>WHYT01017933.1:446522-489608 GCA_009806455.1 Tetrax tetrax
CTGTTTCACACAGCCTGCAAGGGGTAGCAGTGGCTGCAGACGCCCCCGCCGTCCCTGGGGGCACACCCCAGCTCGCTGGGGGCCAAAGCGTGGCGTTCCCCGAGCCCCTGCCCCACCAACAGGACCTGCTGGCCCCGGCGGGCTGAGGTGGGCTCGCAGTAGATGTGCCGTGGCCAGCCCGGCTGCGGCCACGCAGGGGTGCCGGAGCAGCCTCGGGAGGGACCTGATCCCAAAGCCCCCTGATCCTACAGACCCCAGGGTGGAGCCAGCCCCTTCACGCCCCTGTGCCTTCCTCCTGCCCAGAGCGTTTCTCCTGGGATCTGTCCCAAAATTTACACCCACGATCTCCTTCCCCTGCGCCGAAGGCCCGGAGGCAGGATCGTTCCCTCCTCCCTCGGCAGCCTTTTGCCCACTTGGAGCCCGGCGGTGTTTCTTCCCTCTGTCTTACCTTTATTCATCAAAGCCCTCCCACATTTCTCACCTGCTCTTCCAGCTTTGTTTTTCCAGCCCAGGCTCAGCTCCCTGGTGCCGAGCCGAGCGGGAGGGTCCCAGCCTGCACAACCCTTCCCACGCTGTGGTGCTGCGCCCGTGGGTGCCTCTCCCTGCCCGGCGCAGCTCAGTTTCTCCAGCAGCACTTCTCCTCCTCTGCTTCAACGGGTGCATCTCCCTGCAATGGCCCTGCCGAGTCACCCCAGCACTTTATAGAATCACAGAATCATGAATGGTTTGGGTGGGAAGGGACCTTCAAAGCCCACCCAGTCCAACCCCCCTGCAAGGAGCAGGGACATCTCCAACCAGATCAGGTTGCTCAGAGCCCCGGCCAACCTGGCCTGGAATGTTTCCAGGGATGGGGCATCCACCGCCTCTCTGGGCAACCTGGGCCAGTGTGACACCACCCTCAGCATAAAAAATTTTTTCCTAATATCTAATCTGAATCTACCACCTTCTATATGAAAATCAATACCTAATGTTGCAGAAACATGCTGACTTGCTGCCTCAGTTTCCCCACCGGTAAAGCACTGTTCACCCTCACAGACAAGGGTGGTGACAGGTATTGGATGGCTTTGTGGCTCCTCGCACCTAAAAGCAACTGAAGCTGCCCGGCCCTCCCGTCCCTCGTCCCTGGCCCCCTCACTCAGCCCCGAGGATGCAGAGCAGCACGTCTCTGGTTGCACGCGGCCCCAGCCGAGGCCTGGGGGGGGTGCAGAGAGGTGGGTGTTCAGCCCTCTACCCCGCAACAGCTGCACGGGGCCGGCTTCCAGCATCACCTTCCCGGTTAATTATCCCTTCACCGCCAGCACCGGGCAGGAGCAGCTCTGTCACGCCAGCTGCGCGCTGCCAGCGTCCCCGGCACGCAGCAGCCTTGCTGCTCGTCCCTCGCTTTCCGGTGAGCGGCGGTCTCGGGAGCGGAGCTTGGGGGGCACCGAGCTGCCTCGCCTCTCCCCCGCGCCCCGGGGTTCCCCTGGGTCCCCATCCCGGATGCCAGGCGCCTGCCAAATCGCACGGCTGTGCCTGGGGAAGCAGGGGGTTCTGCAGGGTGAGCGCTGGGGTTTCAGGGATTTTGCTGAGTCAAAACCCTCCCGTGTCTCTCACTGGCCCCTCCAGCCCTGTTTTTCCACGGGCTGGGGTGAGCACCAGAGCAGCGGCTCTGGGGAGGAAGAGCAGAGCAGAGCCTGGCTGGGCAGGGTAGCGGCAGGGACGGGGTGATGGGGTGGTTGGGGCTGCGGGGTCCAGGCACACATCTCTCTCCAACACCCTTACTGTGGCCAGCGCAGCCCTTGCTTGATGCAACCCCCAGCTCTGGCCTTTCCCTGCCAGCTTCCAGCAGCTTCTGGGTGAAGGAGTCCAGTGGGATGCGTGTTCATCTCCCTGCTTCCCAGCTGGCTGGGAAACGGGGCTCCTCTGGCCCCCGGACTCCGGGATAGGAGCCAGTTTGCTCTCGATGATGATGATCATCATCATCATCATGCCGCATAACACCTTGCTTCATCATGTGAAGCTCATGCTTCAGGAGAGGGATGGAAGCCTTACACGGATGTGTCCAGCTTCAGTAAGGTGCCCGGCACCTCCAAGGTGGGAAGAATGAGGCTGAAAAGGAAAACGGGAGCTCAGTGGGGAATGGAGCGAGCCGGAGCAGCTCTGATACGTCCTGCCATGCACGTCTGAGCTGCCCCTTGCCAGTCAGGGTGGCAGCGTGGGGGGGTTGTAGCTGCCCTGTCCCAGCAAAGCCCTAGAAAGCACCAGATCTGTGCCCACTGTCAGCTGAGGATGCTCTAGTGCAAGCCACCCGCAAAACTGGTCTGAATGGTCCCAGAACGATCTGAGCAGGAGGACCTCCAGTCCGCAGGGCAAACCCTCCTTGTGACAGGGAAATTGGGACAGTGGGACAGACCCACCCACAGGAGGGATGAAGGGAGAGCGGGCAGTTGTGGGATGAGGAGGAGGAGGGGGAAGAGGAGAAGGAGGAAGAGGAGGAAGAGGAGAAGGAGGAGGAGGGCTGCTACTCCGACCGTGCAGCCTGAGCCCCTGCTCCACCATCTCCCCCGCAGCTGTGGGCAGAGCCAAGCCTTGATACCCTTGCCTGGTGCTGGTGTCACCTCCTGTCCCACCAAGCCAGCAGGATCTCCAACTTTCTTCCAGCTGAATAATTCCCACAACATCCCATGCAGACCCTCCTCTACCCTCTTCCCCCCCAAGATTTACACCTGAGGGCTGTTTCATAGCCCCCATCTCCTTCCCCATCCCTGCTGTGGGTCGCCCAGCAGCTCCGGGGTCCAGAGCACGGGTGGTGACGGAGCTGCGGGAGCTGGCGTGGGAGCTGAGGAGGGACCGCGCTGGGCAGTGCCCTGCTAGAAGGCAGATGGGGATATCTGCCCACTCAAAAAAAAAAACAAAAAAACCCACCAGCAGGCTCCAAGGACTGCATTTGCGGCCGATTTGTCTCGCTGCCAAGGAAAAATCCAGCTTCCAGCATCGCAGTGCAGGGTACCCGGCTGCAAGGACACTCACCTGGCACCGCGGTCTGGCCGGGGGAGAGCAGAGCCAGCGGCAGCCGGGGAGAGGGGAGCACCTCCCGGGTGCTCGTCCCACCCCGCAGCCCATCACCCTCACCTCAGGCCAGCTCACCAGCCCCCTGAGCCCAGCGGGATTCAGCAGCCAGGTTTTCCCATGGCTGTCTGCAGAGAGCCGGGGAAGGGGTAGTAGCAAGAAAATCCCGGCAGCGTTCGAGGCGGCTGCTCCGCATTGAGAGGCAAAGCCACACGTGTAGCGCGTCCTAGGAAATGAAAATTCGCCGGAATGCTAATTCGGGCCTTTGAAACGCCGCGTGTGATGATCCGGCGGCGTCTCCTCGCAGAGCGCCGGGATGTCGCGGTGCAAAAGGAGCTCGAGCGACGCGTATTAAAAAATACTTTCATGGAACATAAAGTGGAAGTTAAGCGAATGAAATGATAAAGTCAAAATGAAATATTTTTACTTTTCTGAAATGAGCTTGGTGTTTTGACATGATCGGAATAAACATTTTGACACTGCTGAAACAAGAAAGTCAAAGTGATTCTGCTAGATTCCTTCCTGGAGAAAATGGCAGCAACATCGACAAGTTCCCAGGGAAAGATTTGATTTCAATAAAATCCTGGTTTCTGATGGAAAACTATTCCAGGCAATGTTCTCCTTCAACCCTGTGCAAAGAGCACGTTTCCAGGAGAGACCTGGGTCACCTGCTTGCCAGGCATCCGAGTCATTTCCTGGAAAGCTGCCTTCATCCTGCCTGGGAAAGGGAGGGACGGGGAGGGATGGACGTGGGGTTGGATTCTCCAGTGTCTTGTAAGGGCTGACGCTGAACCCTTGGTCCGCAGAAAGCTCCAACAGCAGCAGGAATTGTCCCCTCCTTCACATCCGTGTTCATGCTCGCATCATGTCAAACCAAGTGCATCATAGCAGGACTAAATTTTCCTACTTTTATTTGGGAAGATTTCAAGAATGAATGTTTCTAGTTGAAAACCAAAATCATTGCATTTTCAGGAGCTGGAGTTTTGCTGAAAAACCAAGCAGGCACTTTAGGAATAGTCTCCTGTAGCTGACAGCTCTATTTTTTTGGGTGGAAAATTTCTGACCAACCTTTGGCGTACGCTATAGGTATGAAATTTTCCTCCAGAACAGCATTTAGGGAAAAGTCTGTTCTTTAATAATAGTGGTGCTTTATAATAGTTTTCCATGCTAATTCTTGGTAGGAATTCCATGTGATTAAATATACCTTTGCTCGATATAAAAAGGATGTATGTCATGCAACAAGTTCATGAACCCTCTAATCTCACCTTCTGGCATAGCTACCGTAGCCAAACACGAAGGCAGCAGCATCCCTCCAGCCCAGCACGCTCTTCCCTGTCTCCATGCCGAAAGGCTCCGTCGGCTCCTCTGGGCTCAGCATCACCCTGGCAGCTCACGGTCGCTTGTCACAGTCCCCGTCTCCCCAGGCAGAGTTCTCCATCATCTAAGTGAGGACCGTTTTGGCAAGAGAGCTTAGCGGGATGTGGTCAGATTCTACCCGCAGGTAAGGGCATGAAACCCTTGCCAGAGACTCATTTTTTGTGGGGCTACATCACCGTTATCACCCGTGAGGTCATCAGCGGGTCTGTCCCAGGCCCGGTGGGAAGCATTTACTGGCAGCTGAGCTCCTTTGGGGAGCCCCCTCCACCTCCAAGGTCGGGTCAGGGCAGCGAGCCCAACATCCCTATGCTCTGCTTTGCCTCGTGCCCTGCCAGGGTCCTGCTGACCTGGAGGAAATCACCAGTATCAGCCATCTTCCCCAGTGCCTCTCCTTGTGGGTGATGTGGGTGGCCGGCGTTGTTGTGAGCAAATGGACACCCCCGTCCCCAACATCCCTGTTGGCCTTCGCCCTCCACGATGGCATCCACGCCAGGGGCTTGGTTATCCCTGGATTTGCAGGATTGATTCCTCAGATGAGGATCCATCGCAGCTTCTTCGACAGCTTCAACCTTTATTTGCATTTAGAGGCGAAAGCATTCCTCTCGAAGGCTGCATGCTAAGGCAGCATCCAAGGATCCCTGCATGATCGCTTCCTAGTTAGGCTCATCTGCCGGAGTGAACTGAAAGCTGTTAAACACATTGAGTGTGTCAGACCAGATATTATCAGAAATAAAACTACCTTTCGCTGGCACCCACGGCTTGCAGACACACAGCAAAGAGTTATTTAAATCTTTTCCAGCTGTCTCCTATGTTTCCAGAGCGGCTCAGTTCTGACAGGTCTTTTCCCCCTTCCCTTCGGTTAGATGAGGTTATTTCGGTTTGCTCTTTCCTCTCCTGGGCTTCAGGAGTCACCGCTGGCCTCACCCAGCTCCCCGCAGTCCATCACCCCTGCGGGCTCCTCTCCACCAGCCTCAGAGATGTCTCCCACCACCCACCACCTTGCTCGCACACCCAGCAGCCGCCCCGGATGCCCGCACCCCGCCTCGTCCCCTCCAGTCTGGGATCCCCCAAACTGAACCCTGTGCTTCAAATTTCAATTACAAACCCCAAAGCCTCTCGGCTGGGAGAGCTGCGCCGGCCCTCCCCACCCCGGCTTGGCGCTCTCCCCGCCGCCTCCTCCTCGGAGCGGGGCTGCGTGGCTGCCTTCCCAGAGCACATACTGAATCTGCTGTTTGACGAGCCTGCCTTGGAGCAGGAGCGGGAATCGAGAGTAAAACCCCCGTTTGTACGGCCAGCGTGTTTGAGAAGGGCCATCTGGCCGGGCGCGTGGTCCAAGCTGAGTTTGCTGGATGGTTTTGAAGGTCACCGAGCAGGGACTGAGCACGCTTCCATATTTTCACATGTAAATACCTGCGTCGCCACGGGAGAGAGGAACATGCCGCAGGAAGGGAAGGTGGGCAGAGAAATAGGATTGTTGGAGCACGGGCACACACGTGCGTGCATACAGGCACTTGCTGACACACCCGTGTGTGCAATCTCATGTGCGTACCACATGCCCTCGTGTACACACGTGCTCACACTCACTACATGTCCACGCACATGCGTGTGCACCATGCACGCACATGCACCTACTCCGAGGCCCCGGTGGTTCCCACTGGGACGGGCTCCGTCCCGGCGCCAGGTTGCTCTGGCAGCAGAGCTGTGCAGAGCCCTTGTGTCCCCACAGCAGCCAGGAGGGCAGGAACGAGATCCCCAAAACCCTTGATGACCCCTCACTCTAGGTCTTCCCATGCCCTTCCACAGCCACCAGCCTTGTCCTACACTGCGCAGACTGGGATCCAGCACCCAGCACCCAGCTGTGATGCTCAGGACCTTCTCCCAGCCGTGCTGACCACTGGATGGGGACAGCCAGCCACTCAGACAGGACCAAGGTTGTTTTCCTGGAGAACCACGGAGAAGAGCTGTGGGCTCCAGCTGCCCCTCGGTGCTGTCCTTGTGCCCACACCATGCCAGCCCCGCAGCCCAGCCACCTCCCTTGGAGAGCAAACGCTCCGGGCAGGCATCTCGGTCACCAGCCGGGAATGCAGCATCCTTTGCGTGCGTGGGGCAGGGAGCCAGCGGCCAGGAGCACGGAGGAGGCAACGCCGCTGGTCACCGCAGCGGGGTGTCTCATCAGTGCGTGCCTTGAGGCGTCGGGGTACAGCGTGGGGACGAGCATGAGCACGGGGCAGCGTTTCTTGGTGCAGCCAGCTGACACTTTGCCGAGCGTTGCTGCCAGCGCCGCGCTGCGAGGGGGAGCTTACCTCCACCGAAAGCACCAACCTGGCTCTTACAGTGACCGCGGGGGTCTCGCCCCATCACAGCACCAGAGCCAGGTGGGTGCTGCATCCCTGAGGTGACAGAGAGCCGAGAGCATCGCTGTACCAGCACTGCACTGATCTTGCTGGATGGGTTTGCCAGAGCCAGTGAACTCCTGGGTCTCTGCACTGGGCTTCTGTCCATGCCCGCCCCCACACATCCCCCCAGCTGGTGCTGAGGATCCTGTCTCCCTGCTACGGGTGCAAGGAGAGCCGGGAGGTCCCAGCAGGACATGGGAGAGTCTGTACGGAGGCAAAGGCTTGTCTGGCAACACCACAGTCCCGGGGAAGCCTGCAGAGGAGAAGGGGCTGAGCTGGGGAGGCACCAGGAGGGCCAGATGCTGGAAGGCTGGGTGTCTCCCAGCGCCTCGGGACCCCCTGCCATGCCTGGGTGGGGTGAAGGGCTGTGCTCCACGGCAGGGTCCCCTTCCCGGGCAGCCCTGTGCCTCTTCCCCTTGAGGCACGGCTCGCAGCGCGGGGCTGCCTGCCCCGTGGATGTCCGCAGAGTGGGGGTGTTCCCAGGCTGCCTCCAGCTCACCCAACGGGGCTGAGCCCTGCACCCAGCGCCTGGGCACCCCAGCCTTGTCCCAGCCCCTCTGCACCCCATGGCTGGTCCCTGCTGAGCTTTTCTCTGGGTCTGCACTCTTCCCTTGTGCTGAGCCGCTGCTTCCCCTCCTTTTCCCAGTTGGATGTGCAGCCCATCTGTGCTTTGGGAATTTCTCACTCATAGCCACCAGCGCCACGAACCCAGCCAGAGCTTTAGGAGGCAGACATGGTGCTGAGAGGCATTTCTCACCTCCAAACCACGCACCGGGACTTGGGGCTCATCCTGGGAAACATCCCTCATCAGCCAAATCCCCAACTCGCATCAGGCACCCCTGTCCCACTGGAAGCCCATCAAAGCCCTTTCCCATGGGTCCGCATGCCAGCAGGTACCCTCACCCACGTGGGAGGGAGGCGAGATGCCGAGCAAGATGCCGAGCGCCGGCACAGGCGTTGCCAGCCCGGCTGGAGCACAGGGAGCAACCTCGAGCGGAAAACAGCCGGTGCGAGGCGGGGAGGAGGGTGCGGCCGAGCGGGTCAGCACAGGACCCACTCCCTGCTCCTCCGTGCCAGAGGTTTGCCGGGAAGCCTTAGGCGGGTGCTCGCGCCTCTGCGAGCCTCACCCTGCGAGGCCGCGCTGGGTAGGCAGCGCTCCCTCCCTCCCCAGCCTCCCGGCTCAGCCCCGCTTGCCAAGGCACCGGGGTGCAAAGGCACCGAACCCCGCGGCGCTGGGCGAGGGACTTGAAGCAGCTCCGTGGCAGGGACCTCAAAAAATGTGCCTCCGTCCTGTGGAAAACTACAGATGCATTTTTTTTTAAAGGGTTAGGTGTTTGGGTTTTTTTTTTCCCCCTGTTTTTTGCAGATATTTGTCGGAGGATATTTTCAAACCAGCGCGTTGTTCGGGCTGAATTTCCCCAGTGCAGCATCCGTGCAGCCTGTGCTCCGGCATTCCTGCGGCTCCGGCCAGCGGGGACCTGCTGACCCGGCAGGAGAGGTCGGACGGGAGAGGACGTGCAGTTCCCTGCCTCTGCTTGCAGGGAGGAGGAAACGCCAGGCTTTCCAAGAGCACCGGAGAAGAAGTCGGCTCCCGGGACGCCCCAAAGCAAGGCGCGTCTCTCCTGCTCCGGTTGCGCAGCCACGCACAAGGCACCCGTCCCAAGACGTCCCAAAAGGCCAACCCGTCCTGCAGCAAGCCTGGCCCTCCCCGCCCTGGCTGACACGTGGCCCAAAACCCATGCTCGCCCGCCAGCTCCTCTCCAGCAGCTTTGCAAATAAACAGCACGGCCTTAGCCCTCGGGTCCCCACACGGGACGTCCCACCCTGCGCAGAGGAGCCTGATGGATGTGGTCACCGGCTCCCTGATTGCCTTGGGGACAGCCGGGTCAATTCGTGCCACTCTTTTTTTTTTCTTCCAGCCTGCACAATGCAGCCCTGCTGCCTGCCCCAGCCCCCTCCTTTCCTGCCTGCCTCAGTTTCCCCTAACCCCGGTGCAGCTTGCAAGAGATGTGTGTGCAAGGGGCAGTGCGCGCGTCGGGCACTGCTGCAGCACGGAGGGGTGACAGGCAAGCTTCCAGAGGGCAGCAGGGGCCCTCTGAGACCTCATCCCCACTCCACGGACGCACCAACACATGCTGGCTCTGACCCCTGCAATCCCCTCACAAAACCTGGCGTGTCCTTGGCACCCGGAGATTTACTGCCGCAGCAGACTGGGAGATGTGCAGCATGGCGGGGTTGAGCATCTCGTAGCCCAGTGAAGGGTGAGGATGGCCCAGGCTTCCACAGTGGTGGAAATCCAGAATTCCTTGATGACTGGGCTTTACACGCTGTGTTCCTGGGGCTTTGCCCCTCCCCAGGGCTCAGTGCGAAGGCTGCACTTCCCTCAGAACGCTCCTCTCGTCTACCAGGGGCTCGGCCGGCTTTGGCGATGAGCTCGGGAGTCTGTGTCAAAGTCTGTTCTTGTCAGCAAATCTCGATGAATTATCTCATCTTTTGCAGGCCTACAATAAAATGTATGTCTCGAGCCTCCACCGTGCCAATAGCTCTGCAATTAGCTGCTTAAAAGCTGGACAATCTGCAGAGCTCTTTAAGCACCAGTGAGTAGATGAAGCCTTTGGGTGCCAGGTAATCTGTGTTTAAATACTGTGTGCACCACTGCCCCGGGATGAGAAGGTAGGAACTGGACTGCTGTAGGCAAACTAGTCAAGCAACTCATATGAGATGGGAAGCTGGCAGTGAAGGTGCACGCCAAAACTCTTGCCCCAGCACCGAGCATCCACCTCAGCCTTTCCTGCAGACCCCTGCCCTCCCCAGCATCCTCCTCATCCTCCCGAGGTCCAGGGCCCAGCAGCACTCTGCAGCCCCCCGCCATCTGCAGCACACCTGCCATTGGCACCCCAGATGCTTCCCCACACATTACGTAGAGTTACAGGAACACCAGTTTGTCCTGGTTTAGGGGGCCATTGTCACTGCTGCTCCCGTAAGAAAGCTGGATATGGTGCATTGGGGTGGGAGTAAAACACTTCCTCCCCCAAAGCCCCTGCTGAAATCTCAGCATTGGCCATAAACTCATGTTGAAGGCCACTCACTGAATGGATGACACCCTGGATCGTCCATTACAGCTGGTGCGAGCGGGGCCGTGTGAGTCCCTGAGGAATTAAACAGCAAACACTGCCCAAGGCATATTTATCTGGAGCTTGAGTCCACAACCACGACGGTGGGCACGGTCCCTTTGCTGCCACGGTGCGTCCATCCCCACAGGCAGACACCTCCGAGGAGATAAGACGCTTTTGACAGCGTCCCTCCAGTGAACGCCGTCCGCCTCGTGTGCAGGACGCTCTGCCTGTTCGTGCAGAGACACGCTGGCCCCGGGCCCAGAGAGGGTGGTGCTGCCCATTCTCTCTTCCACAAAGCGGCCACAGCCAAGCCGATTTCCCCACTCTGAGCATCTCCACCCTGGCTGGTGTCACCTCCTCCCACTTCTCCAGGGAGCCTTTCAGAGGGGTGGCAGGTGCTGTAGTTTTGGTGCTGTCCTGGAGGGGACAAATCATCTCCCCGGACTGTCACCTCCTTTGGAAATGGCATTGACATCTTTGGTTGCTGGTCTGTGCAGCCATCCTTCAGGATGGTACTTTTAGCTCCCACCTCCCAGGGTTTTCACCAGTTGTCCTCAGGATCCCCCATGCAGCCCTCTGTGGCCACCTCCTCCTGTGCACACCTCTGTCTTGATGGGAGAAGACGTGCCTGGAGATGCAGACCAGATGGTTGGAGGTGCTTGGGAAGGAGTTGAGGCGTTTGGACCTTCCTCTACTCAACCGTAGCTGGATAGCTCATCTGGCTCTGACTCTACCTATGGGCATCGGAAAATGGGAGTGAGTTCAGAGGAGGCCACCACGATGGTCCAGGGGCTGGAGCGTGTGCCTTTGTGAGGAGAGGCTGAGGGAACAAGTTTTGTTTGTCTTGAGGATGGGAAAGCTTCAAGGGGGATTTTCAAGATCACCTACAAGGAGATCATTGAGAAGGCAGACCCAGGCTCTACACAATTGTCCACAACAGGAGGATGAAAGACAACAGACATGATTCAAAACAAGTTTGGGCTGGATATAGGGGAAATTTTTTTTACCATGAGGAAATTCAAACATCGTAGCAGGTTACCCAGAGAGGAAATTCAAACATCATAGCAGGTTACCCAGAAGGCTGGAGGCCTTCAAGACCTGTCAGGTCTTGAAAAAAAAAACCCTGGGCAATCTGATCTGACCCTGCTTGAAGCAGCAGATTGAACGACAGACCTGAGTCCCTTCCACCCTGAATTTTCCTGTCGTGCTGTGTTGCTGCAGGTGGTCAGGTTTTCTTTTTTTGTACAGCTTTTCCCTTATTACATCTTCTGTCTGAATTCCTTAAAAAGCCATTTCGCTGTTGAAGGAATGTCTTGGGAATGGCTTTCTGCTTTCACTTCAGGAGCATTCAAGATCGTTTCCATTTTCTGGTGGCTTGGGGGATTTTTTGCACCCATGATTGAGAGTGCCATGTACAGTAAGCCCTCCACGAGCACTTCAGTTGCAAAGCAAAGCAACTCCAACCCACCGAAAGGCCACAAGTGAGATAGTCCACAAAAAAGTAACTGTGCCTCCTTACAGGCTGCAGGGTATTTAATTACGAGATCCCGGATTATTAGCACGCTCTCCTGCCTTGTTTGGTGAAGGAGGAATGATGCGTCTCGAATGACAAAGCTGCTCGCTACTTTCTTCTCCTTGGTGTTCCTTCAGTGAACCGCAGGCTCGTTCATGTCCCAGCCGTGTGTTGATCCAGGCAGAAGGGGCCCGCGTCCCTCCCCATGCGAGCAGGATGGGAACCACCAGCAATACGTTAACAGGAGAAACCGTCAAATGCCGCAGAGTTATTTTTGCCTTCCTCCATCCAACCACCTCTCATCATCTCCCCTCCACTCCACCCATCCATCTCTCTCTAGAAAATTACTCTTCAATCCCAAAGGTACCCCCCGAGAAGCTCCTTTGGGAGCATTTACAGCGGGCAGTCCCAGGCAGAGGGTCTGGCCGTGCGGCTTGGGGGGATGCAGCCCGCGCCAGGACATCACCGGAGAGGAGCAGCCGCGCCAGCCCCCCGCGGCTGCGTGGGCACCCCGCTCGCCATGCAAGCACGCGTGGGAGCCCGGGACCCACGTCTGGCCTGCTCGGCACGCAGCCTGGGAGGCCAGCCCGGGGCAGGAGCCAGCTGTCTGCTCCCAGCGAGGAGCAGGCGGGGAGCTGGTCTCGCTCCGCTCGGCAGAGAGCAATTTAAAAACTGCTGGAAGGTTTCCATTGAAGAAAAAAAAAAAAAAAAAAAAAAAAGAGGTGTCAGTGAAAACTTGTTTAGCCAAGCGGGGTTCCCTGGCACAGGGACGGGGCTGGGAACTCCCCTCTCTGCCGTGGTACCTACCCCATGCCAGGCGGGCAGGCGTGGGCAGGGGGCAGAGCGGGGCTGGTGGCAGGCAGAGCGGTGGGATCAGCGTTGGAGGCTGAGCAGCTTACAGGGGAACGGGGAACCCACAGGCCAGCCTGGCTCTGCCACGGGTTGCAAGTGCTTCTTAGAGCTCAGCATCCTCCCCAGCAGCAAAGGAACAAGTCCCTTTCAAAGAGCTGGCATCCCTGGAGCTCCTGTCCGTCCTGCCCACACGCTGCCTCTCCTGCCCGTACCAGCCAGCCTGGAGCCGTCCCACCTGCCTGACTCAGCTGAGGGGGCTCCCAGCTCCGCCACAAACCCCAGCGCTCGCTGCAGGGCCCCCAAAAACACACACTAGCCCCCGACGCCTGGTTGGAGGACAGGTCTTTCCCTGGGGCCAAGGTTCTGAGCCCAGGTGTGACCCTTCATCGGGGCTGACATGAAGTTCCAGCTCCGTCGTGCTGCTCCGTGTGGCTCAGAGCCAGCCCAGCCCTTTAGGCTGCTCAGGCCTGGATGGAAATCCTTCCCTCAGCCGTCAATGGATTGGTAACGACAGCAACTGAGGTGTTTTCTTCCATGCAGGACCCACCGGGGTTTTTTTTGCAGGTGGAGGGTGTCCCACCCGATTCCACAGCCTCTCGTGCTGGACACCACATCCCAGTGATGCTCCCACACAAGGTGCTCTGGTGCCTTCTGGGGTCTGGATAAGCACCACTGCTTTTGTAGCCCAACACATCGCTTGGGTTTTTGTTCCGATAAGTTCAGGCCACCCTTCATCCTCCTTCCAAATCTGCAGATGTTTCACCAGGGAGGGTCTGCTTGCTAAAAAAAATGCCACCTGCTTTGCTGGTGAAAGCACCAGCTGCTCCAGTGGACCCCTCGCCTTGCCCACACCCCTGCTCCGAGGAAGGTTTCCCACTTTGCTCCGTGACGCCCATCGGCATGCGATGCCGTCAACGAGGAGAGCTTTCCTGCAGGCACTTCGAGCATCGCCTGCCTGCACCAGCCTAGCTGGCACCCCCGCCCCGGGGCAGCGGTCCAAGCAGCCCGGGAGGACGGGCAGACCCCGCGTCGGCCGAACAGATGGGCTCGGATGTGAGCAGCCAAGAGGCCGTGTAAATACACGCCGTGTTTGGAGGACAGGGCTCCTGTCAGTGAGTAGCTGACTGTTTGGCTGTGCGCGTTGTGTAGGCAGGGGAATGCTCGGCTGCTAATCCGTGTAATCCTGCTCTAGGCTGGATTTGTTTAAAAAAATAAATAAGTGGCTGAGAGCGGTGCTGCGTCCATCTGACTCAAGTGCTTCGGCTCCGATGGGGAGAGGCAGAACCACAGGAGCTGTGTTTACATTGATTTTCACTAAATATGCTGCTTGGATCAAGGAATTAAAGGACTACAAGGAAAAAGTAACCTGCAAATCAGGCGAGAGCATCCCAGTTGGTACACGGGACGTAAAGATCTGATTAGCCACTTGCCTGTACTTTCACCCTTGTTTAATGCACCATTTTCATATTCAAATCCAGTACCCAGATGTGCATACAAATGACGTGCTGTGCCTAATTTTTTTGAAATGTTGTTCAAAGAGTGGAGCACCACTGGAATAGAACACCCAAACCGTATCCTAGCGCAGGACAGGGAGCGGAAGGCAGGCCCTCCCTCGGGTTGTTTCCCTGTGGTTACGGTGACGCAGCCCCGGGGGCTCAGTGCTGGGTGCTGCAGCATCCCCCAGGGACAGCAGCATCCTCACCAGCACGGGGCCAGCAGCCGTCAGGCGGGTGCCAGGGAAAGCCCTTCGCACCCCAGAAGCCTGAGAGAGTCGAACGGGCACTGCAGTGACCTGGGCAGCAGTGCGCAGAGGCGGCCGCTCCGCTCGGCTGGGGTAGCACCTGTTTTTGTACGGCATGGACCATCGTCTGGTTGGTGACACAGCTTTGGTCAACCTCTCCCCTACCCCAGGAAATCCTCACGAAGGGCAGCAGCTAGTCTGGCTGACCTGTCTTGCACCAAAGAAAGCAATGCATCACCTCCAAAGCAGCTTTTGCTTTGCTTAACAGGTTGCCCAGAGAGGTGGTGGATGCCCCATCCCTGGAAACGTTCAAGGCCAGGCTGGATGAGGCTCTGAGCAACCTGATCTAGTCAGGGATGTCCCTGCTTCTTGCAGGGGGGTTGGACTAGATGACCTTTGAAGGTCCCTTCCAACTCTAACCATTCTATGATTCTATGATTCTATGATTCTAGGCGAGGGGCAGCTGTGACCATCAGTGGTGTGCCAGGAGGAACCCGAGCCTGAAGGGACTTGCACCCGCTGTGCATCAGGCGCCTTCAGTTAAGAGCCAAGTTTCTGTGATGATCTCAGGGCCAGATTCACAACTGCAGCTGCTCTCAGCCGGCGGAGACACACACCCCAGCCTGCTGAAACTGGCAGGAGACAGAAGCCAAACAGTCCTTTGCGAAAATTCACCTATGACTGTCGCAGCCAGAGACAATTTGGCTGCTCTGCCTTGTGTCTCCAGGCTCCTTGGTACAGTGCCGATGCCAGCGTCCACCCATCCCCGGTGTGGGAAATGCCTGACCCAGATTCAGGGCTCATTAGCAAGGCAGGTTCCTCGTGAAAAGCAGGTTCTTAGTGCTGCATCTGACCATGAGTAACTCCATACAGTTGCACAACACCTGCTTGTGCCATCTCGCTTCCCTTTCCATCCTGATGAAAGATGAAGCTCAGGCATCACCCTCAGTTGGTGCTTGGCAGGTCCCCATGGCACATGGGTAATGACATACTCAAGACATCTGCAGGACTGTGGCCATCAGATTTTCCAGGCCAGGGAAACCTGTTTCCCAGCTAAAACATCCTTAGCTTGGAAAGAAAGAGGACCTGACTCTACATCCTTTTAGAATCCAGCTAGAAACAAAATTGGCAACCCTTGCTTGGTCTTTGGTCGCGGGCTAACTTCTCACCGACGCCTGCAGATGAGCCTCAAAGTTGTTTTGCTGCAGCTTGGTCACTGGGCTGAGGCTGTCCTGCACGGCACTTGTGCGGGGAGTGGGAGACACCGGAGAAGGACAAGGTGATGTCGGGATGCACGCTGGTGTCTGGCACAAGGAAAAAGGCGTGGTGAAGGAGGATGGAGAACCTGTCCCTTTGGAAGTTTCCCCTGAATCCTGGCCAAATAGTCACATCCGTGCCAGAGGTGAGAACATCTGTGCTTGCTTTGGACAGCTTGGACAGCTGTGGCTGTGCTGCAAAGCAAGGACTTGGCAGGAGAAAGCTGTCCCCAGTCTGAGGGGCTGTGGGCACCGCTCGGACAAGGCTGGCGGGACGGGCAGCAGGGAGAGGCGGTCCCAAGGACGTGCTAAGGGACACAGCGCGGGCTGCGCTCCCCTCCTCCCCGCCGGCGTGCGGGGACATCTGCAAGTCCCAGGTTTGTCTGTTTGTTAGGCTGGCACAGACTGCCAGGTCTACATCCCCTCGTTAATGAAGCATTCGATGCATTGCCACCAGGTTCAACAATTTGCATCCATTACCCCCAGCAAGTCTAACGACAACCTGTGCGCTGAGCCAGCAACGTGCAGGCATGCCCCGCACTTCTTCAGCGCATCGACCAGGGCGACTGCCACGCATCGATACTGAGCTCTGAATGCCCCAAGCATGGCCATGCCCCTTGGAGCATCCTGCATATCTCCTTGGACTTCTGTGCTCTAGATCTTCTGAAGGCAATAGAAGATACTGTACGTGCCCACAGGGCCCTGGATCACCTCTGAATGTGTAATAAGGGATAACCCAGGGTAATAGTTGTGCTCGGACGCAGTGGGTGAAGGGAGGGTGTGGGAACTACCACGAGCATCCTTCTAGGCCACCCAAGTCCTCACCCAACACTGGCAAGTGAGGAAAGCTTGCAAGATACTCAAGGGAAAAGATTTCTGTTGGTCCATCTTGTAGACAAAGCTTGACAGAAGTGTCTTGCTTAGGGTCATTCAGCAGGTGAGTGGCCAAGCACAGCACCTTCCTTCACCTTGTCTTTTCTGACTGAGGCCTCATCATGGGTGGGACCCCACACCCATGGGAGCACAGAGCAATACTCCCGTCTCATGCAGAACCACCTCACCACACAAGCACAGCATCATAGAATAGAATCTTTAAGGTTGAAAGAGACCTCCAAGATCAAGTCCACCCATCAACCTAACATCACTATGGCCACGAAACCATGGCCTGAAAATGGGTGTCCTAAGCCCACAGGCTTCAGCAGGCACTTCCCCATAACCAGCCTGTGCCCTGGAAAATACACATCATCTGACGTGGAGATGCTGGATCAGGTTCTCAGAGCAGTTCTCACTTCAGGGACCCCAAAAGGCTGCAGGAGCCTGTTCCTCTCCACTCAGCACCAGGACCGGAGGAAGGCAACCCCCCTCGCATCGCATGCTGCCCGGCAGACAGGGCGCCTTGCGAGAGAAATCTATTTCCTTGCACGGCAGCACCTGTCGGCTGCAAACCTTTCACTGCCTGGTGATTTAGCTTCCCTTCTGCTTCGAATTAGGGAATAAAAAGCAAAAGTTTTAATGTAATGGAAGTCAGTGCATTGGCCTCGCAAGTTGTTAAAATTTAAAAAGGCAACAATAAATCTACCGAGCTGAGAAGGGCTCTCCAAAAAAAGGAATAGATTTGTTTTCTCTTTATTATCTTCCAGGTGATTTTCAAGGCTCACTGGTATTTTATTTCTTGTTAATTGCTCTCCCTTCTGCACTGAGAGCTCTGTCACCTCCCAGACCCTGAGCCAGGCACAAACGCTGCGCAGGGCAGCAGCGGCGAGGGGGGGTTAACACCATGCCCCCCCTTCCTCAGGGGAGGAATGTCCTGGATCCCTGCTGCTGGGTCCGATGCTATTTCTTGCCTTCTTCCTTTCCCCAGATCAAATTGAAATGTTCAAGGTCATGTGTCCTTAAGAAGGGAGATCCTCATCCCACAGAAACGCAGATCTGCCAGCCGTTGCCAGTGACTGGTCTGAACCCCGACCTTTCCTGCGGCTGCGGAGCGGTGGAGGACCGCACAGCTCACCTGCTCCTTCCTTCGAGGGCTCACAGAGCTGAGCACGCCCGAGAAGACCTGAGCATCTCAAACACTGCAGACCGTGGGTCTTCCTGCTGCCCGAGCCAGGCAGGGCTCAGCCGCGATGAAACCCAGAAAGCGGGGGAGCAGGCTGATGCCCTGCGGGGAGTGGGGGTCCCCTGGCAGGACGATGCTGTCCTCACCCTCTCAGGTCTCCTCACCCTTCCTCTTCCAGTCCTGCACACGGCAGTTCCCCAGAGAAGGGGACAGCTGGTAGGAAGAGGCTCAGGCTCTGTTTGGGATCTCACCCAAAGCTTCTGAGCAGCAGGAGGTAGCACAGCAAGCGGGGAAGAGAAAAGCGATGCTGAAGGCTGTAGTCACACCTGTCTCCTCCGAGGAATATCCCATTCCTCCAGCACAGCTATATATTGCTCCCTGAAACCCGACAGTAAAAGCTGGAGCAAAATATTCAGCAGCAAACCTGGAAAGAGCGCAGACCACCAGACCCCAGAAAGCAGGTCCACAATTGGTCACCTCAACCCTGAAAAAAAAAAACCAAAAAACTGAGACCTGCAATGCGGACAAGGCTGCAAAGGAGGGAGCAGCTTTGGAGGGGAGATAGGAGAGGGTAAAGTATCTGGGGAGGAGAGCATGTGGGGACTCACCACCTTCTTTAGGGAGACAACTAAAAGTCAACCAGGGACTGAAAACCAGGTGACTTCAGAGTCTGCATCAGTCTATGGCCAAAATTTGGAGTTTTCTGGAGGAAACTGGCCTAAATGGCACAAGAGGAAAAAATCCTATGTGTGTGTGATTGCTCACGTGGCCTCATGTGGATCAGGAGCTCTGGACTTTAATGTCCTTTATTCCAGCTGTCCAGATGGAGAAGCAATTGCTCTGAGCACTGCCCAAAAACAGCAGCTCCTGTTAGAGTGCACCGAGGTAAAGTCTTCATCTTCCTGGAGTCGTCCATGTGAACCCCTGACGAGCAGTTAAATAACACCACAAAGAATTAATCACAACTCCAGGGATTTACGAGTGCTAAACTCACCGCAAGCACCAGGAGAAGCTGCCAGCAGCCCTGGGTTTTCAATCCCAGGGAGCCCAAGCCCCAGCACAGCGCAAGAGGGTGTTAGTGGAGATGGCACCCTCAGGAAGGAGCAACCGGCTCCAAGCACGTGGCCCGTTTCCATCCCAAAATTCCTCTATAAAAACAGCCTCCATGCAGGAATCAGCCAGGGAGGAGGCTGAGGTTTGCGCACACGGTGGGAGGGGAGCCGAGCGCACCAGAGCTGGACTGCAGACTGGGGAATGAAGAGCAGGGAGGGCTCTGCACAAGCTGCTTCAGAGGATGCTGCCCACGAGCACCCGTAACTCCGAGCATTTCTCTTTGCAGGGTCCAGCCTGCTGCAGACAAAAGCCTCCCCTGTCAACAGCCTGATTGGCAAAGCCAAGGCCAGGGTCAGGATGGAGAGCAGAAGGTGTCACTTGACTGGCGGATGGCTGCAGGTTGTGACCTCCCCGTCAGGCTGAAGAGGAGTCTGGGCTGGAGAAAGAGGCAAAATTAGAGGTAGGCAAGGCAAGAAGGAACAGGAGGTAAATCAGAGCTAGGGATGTGGAGAATAATGGAAGCAGACCCTCAGCAGTGGACCCCATCCCCTGGTTCTCTTGGGTGTCCTGCCTGGGAGCTCTCTGGTGAGCCAGCCTGTCTCTGTGCCGACACGAAGCTGCTGGGGAGCACTTCTTGGGGACAGCAGATGAACCAGTGCATGGTGTAAGGCCATCCAGAAACAGGCCTGGGATGTCCCAAGGGATAGAAGACAGACAGAGTGAGAAGGAGGAGATGGGAAAGGCATATGGACAGACAACAGGGAAGAGAGAGCAGGGTGGCAGGGGAGACCGAGCAGAGCCAAGGTGTCGGTGGAGGAGGCAGGTTTGTCCCCATGCTGTCCATACCAGAGGCTTTCTGCAGAGACCACGCTCCCTTTCCCAGAGCTAGAGCATCTGAGTCTTCGGGAAGGCATCTCGAAGAAGGGACTCACCCATGAGCGGCTGATCCCAGTGCCGTGCCTGCCCACCCAGCCCCAGACAGAGCTCGCTGTTCCCAAACACAGATTTTGGTGTGGGACAGCAGGCACCTCGGTGGCGTCCGGCCACGGCTGGGTGTTGGCAAGCAAAGCGGCAGTTTCTCCCGATAGCATTTCCAGTTCTTTTTAGAGAGAGCCTTGTCTACGCTCGACTAAATGGGATGCAGTAATCGTAGCTTCTTTGGAGGTGAAATGTTTAATTTCTGTCATGAAACACAGCCTGGCCTGGCTGAGCCCCTGGCGTGAAGTCCAGGCACGCTCAGGAGAAAGCAGCGGTGAGCAATGTGGCTGTTGGCTGCCCAGCTGGACCTGGCTGGATCCCACCGCCGGGTCAGCGCTCTCCCAAAGGTGACCTTCTCACCATCGCAGGAGCCATCAGCTTCTGGCCAGCTCTGGGCACTGCTCTGCACGGAGCGTCCTTACAGAGCCAGGCAGCAAAAACAGCGCAGAGTACGCGGTGCTGCGTGTGACCGAGGGCAAAAAACGGCCGATTGAGGAGCAGCTAATGCAGGGGAGTGAATGAGTGTCTTCTGAGAGCCAAGCAAGCTGAGCAGGACCCACGAATCTAGGGCTTATTTCAGAAATACAAGTTAGGAAGATGTTTCACTCTGCCCTCACGGGATCAGGTTCTGCCCTTGGTGTCCCACACCCCACACACACACGTGGCTCCTAGACCAGCTTTCATCCGCCTGTACCCTCTGCCTCTCCCTCTCCAGGCCTGCAGACAGTGAGGCAGCACCTCTGAAGGAGGGGGCCCTCAGGACCTCCCCAGGTAGCAGCACATGTGCTCACTCCAAAAAATGGCCAGAAATCTTGTCGCTTGCAAAGAGGTCCTGGCTAGCACTGAGCGATCCAATTTTCATTCAGCCTGTGAATCCCCAGAGGGTGATGCCTAGGAAGGTATTTACTGCGACAAAAATACATTTTCCACTCATTTTTTCCTCCTTTTTTTATTGTGTGTTTGTTACACAGAGTAGTGCCAAACCACAGCACGTAAAACCTACTCTTGCAGGCTTTTACAGCCCAAAACCTCTTTCACAAACGGTGGGAAATCACGGCACGCTTTAGAAAGAGGGAACTTAGATTTTACATCTGTGGATGCTACAAGCACTGCACTGACATGAACACGATCTTCACATGACGATGCCCAGGGTAAAATGCCAGGAAGTGATTCCTTCCTGTCTTCTTTATTCAAAACACAACTGGATACGGTCCCGGGCAGCCTGCATTAGCTGCCCCTGCTTTGGGAGGGGTTGGGCCGGACGATCTCCGGAGATCCCTGCCAGCGTCACTCTGAGCCAGGCGGTACAGCCCAGCATCGTGGAAGGAGCAGCTCTGCCATGGATCAGCCGACGATCCAACCACCCAGGATCAGCCCCTGCCCACTGCAGCATCACATCTGCCCACTACCCCTGCCAGAAGCAGGGTGGGGACCACAGCCACTGTCTATCTGGCCCCCACAGTGATGGGCACCCCCTTCTCCTGCTACTTGGCCCATCCTCCTGACTGGGGAGGTGCCAAACAGTGAGCACGGCACCATCCCAACCATTTCTGGCAGGGGATGGCCTGTGGGATGCAGCCAGCAGCTTCCTTGGTCTGGGGATCAATGCTCTCAGTTCTCAGGAGGCATCTCCACGCCTGGAGCACTTTGCATGCCAAGCTGCAGCGGCAACAGGCAGCAGGTGTGCCCAAACCTGTCTGCAGCAGCTCTCCCAGTGCCCCAGCCTGCTCCAGGGACCAAGGTGTTCCTCTGCCCCGTGGGGTTTATGGAGAACCACTCCCTGCAGAGCAAACGTCCAGGTTAAAACCCACAGCACCGACTCCCCCTCCACTACCCAACGCAGTCCTCGCCCATCCTGCAAGGGCTGGGCAGACCGGCCCAGCCCAGTGTTACAGGTATGGGGCAGACCAGCGAGGAGATGTCCTGCCAAGGACCAGGGGGCAATAGGTACCGTGACAGTTTTAGTTTTCTCTTTTGCTGCCATCCCAAATCTGAAGATTATATGAAGATCCTGGCAGGTCTGAGCGTTTAGTCACACCCCAGCACGAGACAATCCAGTTTCTTAAGTTCATATGAAAAATTGATCAGTTCCTCACTAATATAGGGAAGGTAGATTCCAAGACTGAAAATGGCACCAAATTCTATTTTAAAGGGGTTATTTTCATTGGCAAGCTGTGTCATTAAAAGCTTCAAAACCTGACAGTAGCACCTTAGCAGAGAATACACAGTTTGCGCTGCTCGGAGGCAACTGCGCCTCTTCACCTGCTCCTCCGCAGCGATCTCTCCGTGGCGTTATCTGAATTTCCCCCAGCCATCCAGTTATCTGATGGGAGAGTCCTGAAGCTGGTGTTGTTGACTTCTTAAATAATATCCAGAGCTGCTTATTGATTGTAATGTGCCTCCCCCAACGCTGAAGAACCTGGGTGTAATCAGTGGCTCTGCACAGTGTCACACAAGTGCTGCTGAGTGCCAGCGGCAGCTCCTGCCAGCCGCCTGGCTCGAGCGTCTTGTCATCAGCCATTAGCGCCCCGCTAACATCCAGACGAAACCCTGCGTCCAGCCCTCTCACCCCGCAAGCACCGCGGGCGGCGTGGGCTGAGGATGCAGGGCACGGAGGAGAGATGCTCATTTCGCTTGCACACCGACCCAGAACCCTTTGTCCAGTGCTGCAGGTGATATGGAAGTGTCCCTCTGTCACCAGTGGGTTTTGAGGACATCGCCACTCGCTCCGGGCAGCCAGGGATGAAAAGCTGCAGTGCTTCATCCAGTGGTGCTGCCTGGGGCTGGCGGTCTCCTCTAAGGTGGGCAGAGGGACCTGAGGTGATGTGCTCCAGCCTAGCTGGGGTGGAAACGTGGGCACAGGCACCCCCTGCTCCTCAGCCGTGGCCTGGGAAGGGAAATGTCCTCTGGAAATCCCCACCATGAGCTGCTTTCCAAAGATACAGATGCAGAGCCAAAGCAGGAGTCCTTTCTGGACCTGTGAACAGGTCTGTATCAAGCTGCACAAAGTAGGTTATTTATTATGAAAAATGAGGGTGGTGTCACACTGTCCCAGGTTGCCCAGAGGGGTGGTGGGTGCCCCATCCCTGGAAACATTCCAGGCCAGGTTGGCCGGGGCTCTGAGCAACCTGATGTGGTTGGAGATGTCCCTGCTCCTGGCAGGGGGGTTGGACTGGGTGGGCTTTGAAGGTCCCTTCCCACCCAAAGCATTCTGTGATTCTATGATTTTATGAAAAATCACTCATCCACCCACAGCAAGGATGACCTGCCCAGAGAGCAAGAAGCAATTTTTCCCATTGTTGTGAAGCTGCAGTTGGCCTCAGAACGCTCATGACCTTACACCACGTCCCAGCTCCCTGGTCAGGGACTTCAGCTGTGAGCCCCGCTGGTCTCTGACACGCGAGCATCCCCGGCCTCGTCCTGCGGCACTGCTGCTCCGGGGCACCAGCTCCCCTCTCCGGCTTCCAGGCAGCTCCTGTTACACCCACCTTTGGGCTCTCTCTGTTTGCTTTCTTGTTTCTGGGCTAGGAGAAGCTGAGAGTGAAAGCTGAAGTTACCTGATTCCAGGAGCTGAAGCTTTAAGAAAAGCAGCAAATGTTGCGACAGAACAAAAAGGCTTTGCCCATGTTTTTGCTCTGGGAATGCGCGAGCCCGGGGGACGTGGGGGAGATGGCAGGCGCAGGAGGCAGGTCAGCTGAGACCAGCCTCCCCTAGCATGTGCACGTAATGGAGTGGCACCGAGGCAAGTGAGCTAAATATTAAATGCTGGCAGATCAAGCCAGGAAAAATTTGGAGGAGCAGCTTGCTAATGGTGTAAAAGCTGGTAATAAAAGCTTTTTGAAATACATCAGAAGCAAATAGCCTGCCAAAAAGTCTGCACGGCCAAGAGATGGTGGAGATGTAAGAGAAACACTCTGCGAGGAAAAGGTCACACAGATGAATTATCTTTATCATCGTTTGCAGTGAGGTCCCTGCGCCAGAGCAGTTCTTTGGGGATGGGGGTCTGGGAAGCATTTCAAACTGAAACATCAATCAGAAACAGGAGCAAATCACCAGAACCAGGTGGATTTAACATGGGAGATCTGAGGAACCCAGTGGTGAAACTGCTGAACTACCCAGCTACAATTATCCTTGGTACCAAAGGGGTGGGGAGGGCAGATGTGCCGCCTCCCGAAAAGGGCTCGAGAGGTGATGCAGGCAGGCAGACAAAGCCTGGCTTTGTGCTCTGTGGGGAGTGGAAGGTTTGTGGGAAGGTATGATATTGATTTATTGGACTGAATGACTGTGGTGGGTAAAAAGAGACACGTCTTCAGCACACGAGACTGGAAATCTGCTCTAAGCACTGCAGGGCTTGTGCTCCCATCACGTCGTTTTCTACATCCGCACGGCCCCGGTCTCTTGCTCGGAGAGCCGTGTGATGGCGCTACCAGCCACCTGCCCTGCTCCTCAGCCAGAACAACCCCTACCCAAGCTGGTCATCAACCTGCAGCCCCTGGGGTGGCACAGCCGCCCACCCTCTTGTAGGTGTTTCCCTCTGGGTGAGACGAGTTGTGCCTTTGGCGTGCTCCCCCCTCGCTCCCCTGGCAGCGTTAGGTTTACGGTTGGACTTGATGATCCTAAAGGTCTTTTCCAACCTAAATGATCCTACGATTGCCCCTCAGGGAAACTTAGGTGGCCAGGTATCACATAGCCAGCTACAGTTTGGACAGATGGATCCAACAATGAGTAGCTGGGAAGTAAAACTACAGATTAAATTCAGCAGCGATGAATACAGGGCAATGTACAAGGGAAAGAACAAGGCTACATGTGCGTGTGCAAGGATGGACTCTAAATTAACTCATATTGCCAAGGGAGGTTTGACAGCAGTTTGTAAAACCATCAGCAGCACCAGGAAGGGAACGCTGGTATTCCTCGCGTTGCAGGAGCTGAGGTTACCCCTTGGAAAGATCAAGTTAAACCAAATCACCTGTAATCACCCTGTGGGAGATTCATGGCCACACAATGCTGTGGAACTGAAAATGGTCTTTGGGCTCAGACTGGGATTAGGAACCACAGAAACACAGGATCACAGGCAGATTTAGGCTGGAAGGGATATCTGGGGGATCTCTGGTCCAGCCTGCTGCTCCATGCAGGACAGGCTTCAAAGCTACAGTAGATTGCTTAGGGCCTGGTCCACTCAGTTTTTAAAAATCTCCAAAGGTGGAGACACCATCTCCCTGGGACACCTGCTTCAGGTCTTTACTGACCTTCTGGTGAAGAGTATTTTCCTCACATCCACATGGAAATTCCCTTTTTGTAATTTTGTCCATTGTCTCTGGCCCTTTCTATGTACACCTCTGATGTGAGCCTGGCTCCATCTTCTCTAAACCATCCCTTTCCAGCAGTGGAAGGCAGTAATTTGGTCCATCCTTCTAAAATTTTGTCTTCTGCAAGCTGAATCAGCCTGGTTCCCCCAGCTGAGCATCATCTACCATGTTCTTGAGACCCCTGACCATCTTGATTGCCCTCTCTTGTACTGAGGGTCCAAAACAGTACTACAGAAGTGTCATCACCAGGGCCAGACAGAGGGAAACAGTAGCCTCCTTCAACCTGCTGTCTTTGCTCTTGCTGATGCAGCCCAGTATGAACTCATCCCTCACTACCGTAGGGGCACAGCGAGGAGGACAGGTCCACGCCATGGAGTGGCCCAGATGCAACCACAGTCTGAGAAAGTCCAGAAGCTGCTGCTGGAAGAGCACAACAGAAAAGGTTTCTGCCTACGTAGCCCCCAGGCACCCATCCGTGGCTGAAATTTTGCAAGTCGCAGCTCATCACGAGAGAGATCAAACATCTGCCCACAGTGTGGGTCTGCAAGTTGAGGGGAAGAGATGCAGGATCTCGGGTTGTACTACTCACTTGGGAATCACAGAGGCCGATGAGAGAATTAAGAAGTCGCTTGAGTTCTTTGCTCTTTAGGCTGATTTTCTTGAGCATTTCGAAGGACATGGAAACACCCAAGCTCTGCTTCAAGTGGAAAGATGCACCTTGCAGCAGAGCCCACATGGGCTCTGAGGTCTGTGGCATGCTTACATTTAGAACAAGAGGAAATGGCCTCAAGTTGCAGCAGGGGAGGTTTAGGTTGGATATTAGGAAAAATGTATTTACTGACAGAGTGGTCAGGCACTGGAACAGGCTGCCCAGGGAAGTGGTGGAGTCACCATCACCGGAGGTGTTCAAAGAACGTGTAGACGTGGCACTCTGGGACATGGTTTAGTGGGCATGGTGGGGTTAGGCTGATGGTTGGACTTGATGATCTTGGAGGTCTTTTCTAACCTTAAAGATTCTACGACGCTATGATTGTCCAAGTAGTAGCAATATGGTTTCTGAGGTGGGGTCTGTCTCAGCAGGCATGCGCTGAGCTCTGAAAACACACTGATGGGTACGGAGCACGCACATCTTTGTACTTACCTCTGTAAATCCGGGAGCACAATCCCTTCTCTTCTCATGATCATCTGACTCCAATACCTACAGCCACAAGAAAATGGTGTAACTTGCAATAAAATAAAATTGTATGTCCTGTGCTTGAGCCAGCACAGAGGTGGCCACGTTGCTTAGGATGGCTTCATGCTGCTCCGGGCACCTAGCCCCGTGGGACATTGGAAAGCTAAAGGCCGTTGCTGGCTCCCAAAGGGGACTGGAGAGGTCCCTGACCACGGATGAATCTGCAGAACATGTGGAAAGGTGAGAAGCACAAGAACAGCAGCGGGGCTGTTCATCCGGATAGACCAGAGGACATCCCAGCTGCCTGGGACCAGAGCGCAGAGGGCAGGAGCAGGGGTGTAACTCAGCGCAAAGCCCCAGACCCAAGATGCTGTGCCAAATAGCGAAGCTGAGGGATAGTGAGCCTGTGCTGAGAGGCGCCAGTGCAAACCACAAAAAAGCCAGGCTGGGCATCTTTGTAGCACTCCAAGCTTGACAATTAATGCACGCAAGCCACTGAATTATAGGCTGGAGACACTGGGAGCCCAAATGGCAGCTAACGAGTGCTGTTGATTGGCTTTCCGGAGGCCATGGAGACACAGACACTTATTCTTAGAGACACGGATCCCAGAGGGACCCCGGCGGACACAGGAGTCTCTCTCCGCAGCACTCACATCCTCTCTGTCCTGGCGCAGGCAGCAGTCGCCTTCCCTCTCCGTCGGATGGGGAGCTAGGCAAGGATGCAGGGAAAAGGTGGCAATCAGCCCTCACCCCCACCAGTTTGTTCAGCCTCAGACACCCCAACTAACTTCATCTCCTCCTTTCCCGCCACACAGCTCCACCCTAAAGGGCATCGCGAGGGCCGGGGTGAGAGGCTGGTGGGTGCAAGGCCCCTAAGAGCTGGGCAGAGCTCTAGGGATGCTCTTGCAGCTGTTGGTCTGGAGGTGCAGACAGAGAAGGCCAGGTGGGACAGCTGGGTTTCCTTAAGGCAGATCAAATAACCACAGCAAAAAAATCATATGAAAGCATGGCATCATCACTGCTGTGCAAACACTCACGCGTGTCTGTGCTTCCAGAGACACGATCCAGAGCAGGAACGTTCGTTTTCACAGTCAGTGCATGCTTCCCGTCACACTACCAATTAATCGCTGGAAGTATTTGAATCCTTGCTTTTTGAATTTTGAAGTTTTCAAAATAGCAATTTTTGGAATCTTCTCCAAAACAGAGGTCATGTGCTACTGTCCTTCATCTCATCTCCACGCTGAGTTTTTCCTCTCTGATTATTTCTGTGTTTATGCTCTCCAAGCACCAGCCAAGCATGAGCCTGGCACCTCCCGCTACAGGTCAGCTCCAGCGCTGACTGGAGCAGCCATGGGTGACCAGCTGGAAAATCACTCCCCGGACCCAGCACCACCGCTTCAAGGTCAAGGCAAGCCCTGTCCAGGCCAGGTCTCTGGCTCCAGGGTGACTGCATCACCTTGGGAAACTTGTCTGGTGCACACGAGGTGACCTGGTTCAAAGGCTGGACCAGAGCACATCCCCCTGGGGCAGTCCCGGACAGCCCCGAGCACTCGTGTGGGCTCCTGCGGCGGCTGAGAGACAGATCTGGGACTCTCACAAAGGCATCGTGAGAGATGAATAAGCGTGTTTGTCGGGAAGGTTTTATTTACCAATGCCAAAAGCAAACGCTCAAATCCCACCAGTGAAATGCATGACTGGACATCTGAGAACATCCCCGAACTGGAGGCTGCATCTCCCGGTGCTTACAACACAGAGGTATTTGGCTAGTGCCGAAAAGGCTGGTTTCTAAAGCTGTCATCGCCTTTTTGGGCAAGGAGTAGGTCTGTGGCTTCGGCAGAACCCCTAGCCAGGAGATGAATCTGTGTCTTTTGTGCCCCTCGCCCCTGCTCGGGCGCTGGTGGGAGATGGGCTCGGGCGCTGTCCCAGCTGGATCTGCGGAAAGGGCCCTCTCCCTTCCCCACCTCCGCGTGACACTCGCACCCTTGCCTGGCTCTGGCTCATTGTTTCCAACTTTGTATTTGCCATTAAAAAAAAAAATGCAGTCTGAAACATGTGAAAGTGCTATGAGATTATTATTTTTTTTAAAAATATCCTGGAAATTCACATTCTGAGTGGGCACTGATTTTCCAGGCGTGCTGGCAGAAAGCAGAGAAATCTCAAGGCTTCCTAGAGCCAAATCGAGCTGAGTCGCAGGGTGAGGACAGGAGCAGGTTAGGAACTGCAGCCTCAAGTTGCAGCAGGAGAGGTTTAGGTTGGATATTAGGAAAAATTTCTTTACTGACAGAGTGGTCAGGCACTGGAACAGGCTGCTCAGGGCAGTGGTGGAGTCACCATCCCTGGAGGTGTTCAAAGAACGTGTAGACGTGGCACTCTGAGGACATGGTTTAGTGGGCATTTCCAACATTGAAGTTTCTATGATTCTATGATTATCAGGTAGCAGCAATATGGTTTCTGAGGTGGGGTCTGTCTGTTCCCACCTGCACCCAGAGAGCTGGTGGGAGCTCAAAAGAAGAATTTGCAGCATGCGTGCGTGCACCGGTGTCTGTGCGTGCTTGCGTTAACAGCCATTCAAGAGAACAGTATCTTACAAAGCAAGAAGGTTATTCCCTATCAAATGATCAACGTACGGAATGATGGATGATGCACGCCTTGCCTGTTGTGGTCTCTGAGGTTGCCTCCCTGTTTTGTGTTATCAACCCTGTGTTGTGCCACCACTACCTGTCACTCGTGAATTGCAGAACAGAGACAGTAACGAGATCCATGCCGTCCTGGTGGGGATGGGTGGCCCCGCTTGACCTGAAGGTAAGAGCTTCTCAAAAAGGCTTCGCTGACTTCCCAGCACAGCCAACCTTGGAGACCGTGGTACTATTTTCTCTGGGTGCCTCTGAGAACAACAGTTTTGTCCCAAGAAATTTGCAACACTCATCTCTTATAAAAAATCCATCATTTCACAAAAAAAAAAAAAATTAATGTGATTTTCTTTAATTTTCCATTTGTTGGTGTTGAACTGGTAATTTGCCACTTTTTTTTATTTCCATTTTCAGGGGATTTTAGTAGACGGCTATTTTCCGTGTCCTTTTGTCAGACCCTGGTTAGCACAAGATGAAGAGCATCAGGCTTGTTCCTTGAGGTTTTTTTGCCATTTTCCCCTCACTAATGCCTAATTTTGCAAAATTCTTCTTGTCAGAAAAGTGGCAAAGAGGACTGTGGGTAAAGAAAGAAGGTGAAAAACTAAGATAAACAGAGAGTCCTTAATAATTCTGGGTATCATTCTTTTGGGGTTACTAGTGGCAAAATAAAAGAAATGAGGAAGGTGGAAGTGAGGATGAACAGCCCAAATCTCTCCCAGGTCACGGCTGTTTTAATCAAAGAATTAAAAGACTTTCTTCCTGCTGGGGAAAGAACATAAAACACAGACATTTGGGGGTTTTCTTCCTCAATGCTACTACTTTCCCCTCAATAAATTCCGCCCCTGAGTGAGCTCAGTGCTGCCAGGTTCTGGCAGACGTCTCTGAAGGTCCCAGAGGCCGCACTGGTTTGCCCAGGGTGGTGATTTTAGGAGGAATGCCATGAGTGCTGGAGAAGACACGGCAGGGTAAGGAGGGCACGGGCCCATCGCGGCGGTGAGCCCACAGAGGCTCTGCCCTGCCCTGGCTTCAGCAGCGTGGAAGGTGTTCGTGGAGCAAACCCACCACCTCCAGCCACGCAGCACTGGTTAGAAATGGTCCCAGCAACCGATGCAAAGCCTGGCTGGTGTGAGTCCAGGCCCATCAGCAAAGCCAAGCACACGCTTGCTTGGAGAATTGAAGACCAGTGACAGCTGTGGTCAACGCGAAGTCTGGGGGGAGGAGGCTCTCCCCTGTGCTCTGCAGAAGCTGCTCTGCTCAGAGGGGCGTTATGGGATGACCCTCGTCTATAGGGCAGGTGGTCCTGGGAACGGGATCCCTGTTTGGGCCCGCGGTCGGACCCATCCAGTGAAGACACTTCCATTTTCATAGTGCGAGAGAGGGAAGTTGTCCCCTGCCTTCTCCTAGGCACCTCCCCTGACAAACGACATCTTTCATGCAGATATTAGAAACTCGTTACTTCTCCATATCAGGAGCGGTCTTCTCAAAAGCAGTGTTCCCAAGCTACATTGAGGTAATGATTAGATTGTTTTTGGATGACAAACCTCCCTGGAAAAGTTACAGGGACAGTTCATTGGCACTTGGTCAAAGCTAAAAAGCACCGGATTCAGCAACGTGGACAAAGGAGAAAGATCCCAGCTAGCACATATAAATCAGACACGAGGGTTGTTTCTAAGAAGATGTAATTCAGACAGCTTGACATTACAGTATTTCTTGGGATAGGCTGACTGAAAGGAGTTCAGGAATCTGAAGTATGGGTGATGAGAAATTATCTTGGAAGCAGCATATTCACTTTATTGAGAATAGTGGTAAGATGCCCATAAATCTTTCCAAGAGCATTTCAGGTACTTTTATGACTCTTGCATGGGATTTATTGCATATTTTCAGAAAAAAAAAAAAAAAGAAATAATTTAAAAGGACATTGTCAAGCACTTTTTATAGCTTTTATTTATTTTTTAATCTCCATTGTTTGCAAAGCCCTCCTCAGGGCCGGAAAATGCAACTCTGCCCTGTTACATCTAGCAGACAATGAATTTTTCTTTCTCTCTGGTATGCTGAGCAGAGACAGAGGTAGCGTGTCTTGGTCTCTGGCGGGACAGGGGAGGCGAGTTGGGTGTCCCTCCTGCAGAGCCAGAGGAGCGTCCGACACGCCGCAGTCGGATTCTAGCCCAGGCAGCTGGTGTACTGGATTTCGCTGTGGGAAGGCAGCAGATAACTTTGCCGTTGTATTTAAAAGCCCATTTTTTCAGTGCTGTTGAAAGACTCCATGCAGCCCTGGCATATCCCAAAGGCCAACTTGGAAAACTGAGTGGATAAGGACTGTTGCTGCTATGAGGGGTTCCTCAATTTTGGGCCCAGCATTTTGGGAGGAAAGGGTCTGATTTTTAATTGATTCCACCAGGACCACCTCTCTGAAATGAGATATAAATCACACCCAGGCTGGATGTTCCCCCAATTCCAACAGAGACGTTTTCCAAACCTGCAGCATTTCTGGCCAGAAGTACAACCCTGGAGCTTTGGCTCCTGCAGCCTTCTTTGGAAAGCCTGAGTTTACTTAGCCTTCCCTGGCCTTCCTGTTATTAATCGAAATGCTGCCCTTGAGGCCAGTCACGTTGTGCTGGTGTCTCCTCTGCCTGCTACCACGTTACAGCCACCCAGGGCAAGCCTGGACCCGACGCTCCCCAGTGCCACGCACCAGCAGCGCCTGGCAGGGAAGAGCTTGGCAGCAGGAGCAGCTCTGCTCTGCCGTGGGCAGCAGGGAAGAAGCTGTCTGTGAGGACTCCATCCTCCTGGAAGGGAGGAGGGATGCTGGAGCCGGAGGATGGAGTGGGAGGATGGACCAGAAAGCATCACTTCCAGCCTCGCTTCACGGACCCGGCCAGCCCCTTCCAGCAACCCCTTCCTGGTAACACTCCCTCGAGACTCTGCGAAGAGCAAAAAGTTAAACATATTAATCAGACAAGTCTGGCTCTTTTCGCCTTTATTTGTCATCATCACTGACCCCTCCAGTTTTGTGGGGTTTTTCCCTCCTTCTCTCTCCCATAAAATGCTTTCCATTCAGTGGCTGTTGTTCCTTTAAATGCTTCATGAAAACTCATAAAACTGTGTAGGAAACTAGCAGCAGTTTTCTTCTTAGATAGAAGCTTGTGCCAGCAAAGCAGAAAAAAAATCTTGCTCAAGTGCTGCAGAGAAAAGGAATGAATAAAGGAAGCAAGCGTCAAACAGGGAAGCAAGCAAGGAAGGCTGATTTTCATGTGTCCGGAACATTTGCTTTGCCAGAGACAGTGTGACCATGAAGATCAGGATTTTCAAGGCTTGTTCCAGGCAGCCCATGAAATCTAAATGACAAAAATGGGCTCTTCCATCTCCAGCTGTCAATTGCTAAAGATGTGGCATGCTCCGAGCAGGAGAGGGTCAGGTGGAAACCACCCCTCCTGCGGCCAGTGCACTTTTCCTCCAGACTATTCCAGCGTGAAGGGGTCGGGACTGAGGAGAAGGTGCTGAGCTGGGATGTGCTGCCCTGGAGGAGCCACCCTCCCGCTGCGATGCCTTTGTCAGCTCTTGGGAGGCAGGGAGGCTGAGGATGCTCCCAGCTTTGCCTGCAGCCTCTTCAGGGAGGAGGCTTTGGTCAGGACAGCTTGTTATCAGCACAAGTCCTTGACAGACACTCCTCAGGCCACTCTCTTCTTGCCAAAGGGAGGGTAGATGTTGCCCTGACCACCTCTGTCCCAGCCCTTGGGGACTGTGTATCAAAGAAATAAATTGCCCTAAGAAAATACTCGAAGTCCAGCCCCTGGATCTCTCCTTTCCCAGGGCATCAAGGCGCTGAGCGCCAGCAGCTCCTCAGAGAGGGCAGGCTGATGGCTCCTGAGCTGCAGGTGTTCAGCCCACGTGTGCTGGTGTGAAGAGGTGGCCCTGATTCATTTTCTTCACCTGTGGTGTTCCTCAGCTCGGTCTTGCTGAAATCCTCTTGACAGAAGAGCCCAGGGGCTGGAGGCATCAATTTCCCAAGCAGGGGAAGTCTCTCCTTGGAGTAAAATCACAGCAGCTAAAAAGCTTCCTCTGCAGGTTCATGAGTTTGTTTATTTCTTTTGCCTTTTATCTAGTAACTGATCTATTTTCTTGCATTTTCCACAATGTCATTGGAAGCTGAGGCTCACAGTGGGCTCAGCAATTAGTGGTAGCACAGAAATATAAGGCAAAAACAAGTATTGCTAATGAGCTGACACATTAAACAATGAGTCACACTTCCATAAGGAGCCCAAATCGAGTTATAACCCTAAATAAACAAGCTGTGAGAAACAGTTTACAAAATATGAATGTGTTACTTATTTAACTGCTGTTGAGAAGCTGTGATCTGAACCCTGAGATGTATTTAAATATCTGAAAAAAAATCTTCAATGCGTGGTTTATCAGACCGGCGCAGTGGAGGCTGGCGCAGCCGGACGCGGGTACGGGCAACACGAGAGGCTTGGGGTTTGTGTCCTCCACCCCGCGTCCTTCCCCATCTGCGTGTGGACCTGGCAGGGCTGTCCTGCACCAGCGGAGAGAGGCAGCGAAGGCTGAGAGCCAGGAGATGCTGCAGGTGCGAATTTCCCTCCCCACAGCAGCAATTTGGGATATCTCAGGCTCCCGCAGAAAGTCATCACAGGATCAGGCAGAGCCCCGTGACATTTCATTTGGGGACCAAAAGGCAAAACTAAAGACAAACAGTTAGTCCTAAATCAAATGAGAAATTTCCCGTTTTTTTTCCATGGCAATGACACAATGAAACATTCTGAGTTCACCTGAAATAACTTATTCCACTCCACCTAAAGTGAATTTTGGCTTTGTATCCTTTCTCCTCTTGGATTTCCCTTCACTCCCTCGAAGTGGTCAGTTTTAAAAGAAAAAGCCTTCCCCAGATGTAAAATGGAAATCTTACCCTTTCCTCCTCATGCTCCAATTTGCTTTCAGCCAAAATGATATGGTGAAGTGCAGCCAAATTCCAGACCTTTCCCCTCAGAATGACAGTGAGAATTTATTACCCATGGAAATGGTCCCTGCAGCTTTTGCACTAGGGGACCACAGGCTTTTTGCAGAGGTCTCTCACCATTTAGCCATTAAATGTCACTATTGCCTGGGTAATGTCCCTTCCCAGGGGCAAATCCCTCTTCTGCTGAATCTCCACGTACCGATGTTCCCAAAGTGTGAGCTGTATCAGCAGCTGTCTGCAAGCTCAGAGCAGTTCATACACGAGTGCCCAGCTGCCACTTGTGCCCTGGAAGAGATGGAGAACATCCTCTGGACATCCTGACATGACAAGAAAGGAGCAGGGACAGTCATCCCACAGTCACCTGTGGGCACATCTCCTGAGCGTGCGTGTAGCCTGCCGTGAGCTCTGCTGGGAACAACACCCTTCTCTGGTGATAGCGGGATCAATGGATCACGGCAGGTTTATCAAGTCATCGTCAACCCGGAGGAGCATGGGGGTTGAGCAGCCTGAGAGGGGATGGTGACACCCCAGAGCGGAGTCTGTAGAGTGGTGATGGTATTTATCCCAAAGAGGGGACAGTGTATGCTGGAGAGGAATGGTGTTTCCCTGCCCTCCAACCCAGTAGCCAAACCTCCCCCAAGGACAGCAACTGGGAACCCCCAGCCTGCGGGTGCCAGCAAGGGAAGAGGAGGAGGGTGACAGGGGTTGGGATGTGGGGATGCTTCAGCTGTGCCCCCTGAGCAGCCATGGGGACACCCTGCCCTGCAGCATGCTGCTGCTCTGAGCCGCCCTTGGCAGAAACTGGTCTGGGTTGGACACCAGCACAGCCCCAAGTCCCTCCAGCTTGCCAGTCACCAGCCTCACCGCTTCTCTCTGCGTCCGGTCTGACAATGCCACCAGAGCCAGCTTTGGGTTTTACAGCACCCACACCACAGCTGGCTCCGGGGTGCCCCCAGAAGCGTGGTCACAGCTCTGATCTTTCCCATACCCTTCCGGCACTCATCCCATCCTCCCATTCCTCTTCCCAGGCTCTCCAGCCACTCGCACCTCTCCACACCTGCTCCCCTGGCCAGAAAATGATAGTCCACAAGTCACAAGTGGCACAAGTATTGTTACAAGCTCCTGGGCTGGCAAGATGAAGGGGTTTTAGAAGTGTATTGGGAATGAAACAAATCCTAGTAACGGCAAAGGATGATACTACGTAGAGATGGTAAAATTGCTCATAACAAGGGAGGAGAGAGAAATGTGATCAATGAGTATTTCTGTTCTGTATGTTTGGAAGGAAGCACTTGCAACACACAAGGAAAATGAAGTGCTCTCCAGCCTCTTTGTATCTAAGGAGAATGTCAAACAACATCTACATGGGACAAATATTTTCAAATCACCATAAAATAATAGTAATTTCAATAATCAGTCTAATTTCACATGTCAAGAGTCTGAAAAGAGCTGGTTGAGGGTTTCTGCAGCCCTTCAGTATTGGTGCTAAATGATTTCATGACCTGAGAAATGAGGTACATCCTATTAGGCAGGTCCAGAGCTCAGGCTTTGCCTGGCCCCCGTGTGCGTCAGAAGAGCACAGATAAAGTTCAGCAGTTGCTGGAGAGAGACACAGCCGTGGTGAGTTACTCACTGAAACTGGTGTCTGAGAGGCTGAACTGCCTTTGCCAATTTCTGTCTCCTCTAGTTACCCATCATTCCTCCACTAGGTACCTTCAAACAGCGGCTTGATACTGGATTTGGCAGCTCCAGACCCTAGAGACAACCGGAAAAGCTCTCTGGAGAACGACCGTGCCACGGGAGTCCAGAGGAGGTCTGTGGCCACAGTACCACCTTGGCTGCTGACTGCTTTTCCCCAGCCATCTGGAGGTAGCTCGGGTTCATCTCATGCATGAGGAATCAAGAGGGGAGGAGGTGATGGGGAGCCATGCCTACCTCAGAGCTCTCCATCTGCGGTGGGAGCTGCAAGGTTACCATTCTCCTTTCTGGGAGGCAGTGGGGCACCAAGGATGGAGTTTCCTTGGGGTTCATGTCTCCCACGGCTGCAGGTCAGCAGCAAGGGATGCATTGCCTGCCCTGTTGCACCTGAGTAGCTCGGGAGAAACTGATTCATGCCCTGGAAATGCCCTTTTGTCTCCAATGTCTGTAAAGGAGCCTGGGGGGAGCAGCAAGAGACCCACCTGCATGGGAGAAGCTGGTGTTTGATCATTTGAAGTCTTTTTCTTTCCACGCACACAAGGACATTGAGTGGCTGGACTGTGCATCCATCAGACCCCTGGGTCAGCTCCAACCAGGTCAGCAGCAGCTGCTCAGAGAGGCAAGGCCAGCCCTAAGCCATCCTTTCCCACAGTATTTTTCCTGGCTTCTGACAGTCAATGATTCAGGGACTCCTAGAGCTGCACGTAGCATTTGAGTCCGTCCAGCAGGTCCTGTGGTAGACATCGGTGGCCTTATTGTCCAGGAATTTGCCCAACTGGCCTTTCCAGACATTTACATTTTTTCATCTGCATGACGTAATATGGCAATGAGTTTTGCAGTCTAATTATACACCGCACGAAAAAGTGTTGCTGGGGCATGTACTGGAATGCTGGATGTGGTTTTGGTGTCTGGATTTTCTAGAGGTTGTGGCAAGATTGCAGATGCTGAGGAAAGAGCCACAGAAATAATACAAGGGCTGGAGAAAACACCTTGCGGGAGGACACTCGGGAAGCACAACTCAACAGGAAGGATAAACGCATGGTAAATTGGAAGGAGATGAAGTCCTTAGGTCTGGCAGAGCTCTTCGGTCTACGGAGGCAGAGCCCATGCTAGGATCGACATCCAACTAGATGGGATAGACATCCCCTTTCACTGCAAGGGAGTTTAACTACAGAAGGAGAAGGCTCCATCCCTTGATGCTTTTGCAAAGATAATTTCAGCTCCAAGCTTTCGGCTCAAACTATAAATCAGTGCTAACCCTTTAATCTGGGATGCGGTGGAGACCAGATCTTGCTGTTTCCAGCCTGTTTTAGTGAATGCCACAGGACCAGCCAGAAAGGTCCTCAAAGGCACTGAAAAAGAGCCACAGCCTGCCAGCAAGGCTTAAATTACCTGCCCAAGAACCTGCCCAGTGATGACTGACACAAGAAAAAGCTGAAACCACCGAATCTAGATGGCCCAATAGTTTCTTCTCTCTCTAAACACAGTGAATCACGGGCCCTGCCCCATGGCCAGCAGCACTTTCTTCCTCTCTCAGAGCTGTCCCATTAAGTACAACTTGCCAAGAGCCAGCACCACGTGCTTCTACCCCAGGCCCAGGTTATCACTGTCCCCAGCAATTCAGGGCATTCTTGTGCACACGGTGGCCAAGATCCATGTTCACAGTGCCAGGCTGTGCCCAGACCTCTGCTGCACTGGGAGGTGGGATACGCATGCAACGCTGAGCATCCAACCCATAGGACCTGGGTGCCCCTGTCTTATGCCAGTGATGACCAGACACCACCCGAGAGGGGCGTCTGTCTCTGTGGTGCAGCAGAAAGGACCCTTCTCTGCCCCTGTTTGTCATGACAACCCGTTTCCACACCAGAGGGACAGGGGGACAGTGCAGGGGCTGCTGGGCTCACAGTGTGCACCTTCTGTACCTACACGAGGGCTGCGGCTCCTGCCAGAAATGTCTTGGGCAAAAAAAAACCATGAGAGCGTGTCCAAACCCTGTGAGGCTGCCACACCATCGCCACGCACAGACGCCTTGTACTCGCTCATCTATGATCTCTCCCATCATCTCCCATTTGAAGCCACTTGGGGCATGTCTTTCTGGCCAGTGTTTGCCCAGCACAGCACATGGTAGGGATTTTTGTCTCCCTCCTCCAAGAGCAGAGATGACCCTGTCCCAGGGGTTCCTCAGGATGGCTGTGCTCTGGTGTGTTACACGCTGGGTCTTCGCCCTGTGCTGGACACACAGTCCATAAAGCCACATTTCTGCCCCTGGGTCAATCACTGCGCATGGCAGATGCACCAGAGAAATCCCAGACAGCCTCTGGGAAGCAGACAAAGAGGTGGGACTCCTCAGGGAATGATCAATTGCCAGTACTGTCCCTTAGCAGTGAGGAAGAGGATGAGAAAGCTAAGAAATAAAGGAAGGTCAGACTGCGACGGGGAAAAGAGTGAATCCAGCCAATAGGGCACATCCGAGCGTTGCCTGCCCCAGCCCATGGGGCACAGGTCACATCCTAGAGTGGTGCCAGGGTCCCGGCAGACTCAGCCAGCAGAGACGCATCTCAGACACCTTTGGTGGCTTCCACCATGCAAGACATAGTTGCCAATGCTGCTCCAGGTGTGCGACGCAGCCACAAAATCCCTCTGGAGCTGAGGAGCAGGCAGAGGGCAGACCTCCTCCTTCTTGTCAGAGAAGCCTCAGGATCTTCAAGTTGAGGGGCTCAGAGCCCCACAGCAGGTGCTGCACCCCCCTCCCCACCCCGGACACAGCAGAGGACCTCGGTGATGAAGGGAGAACCAAAGGATCAGAGATGGATCAGGATCCAGATCTGGATCAGGATCAGGATCAGATCTGGGTTTGGAGCCTGACTTCGGCTTCCCTCTCCCCCAGGCTGCTCAGACCCTGGTCTCAGCTGAAAGTCCCCACAGTGCCCCACAGCAGACGGTCCATCCCTGGGTCCTCGGTGCATGCGTGGGAGGATGCAGCTCTCCCACCCATTCCCAATGGCTTGTCAGTGTGGTCCCAGTGCATTCCCAGTGTAGGTCTCCGAGGCACCTCAGCCCCACATCGTAAAGTGATCTCCACCCCTGAGCAAACAGCACAACGCTCTCATGATGGGGAGCCTACCTCTGATAATGACTTCAGCGTGCACCTTGGGTCTTCAGTACACGGTTAGAAACAGATCAGGGTGAGACATCTCCTGAAGTCTCATCTGGGAACCGCTGCTATCAACGAGCCCTGCTTTCCCAGTCAAAGATGATTTACTCTGATCTGCACTATTGATTTTATTGTGGGAAATGTGGTGATACCTAGAGAGAGAGAGAGACAGAGATTTGACTTATGGGAGCATGCGGGGAAGACTCCAGTCCCCACCATAGCGCCTGCCTTTTCTGCATCTGCACGAGAATTATTTGTAGTGTTTTATGCACCCATCTGCTCCCTGCATGCTCTCTATAAATCTCACTGGCTCTCGCACACACACACATGTTTGCTTTCCATGTAGATTACTTATGATGAGAGTCTAATTAGACCCGGGGAAGCCTGCCTACAGAGCGAGCCCGGGGAGAGCTTAATTAAAGTCAATGGAGAAAATTATAGGTGAAAAAAAAAAATTAGGGCAGCAAGGAAAAAATATCAAGAAAAAATCAAGGAGAAATAAAGAAGCAGGGAAGTAACAGCACCAATGAGGGAGCGTGCGTGGCTGCCAGGCTCCCAGGAGCAGCCATCCCCCCGTGCCCGGCGTGGAGGCCAGGACCCACGGCGCTGTGATGTGAAGAGGCCATGGGGGGCCCGTGGGTCTGCTGTGCAGGGAAGGGGGCAGGTGGAACGGTGAGTGGGTGCACACTGCCTTCTGCAAGGGACTCAAGGCCAAGAGGAGATCCTATCCTCCTCTCTGGCGTGTCCTCTGCAGAGAGTGGACAAGAAGGTCTGGTTCTGGGTCTCTTCTCCATGTGTGCCTTGAGTTCTCCCAGTCTCATCCTCGCCGCACCTCCAAGAGCTGGGCAAATGGAGATGCACAGTGGATGCACGAGGTCCGGTTCCTCACTGTGCCTGTCCCCCAGTTCAGGGTGGGAAGAGAGGACATACTCTCATTCTTATCTGGGAATTTGTTGCCTCTGTGCAAGTTAGTACTTGGGCTGCGAGGTGATGGAGAATCCGGGCTCAGAGGGCAGCAGGGATTTTGGGAGTCACCACACTGCACTGAGGGCACTCCTGGAGCGCATGGCACTGTTGTCCTCCAGCAATGGCACTGTTGAACCAGCAACTTCTTGCTGAGGGAGAGCATCTCTTTCAGAAAGTCTTGATTTGAAGACCACAAATGATGGAGAATCCGCCACATCTCTTGGCAAATTGCTCCAATGGTTAATTATACTCCCTGTTTAAAAGATGCATCTTATTTCCAATTTAGGTTTTTCTAGCTTCAGCTTCCAGTCATTGAATCTCATTACATTTTTTATCTGCTAGATTAAAAACCCCTCCATTATCAGAAATCTCCTCCCTCCGTAAGTATTTATAGACTATGAGCAAGTTGCCTTTTAACCTTCCCTTGATAAAATAAATAGGCTGAGCCACTCGCTCTCACCCAGTCAGCCAGGCCTTGCACACCTTCACTCATTCCTGCTGCTCTTCTCCTGGCCCTCCCTGGTCCTGCACCGTCCTGGCCAAGGGTGGATAATGCTAGGATTGGGAGAGATGAGGAGCTGGTGCCCTGGGTGATGCTGTATGTGGATGGAGCATCAGGTCTGCTGGTTGTGCTGGTGTGAGAGGTCTTGGTGTGGGTCAGACGCACTCTGGGATAAGACCAGGTGACCTTGGGAATGGAGATATGTAGTTAGGATTGACGTCCTAGCAAAAGGGAAGTCAGGAGAAGAGAAGGGTGATGCAGAGAGAGCGCTGACTGGGCTGGCAGTCGATGCAGCAGTGTTTTGGGTGGCAGGGGGTGTGAGATCACATTGCAAAGTTGGCTGGGGGTGATGCTGCTGTAACAAAACTGCTCGGTGAGAAGAGCTGGGCAAATGGGATCTGTGCAGCTGGCAGGGAAGGGACTCTGAACAGCCCACAGGGACAGGTCCTGGACGCCTGCCAGCTCCCAGAGATGGTCGCTTCAGGCTCAGGTTCATCAATGCCCCTCTGGGCACCTGGGAAAGGTGTGGACTTCACCCAGCCGAGGATGGGAATACCTGGACAGTCTGAGCTGGTGAAGTCATGCATGGTACAGGTCTGTGCTTCTGGCAGAGGTGTGATGAGCTCCCCCAGGACTGTCCAGTCTGGGATAGCTTGGTATCAGCAATGCTGACATCTCTCTTCAGCCAGCTGGTTGTCCTGCAGAGTTGTGCTGACAAGCACAGGCTGAGCTCCCTGCTGCTCGTTTCTCCAGACCAAGGCAGAGAGAGGTCCTTGGGTGATGCAGTGTGCTTCCCACACAGAGCTTGCTCAACCCTGGGCTGGAGCGTGATCGGAAATGGCTGGTAGTGGGGCAGGAGCCCCACTATGGGGGGAAGGAGCCCCCACTATGGAGCCCCAAATTGACACATGCCCTCCACAACATCCTTTTGACAGTGCTGTCCCTTCTCCCACCCTGTTAGGCACCTTCTCCTGGATCAGCACGGTATCCTTGGGATGACTTGCTGTCAGCCTTGGCAGGAGCTGTACCCAAAATGTGGGCATCTGATGGGAACATTGCAACCTCTGTGTAGTGCTGGCCACAGACTGGGAACCATCGACCTGCCATGACCTGGCAGCCTTCAGTGCTCCTCCTTCTGGAGCCCCCTGCCCCATATCTCATTAAATCCCCTGTGCATGACAAATCCCCCAACTAAGGGATGTGCTGGAGGGAGTGGGGGGTCCCAGCAGGTCTGATCCTTCGTCTTCTCTGTATTAGACTGTTGAATCCTCTCAATTTGGGATGGAAAGAGGCTTTCCTGGAAAGCAGTGACACAGATGTGCTTCCACTCACAAAATCCAGCTGTGGATTCCAGTGTGCCGGCTTAACCTCATCCTCCCCAACTTGCAGCTGGAGCATCTTGCCCAAAGCCACCTGCTCTTATGTGATGGAGACTCAGGGTCTTGGGGTCTAGTGCAGCGCAGAGACCACCAGGCTGGGGGGAGCTGCACCTGCAGGACAGTGAAATCAGGATCCTGATGTCTGCACAGCCTGCACGTGGTGCGGGAGGCTGCCGCCGTCCCTGGAAAGCCTCCTCACACCCACAGCCGCAGACCCTGGCTCCTCTTGCCTGGTGTCAGATGCAATAAGGGAGACGAGCTCCCCAGGTACGGCCAGCACAAGCTGTGTGGTCTCCCTCTGGCTTTAGGCTCCCAGAATTTCTTATTCTCTCTGAGCAATGTCAGGCTGAATAAAACTAAATAGATCCTGATGGAGGAAAACTGCAGATAAGTGGGTTGGCTGACTGCTTGCCTTCTTTTTATTTTGCTTTTTGACTTGTTACAGACAGAAAACCAGCAGGGAAATGTACCGGCAGGCCCTGGGTCACAGTCCCTCGCTCTTTCAGATCGTCTCCCTTAAGCCTGGTTGGACCTGCCTCCCTGCCAGGACAGGAGGCCACTCCAGTCCCCGGAGCGGGGTCGGCATCTGACAACTGTGAAAGGAAACTTGTGTCACCTTCTGCCTGGAAGATTAGCAAAAGATCACCCATTTGAGTCACCAGGGTCCTGCCCACAGCTGTCCTCCTCCTGTGCGCTCCTCCAAGGAGCAGATGAAAGCTGAAGGCAATGACCTGGTGGGAGGCAGACACCATCCCATGGGGATGCTCTGCTGAAAGTCGAAGGCTGAGGAAGACACAGATAAGCCCTAAGTCTTTGCAAAGTGATCACATCTCATGATCTCAGTGTACATCTTGTGACGTTTGGTGCTATATTCGCATACCCTCTGGTCCCAGCATCATGTGAGCAAAGCCGTCCTGGCTCTCTTCCAAATGTGCGAGTTTCTAGGGCACATGATGGCAGAGACTGCTTGCAAATGGGATGATGAAGGCATCCCGAGAAGGCAGGACGCACTCCTGCAAATGTTTTCAAATCTTATGATTTTTGAGCTAGTCTTATGATTCTGGGGGGAGGCCAATTTGTGTTTCTCCTTGTTTGGAAGCTATCATCCAAATTACTGTCCAGAGCACCTGTTAGGCAGCATGCAGCAGTCATGCTATTGAAAAAACATTGGCTGAATCAAAAATAGTGGCTAGTGGAGAGCTGCTTCAGCACTGGCTTTTCAAGAATCCCTGTGGAGAGTGACCAAGTAGAAGAGCAGACAGAGGCGTTTGGGGTACCTGTCATGACAACATCCCAAAACAGAATTTGATCATTTTGAAGAAAATGCTCCTTGCAAGCATTTTGAAGAAAATGCTCCCAAGTTCAGCAAAGACCAAGCACAAAAGATCATGCAAACACACTAGATGAAAGAAACGCCAAGGCTTTCTGTTTCAATACTTACCTCATGGTGCTGGAACTGTTCAACATCATCCACAGATGTGCACTCTCTGGGATCAGACAGCCTGTGCTGTCCCACATCGGCCAGACTGACAGCAAAGACAAACCCCTCCGTGTGTGACCTCTGCAGCCAAAGTCGGGAGCAGAGCGTAGAAACACCAGAGAAACCCACAAAGTCTCAGAGCATCTTTGATCCAAGGTTAGCACAGACCTGCTGGATATAACAGAGAAAATTGCTTCTTGTTAGAGGAACATGACTCAGATTCCGTGAAATGGCGGTGATTGGCAACACATCAAGTAGAAATGTAATTTTCTATCTGAGAGTTTGCTCACTGTGGATTTCTAGAGGCATTGAGGACAGCAGGCAAGTGTCCATGATTTCAGAGGCTCAGCTCAGTAATTCCTCCTTGGTGTATCAGGTCGGATTCACACCCAGAGGATGCACAGTCAAGTGGGCTGGAAGAGAAATACAATCAGCAGAACCC
>WHYT01017933.1:493447-551472 GCA_009806455.1 Tetrax tetrax
GTCATGCTATTGAAAAAACATTGGCTGAATCAAAAATAGTGGCTAGTGGAGAGCTGCTTCAGCACTGGCCTTTCAAGAATCCCTGTGGAGAGTGACCAAGTAGAAGAGCAGACAGAGGCGTTTGGGGTACCTGTCATGACAACATCCCAAAACAGAATTTGATCATTTTGAAGAAAATGCTCCTTGCAAAACATCTCCCAAGTTCAGCAAAGACCAAGCACAAAAGATCATGCAAACACACTAGATGAAAGAAATGCCAAGGCTTTCTGTTTCAATACTTACCTCACGGCGCTGGAACTGTTCAACATCATCCACAGATGTGCACTCTCTGGGATCAGACAGCCTGTGCTGTCCCACATTGGCCAGACTGACAGCAAAGACAAACCCCTCCGTGTGTGACCTCTGCAGCCAAAGTCGGGAGCAGAGCGTAGAAACACCAGAGAAACCCACAAAGTCTCAGAGCATCTTTGATCCAAGGTTAGCACAGACCTGCTGGATATAACAGAGAAAATTGCTTCTTGTTAGAGGAACATGACTCAAATTCCGTGAAATGGCGGTGATTGGCAACACATCAAGTAGAAATGTAATTTTCTATCTGAGAGTTTGCTCACTGTGGATTTCTAGAGGCATTGAGGACAGCAGGCAAGTGTCCATGATTTCAGAGGCTCAGCTCAGTAATTCCTCCTTGGTGTATCAGGTCGGATTCACACCCAGAGGATGCACAGTCAAGTGGGCTGGAAGAGAAATACAATCAGCAGAACCCAGTAAAATCCCAACCATCAGCTGTCACCAGGGGCAGGTGCTGTCCACAAGACCCTCCTGGGGAGCACTGGAGTGATATTGTGAGGACTAGCAGAAACATGCCATTTGTAGACTTTGCCCTGAAATAATTTTTCTAGTTTATTCCAGATGTCCTGGTGCTCCTCCCAAAACACAGGATTTTCCAGACATGAGGTTTCATCTCTCCCTTCCTTTTCTATTTTCTTGTCTTCTTTCCTTTCTTATCCTTTTTGCCATTTTGGTGAAGGAGGAGATAAAACCCATGGAAATTTTTAGGTCCTTAAAACTGAGGTCATTCAGAAGCACTACCTTTCTTTTAAAGGACATGAATTTAGTACAATTTTACCTGATCTAATGTGTAATTTTTCTCTCTTCTGTAATCACAGCAAATTTCAGAGACCCTCACTGGAACCACCTCCTCAGATGTCTGAAGATGTCCAGACCGCATCCCAGAGCCTGTGAGTTTTTTGGGTTACACCACCTGATCTCAACTTGTTCCATGAGCACCATGGGGAAGAACAAGAGCAGAGAAGGCATCAGATGCACGTCAAGAAGGAGACAAAGCCAGGTCCTAAGCGGGGAACCATCCGCATCTTACCAAGGTGGTACCACATCTTCTGACCAGGAATCAAGATGTGCCATCTTCACCCAGCCTCAAGCACCCAGCGCAGGTATGTTTGAAGCTTTGACATTTCCTGGGACCTGTTTTTAGTGGCCCTTCTATAACAGTGATGTCCGTTGTGGGAACAATACCAGCAAATAAAGACTGACCTCTCCCCAGCCCTACCTTCATGTCAGACCATGAGGCCAGAAATGTGTCCACAACGGGATGGCAGATAAGTCTTCCTTTCCTTCAGCATTGAAGGACCCCTAACGTGGTTTAATAAGCTCAGTTTGGTTTCTGCTGTTTCGGGGACATCAGAAAAGTCTGGACTTCGCAGCTGAAATGTCTTACACCTCCCAGGAAGGAGCACTCTCGGTATTTCTCGTGGCAGGGGGCACCTCTTTACCCATCACCTTGTAATGTGCTCCCACTGGGACAGCTCTACCGCTGTTGTTTTGTCTTGATTTATGCATGAGAAATGAACTGTGGCAATAAGCAGGAGCATGGACGTCTTCAAGCAGCTGGAGAATCAGAGCAAGTGCTGGAAATCAAACCCTCGGCGTGTGCAGGGCTGCGGACAGCCGCCTCTCCCTTCTCCGGCAGCAGACGCTAATCAGTGCTGATTAAACCAGAGACAGATTTTCCTAGAGAGGTTTTAAAAACATGAATGTCAAGTTGCACCCCTCCATGCCTCCCACCCTCAGACCAGGAGGCTGAACTTCCACAGGCTCTTGACCTTTCTAGGGCTGAGCCCAGGATTCCTCCCAGCTGGTGTTTCTGGCCACCTTCCAGACATCTCCAAAGCATTTTGTCCCAGGGACAGGGGTCTGACCGCCCCGGTCTCTGCCAGGCTCCTGGGGAAGGAGAGTGGGGAAAGGAAGCTCAGGCCTCCCGTGCCGGTGAGAGGGGAGGACCCTGCAGACGCGGGGGCTTTGCTGGCAGACCAGGCAGCTGCGAGAGCGACATGCCGGGGCTCGGCCCTGATTTATCGGCAGGGCCGATAGGTGTTGCATTAGGTTAAGTATTAACAGATCTCATGAGCCTCATTAGCTGTCGCCTTTTCACTCTCCAACCGAAGAGTTACTGCTCCAAAATCTATAGCGCCTTGGCAGCTGCCTGGCTGGTTCCCAGGTTAACCCTCACCGATCTGCTTCCCCAGGCTGGCTGCGCAGATCAGCGTGCACATCACACGCGTCACGAACCACGGGCAAAAAGCATCCCAGGCCTGGTGCTGTTCCGCTTGCTCACTAGTGAGGGATGAGGTCTGATGGACCATCTTCCTGTGCACGTGTCTCTGCCCTCCATACACCAGCCGTCCTCTCAGCACAGAGAGCCAGCCTCCCCAGCAATCCAGGCTCAGATGTGCCGGCAAAGGCTGCCTTCTGATGCAGACCCCCGGGCATCTGGTCACCCTGCTCAGGAGCTCTCTGCTGGGAACAGCCCACAGAGTCTGCAAGAGGATCTGTCCGGCTGAAGGTGAGCATCTGCCCACCGGCATCTCCATCAACCTCCCAGTCGTCTCCAGCAGAATCTGTCACCCCCAATGATGCAGATGCCATCTGCAATTCATCACGCCTCAGAGCACATGCCAACAGGCTCAGGAGAGCTGGACTCTGTGGGGTGCAAGACAAATCCCCAGGGTGGCCAAGCCCCACGGAGGCATTCAACCTGCAGACGCCCGTGCTCAGTCAGACAAACCCCATGGTTAGGGGTCTCCTGTAATGAGTACCCTGGAACAGTAATGCAGATCAAACCAAATTGCTGGAGGCATTGTGTCTCTACCAGGCAACCAGGGGAGCCATGGGGCTGCAAATCTCCAAAGATCTTTGCTGCAGGGCCACCTAGCACAGGGCCAGGAATGACCATGGGAGCATCTGGTCTGACTGCCACATACCCAACCATCAGCTGTCCTGGCTGATGCCAGGCATCCTGGTTCCCCAGGCATCCCTCAGATCTGGACCAGGAGGGAGCAGGGATGGGGAGCACAGCGCTGCCTGGGCACCGTGCTCGGTTGCTTCGTCCCCATGCTGTGAAACATCTGGGTGTTATCTTCTGTTGGACCACGTCTGGTCTCAGCTTCCTCAAGAAGAGGCTTCAGCCAGCTCCCTCTCGCTGTGTCTCTCCCTGGCAGACCAGAGCCTCGTAATTCACACCAGATCCCAATGGTCTGGCAGAGGCATGAGCAGGAGGGATATTTTGCAGAGGCTGGAGTGACTTCTGCTGCTCTGCTGAGCTCCAACCCCTCCAACTCAGCACCCACAGCCACTGGTGACACAGGAGGAGCTGGCGGGGGCTGCAGATGGGGAGGCAGCGTGACCTGGCTCTCCTCAAGGACAGCTCTGGCTTCAACAAGCCTTGGACAGTTTCTGCAGCTCCCAGTAAGTCCATGTTGGAAAGCACTTCCTTCAGACCAGTTAATTGTTAAACACCACCAGGCTTTAATTACAAAAGGGAGTCAAGCAGCCAAGTACGTTACAGGGAGAGATGAAGGTTAACAAGCTGGGCAAGGTCATTATCTGGCCTGCTCCTCCTCTGCCCTCCTGTCCTCCGGCAGGGATGGGGAGGGCTGTGCAATCCCCGGGCTGGTGCCTTCACATCCTTCATTAACCAGCCCCACGCTCTGGACAGACGAGTGCCCGTGCGGGCAGGCTGCCGCCGCGTCAGACGCCCCGGCACACGGTCGGTCTCCCTGCCGCTGCTGCGGGACGCTGCTCTCGGGGGCTGAGCACAGGGGCACTGGAAACGACCGGTGGGGATGCGGGCACAGACCCAGCGCTGGGGGAATAGCGGTGCTGGAGCATTTGACAGTGCAGGTAGCGTGGGTGAACGTCAGCGTGGCTCTGCCATGGGCTCCTCATGTAGCCTCCTGCTACCTCTGCGCTCCTCTTAGAAAGACCCCACATGGCAGTCAGATTGGGGTGGGCTGGGGAAAGACGGTATCTGGGGTGACCTGGGTTCAGGAAACGCCCTCCCACGGTTCAGAGCTGGCTGTGAGCATGGACCACAGGCAGTGACGGTGCTGTGACTCATGTGGTGACAACTTCCCCCAGCATCTCTCTACCCAGCTGCGTGATGCTGCTGGTCCCCACAGCCAGCACACTGCCCACCTCACCCCCCTTTCACAGGGGTGTCCTGGCAGCTCCCTTGAGGCGGGAACTGCCCCCTTTTTTCCTCTCAGGAGCAGAAACCTAAGTGTTTGGAGAGGGCTGTGTCTCATCTAGGGGAAGAAAACATGGGATCTGATGGCTCTTAAGCTGCTTCTGTGGAGGCATTGGTGCTTCCTGGGGACCCTGCTGCAGCACCCAGGACACACCTGATGCCCTGAAATTAGGTGCAGAAAAATCTTGGTGCTTACTGTCACTGGTGTGGAGCTTTCTGTGTTTGAAAACCTTTGCAGATATGGAGCTAAGTGACAGCCTGAAGGTCAGTGAGGAGATCAGCACGCAAGCCAGGAAACCATCCCAGGCTTCCCACAACGTCTTTGTGCCAAGGGGGTGTCAGCGTTTGGCCAGATGCTATTCACCATCCCATCAATAACTTGGCAGTAAATACCAAATCTCTCCGGATAAAATTTGTAGATGACATAAAGATTGGCAGAGTGGTGAATAACGAGGCAGTCACACGGAGCTGGATCGCTTCCCTCGCTGGGCCCATTCCAACAAAATGTGTTTGAACAGCCTCAGACGCAAAGTCGCACACCTCGGAGCAGGGCTGCCGGCTGAGCCTGGAGGCTGGGGCCATGCCGGGGTCTGGAGGCTCTGGAGACCTGCATCAGCTCCCAGGACAGGCAAGAGCATGGTAACAACCTGCATGGAGAAGTGCTGGGACAAATGGACACATCAGCCTGAGGTACAGCGAGTCAGGCTGCAGCCCACAGAGCCCAGGGGTGTCCGGCTGCAGCCAGCGGTGCTGCGTGGGAGAGGTAAGGACAGCCCAGGACCAGCAGCTGAATGTCACTGTGTGGGGGACCCAGAAGTGGAGAACGCTGGAGAACCACTGGCACGGGTTGTCAGCAGACCAGAGCGACCTGCATCCCTGGAAGTGTCCGTACGAAGCAGGGAGCCAGAGAGGGGCAGCAGCTTTTCCCGGGCAGCAGCGTGTGCGAGGACCAGCAGCGAGAGACGGAAGGTTGCTCTGCTGTCCTGCACCTAGATCTTCTAGGAGGGAGGGAGGAACCAGAAGCAATCTGAAAGCAGAAGACTTTAGGTGTGTGGCCACTGTCCCAGCAGGATCTCAGGTACCAGGGGGTCACCCTGGACAAGGGAGATCAACCAAGGGCTGCTGGCTGGAAGATGGAGCCAGATGGGCTCAGGTGAGAGGTCATGCTTGGCCTCTGGAGCATGGATGGAAAGCCACTTGTACACATTGCCCAGTGAGATGGCATCTCTGTGAGTCTCTAGGTGCCTTGAGGAAGGACATGTGGTCTGGTCTGGGTCAGAACGACCAGTCAAGGGTGCAAGAGGGTGCTGTGCGGGGAGGTGAGGTGAGGGGACCTGATCTAAGTGTCTCCCCTCCCTCAAGTCCAATAGTCCCCGTCTAGCACCCTGACCCTTCCTCCCTCAGCCTCCCCAGGTTCTTTGGAGTGGGTCAGCCCCTCCAGGGAAGATGCATCTCCGCGGGGGGACTGTGAGGCCCTCCCCAGCCAAAAGCAGGGAGCTGCTGGCAACCGGCTGGGAAATCACTCATCTGGGAAAGAGCCTTTTGATTTGAAATATCTCCCAGGCACTGCTAAAGCTCTTTAAGTAAGCCTGTCAAGCATCAGCATTAACATTTGGCAAGAGGAGGAGAGGGTATTAGTGGAGTTGGCTGGCAGCTGTGCCCCGTGTGTGTCGGGTGGCGAAGGGGGAGCTCGGCTTCGTGACCCCACGGGGCAGCGCAGCTGATTGCCACTTGCCCTCCTGCCAGACAGAGGCCCTGTTCCCAGGATCTGCTCCTCGTCTGGAGCTCCCTCCTTCTCCCAGGCGGAGCAGCCGTGCCAGCAGCGTTTTGCAGACACGAGGTCAGCAGCCCCATCCGCGCTGCGCCCAGCTCTGTGCGCGGGTGCGCCGGGTGTGCTTGCGTGTCTGTGGCCAGAGGATGAGTCACATCAATTGGACAGCATGTGGAAACTGGGCTACCAAGACCCACTAACCTGGATCCCAAATTCTTCTCCCTTCCTACGCCGTAGGGAGGAAGAATCCTTCTCTAAACTGCATGGAGCACTTAATGCTCAGCCCTTCAGCGAGGTCAGCAATGAGGGCAGTAATGCAGAGGGGTTAAACAACCAGCCCAAGGTCTCAGAGGACACCAGGGTCAGGCCCACGACTGGGATGCCAAAGGTCCCAGCTCCAAGCCCCCACACTCAAACCCTCTGCCCTCACTGTCCTCAGGCTCCCTCATGACCCTCACCCCGCAGCCTACGGCCAATGCTGTTGGTTTGTTCGGCATCACTGTGTGGGTACACGTGAACAGCAAAGGAAATGTGGGTTAACTTTTAGAAAAGAAACCCCAGAATGCGTACCTGTTCCAGTTCCAGAGATCCCTCGTTGGACCTGGTAGATCTCTCTTTCCATCACCAGATGCCCCTGTGGCTCCCAGCAAGCCTTTTCCGCAGAGCCCACTGGTTGCACTTCCCAAGAGCAACAGAAATCTCTAAGATCTTTAGTCATAGAATCACAGAATCCTAGAACGGTTTGGGTGGGAAGGGACCTTCAAAGCCCATCCAGTCCAACCTCCCTGCAAGGAGCAGGGACATCTCCAACCAGATCAGGTTGCTCAGAGCCCCGGCCAACCTGGCCTGGAATGTTTCCAGGGATGAGGAAACAGCTCCACGTCCTTCTGCTGTTGGGGGCTCCAGAGCTGGACACAGCGCTGCAGGTGGGGTCTCACCAGAGCGGAGCAGAGGGGCAGAATCCCCTCCCTCGCCCTGCTGCCCACGCTGCTGGGGATGCAGCCCAGGATGCCGTTGGCTTTCTGTTCAAGTCTGGCTATTTTGCCTACCAAGACACCCCCCACCCATATCTGCATCCCAGAGGGTTTTAGCCGTTTGAAATCTTGGGGATGCTGGATACAAACACAGGTTTGGGGGGAGATCCTCTGATTTGGGAGAAGGGGGAACAACAAGAAAAGCAAAGGAGGCAGAGCTCTGAGGATCTGGATGCAAGAGGGCCGCAGAGGCCAGCTCTGCTGACGCGTAGGTCCTGTGCAGATGCCACTGGTCCTGTCCCCACTCTACGTGACGAAAGCCTTGCAGGCTCTTGGCAGCGATTGCTCCTGGCCAGGACCCCGTGTGGGGCACAGGGGGCTGCTTCGCTCTGGACCTGCTGGAGCCTGGCTGCTGGGTCAAGGCGTGCCCAGTCCTTCTACGCGGTCAACGCAAAGGGGAGCGCAGGAGGCTCCTGCCGCCCGGCAGCGCCTGGCGAAGCGGCTGGAGCAGCACCAGCAGGGATTCACATCCCTCCGAAAATAATTATGGGAAGAAAAGTGCTGATATTAATAGGAGCCTCCGTTTAAAGATTAACCACAACAAATGTGTTGCATGCAGGAAGTTTATTTAGCAATGCTCCCGTTGTACACCCCCAGCGCACGTTTGTCTTCATTAGCGCAGTAATTCATTATATGGCCTCTCTAACATTCAAATCAGAAGGAAGAATATTAAAAAAGTAATTATACTTTTCAAAGTAAAGCTTTATGGGTAAATTGTATGCAAATCGCTGTCTAAATCAGGGCGGCATATCTTAAGCGTATCTAAAAGTTGCAAAGGCTTCCACCGCATCATTGATATGTAATCAACACAGATGTATGATTCTGCTCCTTACTTAGGCAAATTTGAATGGCAATACTCAAGTAGGTAATTGGTATTTATCACAATGGCTGATGTGGAGAAGCTATAATCTCGTTACGGGTGGGACCGGCCTGTCATAAATCACGCTGCTTGGAGGTTACTGCAAGACTCTGTCACATTTTGGTTTCCAGATGTTTTTAATCACCTTTTTTAACCTTCACCTCATTTGTAATATGGGTAAATCACCTTCAGGTCTTTGAAGGCCTCTTCTGCAGGTGTCTGTGCGTTCAGGGAAATAGCTGAGTGCCCTCGCGCCATTTGTCCACCCAGCGCTGACAGCCCTTTTTCTCTAATCAAGATAGTTTAATGAGATTTTTTTTTTTTCTAAAATAGCACTAGGAATAAAACATGAAATTGATCATTTATGTGCTACAGGGAAATCATGTCATTTGGAAAAGAATTTAACAGGATTGGATGGTTCAGATTTACTGCCCAAACTGCAGTTGCCAGCTCTGGGGAACAGGGAGGGGAGAGCGGGGGGCATCCCTGCGGGTGCTGCGAAAGCCTGTGGGACAAATGCCCCCCACCACCTTGGTGTCCCTTATATTGCCATCCCCAGGCATCAGGGGCTGGGTGCAGGTGCTCAAATCCCTCCCACAGATGCCAGGGATGCCGCTGGGACTGGCTCCCCATACTGCAGAGCCATGGGGTCTGCTTGAGCCCTGGGGTGGGCATGCAGCTCCTTTTCCCTAAATTCATCCCTCCAGGTCCTGGCTGTGACAGCAGCATCTGTGCAGCCCCTTGTGTCCCCACTGTCACACAACACTGGGAACAGTGGGTCCCGCAGCACCTCGGGGGTGTCAAGGCTTCCCAAATAAGCAGCGGAGTCTTGGGCTGGCAGGCCAGGGTACCCCCAAACACCCTGCCACTGTACACATCCCCAGGCACAAGGGGTTCACAAGCTCACAAGATTATTGTGAGTCTCTCTGGGGGTCACTGGGAGCAGCTCCTGGGACAGTGCAGGATTGGCCGTGCTGCTGACCACCAGCCCCAGGTCCCCACGAATTCTTGGTGCTGGGCACAAGCAGGAGCGCCCAAGACACCATGGCCCCATTTTGCCCAACCTCAGAGGCACCCAAGCAGCCTGTGGAAAACAGCTGCAAGGCTGGGGCCACCCAAAAGGAGCCAAGGGCCCTTCTTTTCTATGCATTGAGACTTTTCTCTGATGCCTGCAGAGCTCCTCAGTGCCGACAGCGACACAGGGCTCCTCCCCACGCAGACCTTGGCATCGCCTGGTGTCCCTCACCCACAGCATCCCTACCTCCTGCCGGGGAGCAGCTTCAGTGCCCCCAGCCCCAACACCAAGGGCGGGCATGGGTCTCTGTCAACCCGAGCATCCTTTCAGAGACAAGAGCCACGCTCTCTTTACTCACTTGGGTGCTGGGTGGGTTTTCCACTTCCTTTTGGGACACACAGGAATAGTTACCCCAGACAGGAGTTGCTGGGATGAGGAGAGCTGCATCTCCCAGGAAAGGCGCCCTGTGCCGTAAGCATCTGCAACCAGCCCAGCAGCCCTCGTCGGAAAGCCCAGCGCCGAGCCCTCGCACCACACCAGGGACAAGCAGCTGCAGACCTGGGAGCATTCAAGGACGCTGGTGGGGAATCACAGCAGAGAAAAAAACACAATGTCCAAAGTGACTTGAAGAGGATTCACAGCTGAAAATAGGGGTGAAATGATTTCTGCTGGTTATTAACGCTGTGCTATTTGTTCCATGTTATTAGCAAGTGATAATGTGCCATGCAGAGGTGAAAAGCAGATGCAGAAAAGCACAGTGGAAATTCATCTTCAGCACAAGGCAATTGTGGAGCTGAGCACCGCGAGCCGCATGAGATCCAAGCATTTTAAGTACTGGAGAAATGAGCATTTTTTTTTTAATCCCTTTTCTTTTTTTTTGGAAGGGGGCAGAAAGGTCGCATTTTTCTGTGTCAGAAATACATCATGGCACGAGAGAATCCATCAAATGACACTGCATGTCAGGTCGTGTCACAACATCATTAAAACATTGTCTCTGGTTGATGAGGCTCTTGCCGTCAATTCAGAGAGTGACTGATTCGATCTGCAAAAAGTGGAAGTTTCTCTCCCCTGTTTGCAAGACAGCTGGCAGATCTGCAAGAGGAAGCACTATTTCATATTCTATTTAGGACATTAAGCCTTAATCCAGTTAGAAGATTCACAGCGTAGCCAGCCTTAGATAGAGAGATACTTCCATAGCTGGATGGATTTCTCCTGCGACACCTGCACCTCGTGCTACATGAAGCCATTTGGAAAAAAAAAACAAGCCTACCGTCTTCCCAGCTCCTCTCTGAGAGCTTATGTCTCCCTCTAATAGAGTTTAGTGCCAGGTTTTATAGACTGCTCATGCTGTCGGGAATGTTTGCTGGTATTCTGTTAACTTGATGCTTGGCTGTTCCAACACTATTCATTTAAGGCAAGCATCTGGCATGTAGCAACAAGATGGCTGATAGAATAAAATTAGGCAAGTTTATATGATTAACCATAGCTAGGAGCCAGCATCAGTCTGGGTTTATAAAAGGTCGTAATCCATCCTGTCGGTTATTTATTGAGTAGAGCAAAGCTGCCTTCACAGGTTGGGAGCACCCAGGGAAACACACTTTGGGTGCTGCTGTCAAGCGCTCCCAAGAGGATGCTGCAGCCCCGAGGCCAGGCATGGCATGAGGCTGGAGGAGGGAAAAGTTGGGATGCTTCAGATCAGGGGTGGCAGCAGCCCAGGATGGTGCTCTCTCTCACCCCTTGCCTGAACCAGCACGGGGAATGGGAACCTGGCCACCAAAAGTGGGACCTATGTCTGCTCAGGGTACCTTACTTCATCTCCACTCATGCCTTGGTGCCAGGACTAACCCCAGTCATCTGTGCACCCTACCAAGAGGGGCTCCTGCCCAGCAGGAGAGGCTGAGGTCCCTCCATTTTGTTCAGACCAGAGGACGATAAGCCTCCTCTGCATGAGAGCTCCCCTTGGTTTGGCGTGAAGGCAGGAGACAGCCCGAGCCCTGACGCTGAGAGGGATAAGCACTTGCAAAGCAGATGTGCAGCCCTGACCTGGAGAGGCGCGGTGTAGGACGTCCTCCTGGCACCTCCTAGCAGCACCCTGCTCATCCCCCGCCTCTGTGGGGCCACCACAGACCCCAGGTCTCCTGGGGCTGTGGATTCCCCTGGCCAGCTGAAGATCTGCATTTGGTCTCCTGCTGCTCAGCACCCAGCAGCTGAGCGTGTGTTTAAACCAGTGGACGGGCGAGCCAGCTGGTGAGACGGGGCCAGCACTGGGCTGTCTCCAGGGCTGCTTGTGTCCGCATGACGTGAAAACTGTGCCCCAAAGCATCCTGCCCTAACTATGCCAACACAGGTGTGCTGGCAGGGGGGACATATCCTGCCCTGACTGCTTCGCGGAGGAGGGCCAATGCCATCACCTTCCAGTCAACCCCCCCACATTTTGGGGGACGGTCCAACGGGTGTGGGGTCCATGCTCTCTGCAGGCTAGAGGTGTCTATAACACAGGCACAGGGCTGGGAAACGGGTTTCCAAAATATTAGAAATTAAGAAAGCAGGAAAATGCATGCTCTCAGCTGAGCCATTCAGCTCTGCCAGTCTCTGTTTAATTTTGCTTTCGTGCCACTGCATTTCTTACCACAGTTGGATCAAATTTAAAATTTTGAGCTGAGGAAAGAATCACTTGCACTGCTGTTAAATTATAATTCCAATTTATTCCTTTCCTGCAAAAAGTTTTAGTTTTGAGGTAGAGTCATTTGTCAAAGAAAAAAGAGGATGGAAAAATCCCACGCTGATCTCAGCTCTGGATCTCTCCTAGCACTGTCTCGGTATCGCGCTCGTCGGGAAATCCAGCCATCATCTACCACGCAACAGAGCAATGATTGATAACTGTGTAATGACACTGACCCAGAAAACCACACCTGTAATCTTCCCCTGATGAGGACTGCCTACATAAGTCACATCAAAGTGTTTAAATGCCTCAGCAGTCTTTAAAGTAGTTAATTGACCCGGCGAAGATGAAATGGTGTTCCTGAGGTTGCTGAGGAGGCCTCTGGCAGAGCAGTGGCTCTGGTCCCTGCCACGGTCGCTGGTCACCTGCACATCCCGTGGGGTCTCCGTCTGCAGACCACCGTTCCGCAACGTGCTGTTACCCATCTCTCCATCACAGTCCTCGCCCCATCCCCGTCTCCCTGTAATTCCCCCATTCCTGGGTGCCTTTCCCTCTCGCAACCCCCCCATCTCTGGTGGGTGACCCACGATGCAGCCTGAAGGCCGGAGGCTCGGAACTAGGAAACAAGGACTTTCCAGCTGCGACCAAACAGTGGCCAAGAATTTTGAAATAATCAGTGAAAGCAGCTCTTTTCTCATTGACTCCAAATTAACTAACTGTGTGCCGAGCTCTGTGCCGAGATGGGTCTCTCTGTCTGCCTCTCCTCTCCCACAGCCCTCCAACTAGGTTATCTATTTACCTATCTATTTACACGCATTTCTTTTCCCCGTGAATTATGTCAGGGAGGCAGTAAAGTGTTATGTATTTCCAAGCCCCATAATCTTTAAAAGCACAGTGATGCATGCTCCAGATGAGAAAAGAGCCTCCATCCAGTATGTTAATAGATAGCATTAGGGCAATAATGAAAAGCACTTGAGACAAGTAAGCCCCTATCAGAAGCTGAGTAATAGAGATGCACAGAATGAATCACAATGCACCTCCTCTGCAAAAGATATTAAGACGTCTGCTTTAGTGCAGGGTCTATTCACTCCAACAGCTGCTTCATTTCTCTGATTAAAATGGGAGTGGGGATGGCTTTTCCAGCCATTTCCCTTTTTTTTTCCAGTACCTTACACACAGGCGGGCGCGCACAGCCGCACACCCACGATGTACAGACAGCGGGGCCGGCACGCGGCGCCGAGAGATACACCCTGGGCACGTACGGGGTAGGACACACGCGCGCCACACGCAAGGACACGAGCTACATAGGCACATTCTTCCACGCACGCTGCCACAGACATATGGGAGCTACATCTCCTCGTACACACGCAGCTCCCCGACACAAACGGGCACCTTCAGGCTTTCTGCTGTACGCGGACACACCCCCCCACGAACAGACCTCGGGCGCACGTCCCACGCTGTACCCTCGTCCCACGCTGTACCCACGTCCCACGCTGTACCCACGTCCCACGCTGTACCCATGTCCCACGCTGTACGCACGTCCCACGCTGTACGGACACGCAGACCGCACACGTCCCAGCAGGCCTAGTTCTCCGACACTCTCGTCCCCACCATGGGTCCCGCACTCCCAGCCCAGCCCCTCTTGGATCGCACAGAGCCACCGTGGGGCTGGGGGCTGCAGAGAACCTCTCCCCCCGCCCGGTTACAGCCACGCCCTCCGGTCCTGATGTGCAGCGAGCAGGGGAAGCCGGGCAGGCTGGGGGCTGAGCCAAGTGCCAGCCGCCGCTGCAGGATCACCAGTGGGAAGGGGACAAACCCATGCCATGGGGACGGTGAGGTGCTGGTACAGTTTACAGCCACCCTGGCAGTGCCAACCCAGCCTTTGCCATGAGTACCAACGGGCTTCAGAGCAGGAGCATAACAGGCAGGAGAGAGGTCTCAGCCAGACGTCGTTCTCTTGGCGTTGGCTCCCTGCTGCTGCCAGCCAAGGCTCTGGTTGTGCTGCAGGTCTGCGGGCAAACCCTGCCGGGGCCCAAATGAGCCATGGGATACTCCATCTCCACGGCATGTGAGTCAGGGGCTGCGGGCGAGTGATGTTGAGGGGCTTCCTGGAGTATCCTACGCTTGTAAGACCTGCCCCTCATCTCACTGCTCCCCCAGAGCACAGCACAACACAGACGAGCATCCTCAGATGCAGAATATTAACTACAGTGAAACCCTGGCTGAGACCCTGGGCAAGGCTGTGGCAAGAGCAGGCGACAGAGACCAACAGCAGGAATACGCAGCCACAAACAGTCAGGGTGTTATGCCTGTGATCAGCTTAGGCTCATTTCTATTTACCAAAGGCACACATGAGGGTAAATCATTCCACCCAGTCCACTGTAGGCTTCTTGACATTCCCCACTAATGTCTGGAAAGTGTCAGTGTTACAAGAGCTGCGGATCGAAGCTTGGTCCATCCCAATAATTTCCCAGCCCTTGCACTGTGCCATGTCCATGGATGCATTGCTGGCCTGAGTGCTGCTGGCCCTCTCCCTCCCCTCTGCTCAAGGACATTTCTTCTCAGGTTTTGGAAGCAGCAGCCAGGAAGAGCAGATGGGGACCAGTGGTGACAAAAGTGCCCATGGCTGCGGCAGGGAACGCTCCTGGGGAGGGAGAAGCCCCCTGGCAAGGGAGAGAGGGGCTTGGGGTGGTAGCAAAGGACTGGCACAAACGGTGACAGCGGAGCAGTGTTGGGGTCCTGCACCCACCGTTTCCCCTGCGGCCCCCCGATGCCCAGGTTGCTGCTGCTGGGCTCCTTCAAGACTTGTGCAACAAATGTGAAGGAGGAAGCAACCGAGAAGAGCTGCCCTGATGACAAGCCCCAGAGGAATGCCATAACCAGGTGAGAAACGAAAGCCACACAACCAGTGCATGAGGCACGGAGCAAGCAGAAACCGGGCGAGTCACGCGGCGGTAGCATCATCCATGATCTGAGGCAGAGGGCTTGAGTCCTGCAACGGGGACAAGCACAGCGCGCAGCCCATGCTCTGCACGGCATCGTCGCATCTCCTCACCGGCTCTTCCCGCCCGCTCGGTGCGTGTTTGGGCTGGAGGGGAAGGCAGGCTGCCAGCAGCCCGGTTATCTGGCTGGCAGTCAGCCGGCGCAGGCGGCATGGGAGTGCCCTGCCGTGGGAGGCACCGCGCGCGGGCACGGCGCCCGGCTGCTGGCGGCATGGGGCTGGTGAGGAGGGAGGTGGGCAACTGGAATGGGCTGGAGCTGACCCCTCTGTGGGGCAGCACTGGGGCAGGACAGCTGGGTTCTCCTCCTTGCTCTGCCAGGGGGGTTCAGGTCTCATGGAAAGGGATTTTCCCCATTTGTCAGCATTTGTGGTGCTGCAAGGCTGCACAAAAGCACACAAAGACCCTCCTTGGGGCAGGGGGATGGTGAGAACATGCCCCGTGTGAAATAGGCTCCCTCAGACCTTGTGCACCACTAACACTGATGGCTGCAGAGCAGCATCTTGGGGACATCCCTGAGGCACGTGTCTCAGCTCCAGAAAAGATGCTCCAGGACCTGAGCTCAGTTTTGGGAGCTGGATCAGCCTCACAGGAATACAATTTTGGGTGTAAATGTACACATTCCCACAAAAATTCCAGGTACCAACCTCTACCCTCAAAGCTGTGCATGCTGAGCATCCCCTTGCACTGAGAGGTTGTTCCCATGGTCTCTGATGAGCAAGAGTTTGGCTTCTCATCCTCTCTTGATACTGTTCCTCTAGCCATCATTGAGGTAAGATGGTCCTGATAAATCCCACACATCTTCTCTGCATACCCCAGGTGGATTCCCATCATGCTGGGCATGGTCTGCCCATGGGTCCCCAGAACAGGCTGCGTCAGAGGGAAATGTAGTCTGTGGCAAGCCAAGAGTAGAAGGGACCAAAAGAAGGGAGGACTCCAGGACAAGGCAGATCACTGAGGAGAACCAGGAGGAGGAAGCAACTGATGCAGTGTTCGTCCAGCTCCTGAAAATTATTCAGGTGCAGCCACACCAGCCATGTAAGGTCCCCCTGAGGTGCTGCACAGCAGCAGTGGCAGTGCCTCTCCAGTCCCTTGGCAGCCCAGTGACTGCAGGCTGGCCCGAGAGCATCCCACCATCACCCATGACCAACGTGGACACAAGGCAGGGAAATCCTGCGGACGTGGGCCCAGAACTGGCAGGTCATCAGAGGGCATCAGCTAGAGAGCAAAACATGAGCAAAGTGTTTGACAGCCTGTTACACCCTGGGTGCAGGGCATCAAACCTCCCTGTGTTCGCTTTTCTCATGTGTGCACCACCAGCAACAAGCCCTCACGCTGCCAAGCCCTTCGGCGATCTCAGAAGTCACCACCTGGCACAAAACCCCAGACAAGCAGGGGAGGAGGCTGCCACCTCCGCTGGCACCTCCAAGCACGTTGCCAGATGCCCAGGAAAAGGCACCGAGGCCTCAGCAGGGAGCTTCAGCACCGCGTCTGCTGCTGACTGCCAAAATTAACATCACTGACAAAAGGCATGATCCCAAAATTGCACCACCAAACAGATGGATCGCTGGAGTAGGGGAGGCCTCGTAATGGAAAAGATGAGTAATTCAAGGAGAGAGCCTAGTGCCAGCTATCCGAGTGCTTGGCTGCTGTAGCAGGCTGGGAACCTGGAGTACTGCCTGTCGCAGGGCTGAATTCCTCCCGCTCTCCAGCAAAACCTGCCGGGTTCCCGCGAGCCGCCGGCGGTGCCGGCCCTGCTGGGAACGTAGCGGGCATCACACGGAGCACAGTGCCATGGCCAACTCCAAGCCCGTGCCGGAGGGCCTGGCCACGGAGACAGGTACGCACAGCGGCTGCCTGCCTCCTGCCATCGCTGTCCCGAGGAGGCTGTCGCGCCGACGCGTGCTTCGCGGCACGGAGCGGTCACCGCATGCTTGGAGCGGTTGTGCTCTGAGGAGACAGTGCTTGTGATCGCTCCGTAACCCCTGCCATTCTCCTGTGCAGAAAGCCAGGAATATGCAGAATATCCAGCCGGCTTTTGTCCAGCAGAGGAAAGGGAGGGTAACAGGAATGCCGTTGTGTTGCTCCACTTTACACACCCCAACAAAACGCCTCCCAAAAACAACTCCCAGCCACCAACAGGCTCTTCAAGCACCCAGTTCTCAGCAAAATCCTCGTACTGAGACCCATGGGAGCTGGCGCAGTCCTTCACTACAAAGTGATTCATGAGAAAATCAAAGAAAGTGTGGCTTTGTCCTGGCACTGAACAGTGAGATGGATGAGAACAGGGACAAGCACCCTCCTCCATCCACCGCGGTCCTTGCTGTCCGGGAGCATCCTCGCTGCAGCCCGTGGGGCTCGTGCTGGGGTGAGGAGAAGGGGTGGGATCCATCAGCCGGCACACAGGGAGAGCATGGATCCTGCCAGCATGGCTGCACTGATTTACGGTCACAGCAGAGAAACAGACACAATTCCATGTCCCCTCTAAAACAAGCAGGACCTAACCCCACTGCATCCACCACAGCTCGCCCTAGCTTGGCATTAGACCTGGGATAATGTATTTTTTTTTTTTCCTTTTTTAAGCACAAGTGCACTGAAATAATCCATTTTCACAACATGATGACTGTTGTTACATGGATGTGACACAGCACGTTTGTACTGGACACCTGAAACTAAAGCTAACGTGGAAAAATTAGCGTGCTGGGTTTTCGGCAGAGCATTTGGCCTCTTTGTGTCGCCCAGCCCTGGAGGTCTGTGGGGTCAGCATCTCCTCCAGCAGACACCTTCTGTCTGGCCTTGCCCTGAGGCCACATCGCGCTGCAGGGGAACATCCGGACCGGGACTCTGCGCCTCCTGAGGCCGGCGTGGCCGGGCACGGGGTTGTTCTGCAGCAAACGCTGTTTGGCCCCAGCCCCGCTCAGCTCTCCCTGCGCGTCCCATCTGACAACTGGAGCTGAGTTTAGATAGTTCGACATTTAGGTTTGGCTGCTCCATCCTTTTAAAGCTCCTGGAAAAAAAAAAAAAAAAAAAAAAAAAAAGGCAAGAAAGTAAGGGAGGCATAAATCAGTCGCTGGTGTAAGGCCCTTATCTCAGAACGACGCCTTGCAGTCCGTAATGGCTGATCCATCCCCGGGCCATCTATCACGGGATGGCTGCAATTAGACGTGCTTTGCCGCATGCTGACTGCTCTCCCGCTGCTCTCTGCACGCCAACCCCACCGCCGCAGCCAGGCACCCCTGCGGGGCTGCGCTCACCCCCGCCTGGGGTGGCATGGGGGGAGCGGTCCGGGCAGCGCAGTGCTTTTGGCTGGCTGTCGCAGGAGGCAGGGGCTTGCGCGCTCCTTCGTCCCGTGTGCCAGCAGACGCGGAGATGCTGACCTGCGAGGCGAAGCCATGCCGCCGAGCAGCAGAAAGCAGCCGTCGGGAGAGGCTGAGCAGAGCAAGATGGGCACGCTGAAGCCCCCCAGCCACCGGCCAGAGCATCCTGGGCTTGGGGCAGAGCCTGGGTGCTGCAAAAAGCTACACGCTTAGCGTCAGCCTAGCTGGCTGTGGTGTGTAATGTGTAATTTAATATGATTTATCTACTGTAATTGTTTGGTTTGTTTTCGCCACGTGTAAGGCTGTAAGGGGATTGGGACTTTGCTGGGTTCCCTGCCTTACCGAGCGGTGGGGGTGAGGAGCAGCACCCTTCAGGCTCCAACACCCCTGGCAGCTGAGGAGCAGGAGATGGGGAGCCCCGGGAATACGAAGGGGGTGGACGTGAACGGGAGCTGAGTGTGAACACGTGTGGTCCAGGTGGAGCAGAGCACCACGATGGGGAGCAGGCAGGAAAGGAGGTGGGGGTGACACTCCTGGCACCCCAACACCTCACTGCACCCCTGTCCACAGAGTGCCAGGGGACAGGGACCGAGCTGCTCTCCCACCCACCCGTGCAATGAGAAGGTGGGTGTGTGCGTGTACCAGAGAGCAAAACCGAGACCTGTGTGTTTAAACTGGCAAGTTCTGTGTTTGTCATCGAGCTGTAAAATGATACCCTAACAGATGAGGACAGGAACTTCTTGGAAGGCTTGAGCACAGACAGCAGGAGTGGGGGAATAGCATTTTGCTTTATTTCTTTACATGCAATCCAAAGGTTTTTTTTTTTTTTCTCGCAGTGTTTTTCTACCCAAAAATGGTTATGAGGCTGCCAGCTCTCAGAGGCAGAGCTGCCATTCGGTTCGAGGGCTTGTGCGGCGCCTGACACAACAGGGTCGGGGTCCCCGGCTGGGATACAGTTAAATGCACAAATAATGAACCCCGGGCTTGGGGGGTAATGAAAAAGCAAAACAGCGACTAGAAATGGTGCGAGTAGGTGCACGGGCATTAGCACAGAGCTTGCATCCAACATGAACGCCGAGCACCAGCTATTTCCAGCTGACTGGCTACACGGAGATGCCGGAGACATTACAGCCATGCAGATGATTCGGAGCAGCAGGCTTTTTTTTTTTTTTTGTGCTGCATTGTAGGAGAACGTGTGCTTAAACTAAGCCAGCTCCTGTTTATCACCAGAATATAGTACCTGTTTCAGTGGGTGGATAATTTTAGGTGAATGAGAAAATGCTGCTTCTCTTTGGGTTCCTGCCATGTGCTGGTCGAGATTGCGCTCGCAGCAGTAACTTTTATCAGGTGCTGCGTGGTAGGAAGACAGCCGCTTAGCTTGGCGCGTTCTCCCCGGTTTGTTTGTCGCTCAGAGGTGGTGCCTTATTTGGCTGGATACGGATCTCGTGCGCGGTTGTGAGGCGGGAGGGGGATGTGTACGGCACACAGCAAATGTCGCCTTTCTTCCTGTGATGCTGTGACTGTCAGGAGACGGAGTGCATGGAGCCACGAGATGCGTGTGAGCTACTGCGGATACCAAGGATGTTCTTTTTTAGTTTAAGTTAGGGGAAAATCCTTAACAAAACCAGAGAGGTTTATCCTCCAGGCCTTCTGTGAGATGCCAGCCAGCACCTAAGCTGCATTTCAGCTCTCAGTTTACCTTGAGGCATCCCAAATGTTTGAACATCATCTGAGGTGTCCCCAGGGTGGCGTCAAAGAGAGATGGACTGGGCTCTGGGCACCCACCCAGCATGGTCCCTGCCCACCTCACGGACTTCTCTTCATCCCAGCGGGCTCGCCAAATGGGCAGCCCTGAGAGGAGGGTGAGTGGGCTGGGGAGAGGAGCGAGTAGGGACCACATTCATTGCTCAGGGCATGAGCGAGGAGCTGCCTGCTGCAGTCACCCAGCACTGACTTGGGGGTGCCAGCCAGCACCCCCTTTGCTGTATGGGGGTGCTGCAGCCCTGCACAGCCAGCACTGCTGAATCCTTTGCAGAGCAGTGGCCAGCTGAGCCCTTACCCTCTGTGAGATTCTGTTCTTGCATGCTTTATAGCCATCACCATGTCCCAGTGCCGGCACAGACTGTCCCGGGGGGGTCACAGCCTGCCCAGTTGGATCGTAGAAGACCCTCAGGAAAGGAAACACTGTCCCAGGTTGCCCAGAGAGGCGGTGGATGCCCCATCCCTGGAAACATTCCAGGCCAGGTTGGCCGGGGCTCTGAGCAACCTGGTCTGGTTGGAGATGTCCCTGCTCCTTGCAGGGGGGTTGGACTGGGTGGGCTTTAAAGGTCCCTTCCAACCGAAGGGAGAGGCAGGTTTCCCACCTCTGAGGGCTGTCCCTGGGGGCACACCTCATTTTGTGTTGTGCTTGGGAGGGAAGGAGATGGGAAACTTCAGCTCCTGGAGTCAAGAGGGCTGTAAGAACAGGTGGAGTGGAAGAAAAGCACCAGTAATTTTGGAACAACTGTTCTCCAAGAGTCAGGCAGTGGATAAAGAGCCCATTAGACAAGAGAGCATACCTTTTCCTGGCCACGTGGTGTTGCAGAGTCTGTATTACGGTTTAGTGATGCATGGCACTGACAATCCTCAGCACTGATGTCTTCCTAGAGAGACGTTCATCCGTTGCACAGCAAGGATCAGGTTAGGGAGCCCAGGCTCTGCCTCCCATGCTCATCCAGTCTTCCTTCACAGGCTGAGCCAAGCACCTACAGACACAGTCACAAAGTGGGACCCCAAAGCAAAGTGGAGTCCATCCAGGGCTCCCAGCAGTCACACAGGGATCACAATGAGGGGAGATCATGGGGACCATGAAGAGCTCATGGTCTGCTGGTGTGTTGCAGATTGGTGAGGACCTGAGATGCCCAGTTTCTGGAGGCTTTGGGGCTTTTGGTGTGGGGTGCTGTCACAGGAAGGACACACCAGCTCTCTGGACCCTGCAGTGACAGTCACAGTGTGTGGACATGTTGGTCCCTCTGGCTGTCCCAAATCCCACAGATGGTGTCTGAGAAGGAGCATGCTGGTCTCTGTGCTTCAGGACCAGCCTAGGGCCATAGGAAGCAGCTCTAAACATCCAACCCGCTGGTCTCTCCACCAAACCACGTGCTGGTCCAGGAAACGTGGTCCAGTCAAAGTGGCTTCCAGGTTCCTGGGGCCGTTGATGCAGAGCCATTTGCATAGGTCAAAAGCATGCTGGGAACGAGGGGATGGGGCCGTTAACCCTCCACTCTATCTCTACCACTTCTCACCCTCCCTTCGCAGCTCATCAGGGCGGCGCTGAGGGGCTGAGACAAGCAGAGCACCAGAAGTGGGGTGCTGTGGGGCAGGGAGGTCCCAGTGCCGAGCTATGGGCTGAGTGCTGAAACACCCTGACACAGCTGGGCTTGAAGGCAGGGCGTTGTGTCCTGCCCTCACCCTCTGCAGCCCAAAGCAGAGCAGGGGATCCGCAGGGGACACGCTCGCCACCGTCCCGGTACAGCACTCGCAGACCGACAGTCACCCTCAGGTGCTGATGTGGTGTTTCCTCCCAGGGTTTAAAAAGCCTCTGGGAAACTTAACAGCCACAACTAAAAATGTGTCATTGAGAGCAGCAGCACACCACAAAAAAAAAAAAAACGAGAGGGAAACTCGGTCCCAGGGACCCCGCTGCCCGTGGCGCTGCATCTCCCGGCCAAGCGCGTGTGGGATCGTCCACGGCAGCAGGGATCCCCCCACGCGGGTGTGTGCGCACGTGGGTGTGCGACGGGGCATGCGAGGGGGCTCTGTGCTTTAGCACACGTGCGTGTGTGAGACGGCGTGGCCCCTCTCCCGTGCCAAGGTGAGGGACATCTGAGGATATTGCTGTACTTCAGCACGGAGCTCTGCGGGCTAACCGAAAACAGATGTATAAAAATAAACAGGAATACTAGAGATGTGATTACCAAGGAAACGCATTTACATACAGGAAAATGTCCAAAATGACTGTCATTTACTTCCTTTATTTATTCACATTTATAGAAATGCTCCCATCCAGGGTTCTGGGCTTGGTCGTGCTCAAATCACAAGAAACGGAGCCCGCTGGAGCCTTGCCCCACCACCAGCTTGCCCCACTCCCCCGAAGGAAATCCACCCCTTCTCTGATGGGGTTCGGCATATGCAGTGCCGGACACTGTTTTCCTTCATTTCCCATCTCTGGGCATGGAGATTCCCCATTAGCTTTCCTGGAACCCCCCCAGGGAAGGATTTTCTGGGCTCACAGTGGGGCAGCCCCCAGCTGCACCCAGTTCTGGGTGGGGGATTCGGGCACCCAGAGCCGCCGAGGTGAAGCAACAGGGACATTGTTGGGGTGGGGACATGGGGGAATTTCTCAGTCCAGTTGCCAACAGAGAACCTAACGGGAGGAGATACAGGCTGAGGCAAATCAAGAGAAGCGTTTTAACTTGCAAGAAATGGAAATCAGAAGAGTGAATTTGGGTCATGCCAAAGCATTCATTCTACAGGAAATGAAATGTTTTATAAGCCTTTCCTTTTCTCCCTTTCTTTTTCCTTTTATTCCTTCTTTTGGGGGGCTTTTACCATAAAAAAAAAGTTTCATTTAGAAAATGCACAAAGACGTTTTAGCTGCCCTTTTTTCCCCGCAGCTGTACACTGAACGCAGCCCTCACGGCCAGCTTCAGTCCGATCAAAGCGGCATTTGGGGCTCATTCACCGACCATCAGCAGCCACAGAACCAAACTGTTTTGGCTGGGATTCTCCCGGGCTGCAATCTTCACTCCAAACCTTTTCCGACATCACAAGGGCCCAGGCACCGAGCAGTGGCCTTTTGTTACTGATGAACCTGTCCATGCTGGGTCCGCCAAGCCTTCCGTTGGCTGTGTGGTGATGCTGCAGGCCTGGGGGACGGTGCTACGGGCCGCAGCCACAAATGCAAGCCAGGTGAGGAACGCTGAGTCAGCGATGCCCACGGCATCACCCAGGCCAGCCTCCCTCGGCGAAGGGCAGCTGGACGACGGCACAGTTGGCTGCTCTGTTCTTGCGCTGCCTCTGCCGGGTAATTAGAGCTGACAGGGTGTGCGCGGGTAATTGCCCACACACCTAAGGTGTGGTGGAAGTCAGGAGGTGAGGAAAAATCTTCCGCCTGACCTAGATGCAGAGGCGCTGCCCAGCAGCAGTGGGATGAGGAGCCGGAGAGGAGGAAGAGAATGATGAAACGCTTCTGCGGGCACAGCACGAACCCAACCTTCCCCCAGGCACTCCGGAGGAGGGACCAAAGTAATCCCAAATTGTGCTGGAAGGGGAAGGCAGAGCGGCTCCCGGAGCAAGGCACGGAGCTGGGGGCTGGTGTGGTGACACACTCCGTCTGAGCGAGCCCTGCGACGCTGCCGCACGAGAGGGCTGTACGAGCAGGAGCCCCACGTGTAGGATGAGGAAGGTGACGCTCTGCTGGCTGCCCGCACCCGTGCCCACATGTTCAGTTCATCAGGTTAACCGGCTCATTTGCCTGGAAGCAGGGTGCCAAGCACTAACGGCTTTGGACAGGCAGCCTGCGCAACGCTTTGCTCTTCAGCCCTTCTGGAGGCTACCGCAGGTGCTGCCGAGCTAGTCCGGCTCAGGGCAGAGGGGCTGGGACACCGCTTCTGGGAAACACACCAGGAAACATGCCAGCAACCAAGGGCTTTGGAGCCACTGACTGCCCCGAGAGGTGTGATCCCCACAGCGCAGGGGAACTGGCCTTGTCACACCGCCCACAGAGTGAGGGGGGCCACTGAATCCAGTTCACAACTTTGGCAAGCAACGGGAGAACAGAGATTAGGGCCAGGATACTCCTTTCCTCCCTTCCAATGTCTTCTTGAGCTCACCTCCAACACCTACAGGAAGTCTGGAGGCTTCAGCGTGCCCCAGAGCAGAGGTACCCCAGCAGCAGCACAGGGAACCTCTCCCAGCCAAGAGGAACACAAAGCCCGGGTGATCATCCCATCTCAACCCTAAAACTGCGAGCGACGCTCACCAGCCAAGCGCCATGAGTGCACCAGCATCAAGCAGGCCAGCAGCCGGTTCCATCTCGGTAACCTTATTACGCAGCAGGAGAAAGTATTCCTGGTGCCCCACAGGCAGCCCCCCACCTGAGTTTCTCTCTTGCCCACAGAAACCATAGATCTCTTGCCTGTAGGTTTTCCTTACAAAGACCTTACCTCGACCCTTCCAACTTGTGTCCCACCTTTCCCGGCCTCGGCCTCCCTCCCCTCCCAGCCTTGCCGTGTCCTGCCAGCTCTCTGGCTGTGCCTGGCTTGGGACACATCCGTGATGGGGACCTGGAGCCCCTCCACCAGCCCTTTCCTCCTGCAAGTATGCGGGCTCCAGGCAGAACCGGCCGTTTGTTTGGCTCACCCTCTGAGCTCCCCTGGCCAGGCAGCCCTGTTATCTGATTTGCTTCATTTCTCAAGGTCTGCACTCCAACATCCAAACCTTGGGTAGAGACCGATTCGTGTACGCCCCAGCCCATTTGAGAGACACCAAACCAAATTACCAATCTCAGTTCAATCTGAGGTTATTGTCAGGACCAAATTCTCTTTTTTTGCTCATTAGTAAAACAAACTCTAAACTCTTCTCCCCTGTTTCTGGCTGGTAGAGCAATCTGACTGGGATCAAGGATATCTGTAGCACTTGTTCTCCCATCTATGCCCTGGAAGATAAGTTCTCCCATATCCACCGTTCCCAGGATTACTCATTTCTCCTGGATGAGGCCTTCTAATTCTTCCATTTTATTGCTCATGTTCCTGGCATCAGTACAGAAATACTTGAACTGTTTCTGCCTGGTCTTATCTGAGCTCTCAGCCGAGGAGGTGCCGTCCGTTTGCTGGCGGGAAGGCCTGCCTGACGTCAGTTTTTGGCAAGGTAAGTGCTCTCCCGCTCCTTGCTGCTCTCTGCACTTCCTTTCTTGGTTGCCCTGCTCCTACTGACATGGTCATCCTCCCGCTGCATGTGTATTCCAGGCAGGGTGCAACCAAGGCCAAGAAAGGAAACGCTTACCGAGAAAGTCCCAAGGCTCATCCACAGGGAACATCAGTACTTACATTTCTTCCTCCTGATAACCTCCTTTTAATATTATCCACTGCAGACTCACCCTTCACAAGTTCTTTATCCACTTTAATTCTGCGATTCCATCTTCTCTAGGTTAGCTAATAATTTCCCAGGGGTGCTTTAGCCGATAGTTGCTTAAATCCAGACAGACACAATGCAATGCATTGCCTCTGTGCAGAAAAGCCACGGCTTGCTTCATCTCTGACAAGTTACCTTTGGAGAACCCGTGGTGCATTTTCTTCCATTTTTCCATACATCTCAGTGACTTTAACTGTTGTCCCATTTCACGTAAGCTCAAAAAACCTTGTATACAGCAGAGGCCAGATTATCCACGCCGCATTTACCGGTGAAGATACGTGGTTTACGGTCTCCAGTATGATGGCAGTGCCTTGGACTGACCCCTTGCTACCAGTTCTGCTCCTTCATGGACCATTTCTTCCAGGACCCTGAGGCAGAGGTCAGCTGGTTCCTCACAATTTCAGTGCATTAAACTGTTGGAGCTTTCTTCCCACCACAGCAGTGGTCACTTCCATTTCCCTACCATCGTTCCCCTGCTCAGAAACAGCATCCTCACCAGTGCCAGTGCAGAGTGTTCACGCAGTGTGAAGGCATGGCAGCTGCATCTTCCCCTCCATCCTCCCATACTCATCCCAGACTTCTCTTGTCATAATGCCCACTTACCAGTTGTGCCAGCTTCAGCCCCAGAAGACTAGTTCCCAAAGGCATCAGGGAAAATCCCATATTTAAGAACAACCCTTTTTCCACTAATGCTTTCCAGTGGCAAAGCCTTCTTCACAAACTCAGATCACCTCCCCACCTCCACTGTGCTCTCTCCTGGCCTTCTCCAAAAGGCAGAAGTCCTCTGACGTCTTTCTCCTCTTTGCTCATCCTCCCCACCCTGGCCTAGACACCCCCAACATGTGAAAGCAAAAGCTTGGCCAACGTGCCCCTGCCAGGAAAGTCCACACACCTTCATCTGCTCTGTCCCCACTCAGTCTTCTCTGCATGTCCCCTTTTCAACCTCTGTTTCTCGGTTAACAGTTATCTGTTTTTCCTCTTTAGGGACTAGCTGCTCTTTTCTCTTTTATACCCTGTATTCCGTTTCTCCTCCCTGAGCTCTCTGCACCAAACCTAGGTCTCTGCTCCGTTTTCTTGTCTACGACCTGCCTCTTCCTTTTGCCTCGGGTTTCTAATCCTCTTTCTCAGGGCGTCCATCCTTGCTCAGACTGCCCTTCAGACCTTTTCACACAGAAGCTACATGCAGTTCCTCATTTTTCTCATGGTTCCTCCTTTCTCCTTTTCTGTAGTGTTTCAGATTTCCCATTTCTCTCCACCACAGTAACCAGCTGTTTCTATACTTGCGGGTCGAGAGACGATGCTTTCTGGATACAGCCCCGCTTCACCTGCAAGCGCCGGGAGGACGAGGTGGTGGGCAGCTCTGGGATCAGGGTAAGGGTTTTCTTTTCTAGCTGATGTCAGCCTCATCCCGTAAACACAGCCTCTGTTCTTTCTTTCCTGCATGGCTGCAAGTGAGAAAGGAATCAGGCCACGTAATACACACAGCAAAGCCTGCACCGCTCTGACCCTTCGCCACAAGCAGCCCACTTAGAAGAGAAAGAAACTGCAGGACACATTCAGCCACACAACAGCTGTGGTACTGGAGTGTGAGATAGCCATCCCATTAAAAAGCTCAGAGATAAAAATCCTCCTCCAGCAGCATTGTTGTTTTCAGGAGCACCTTAAAGACGATTTGATTTTTCATTTCTTATGTCTTTGTTACACAAAAGCAGCAGAACAGCTCTCCACACAAGCATCATTAGCTACTTAACACGTTGGGGTCAGAAGGAATAAAACCTGGTTTTGTGGCCTTTCCTTGGGCCCAGCTCATCCAGCTATGCAGAGATAGCCCAAAATCCAAGTGATACACCACCCATGTAACCATTTCCTTAGAAGCGACTGTTGTGAGATGATTTTATCAGTCAGGACCATCATGGTTGCTTGTGGATTTCATCCAATTTCATCATTCATAAGCAAAACAAAACACATAAAGTGCCCATGACGGATGGGGTTCAGCAAAGCTGCCCCCCTGAGCCACCCAGACGTACAACAGCGTAGCTTGCTCTCTGTTTTGGGAGATAACCACAGGTGACCCCATCCACAAGCCAGATTCCGTCAGGTGAAGGATTTGTTCATCTTTAGACAAGCCTGTCAAACCCCGGATAAGCCAGACTCAGATGTCAGACCCAAAAATAAAGCGCAAACCATTCATTGTTTCCCAGCAGTCGTTTGCGTTGATGTTTTTCTGCTCCTTGTCTCCTGGCCCCTGGGCTGCTTCGTAAAAAAGTTCTACGGCAAAACCAGCCAAAGTCAAGAATTTCCAAGAGACATGAAAACAGCAGAATGCAAATTTTGTGGAGGCTTGAAATTTCAAGTGATTTACCGGTGTCAAACCCGTAAAATCAATTTGGCAGGTGTTTGCTGGTTAAAATTAGTTTTAACTGAAAGCTGGAGGCATTACTGTGGGTGTCTCTGAGCATTGTTTTGGATGCACAAGGCGTGAGCATGACTGTGTGCGTACAGCGCATGTACGACGCGCGTTGGGAAGTGTAATCCTTCCTCTGTGCCTTGTGAGGCGGTTGTGCGTGCTCAGAGATCTCTGCGGACCGAAGCCGTGTGGCTGGCTACCGCAAAACAGCGTTTGCAGAGGTTTCCTGGTTTGTAAAAGTCCCCGCTTTGCTGTGGCCCTGGGGTGGGCAGCGCGTGGGCAGCAGGGTGACGGAGGCTGGTCCTGCCCCGGTGGGGCGTTAGTGCCCGGTTTGCTCCCAGGATAAGCTGAGTTTCAGGGTTAGTAAGGGTGAAAGAGACCCGAGAAACTCGTAGCATAGAAAGGCAAATGGATTCTGCTGGCCCTGGCCAAGGCAGCACCAGCCCGAACTGCTTCCCCGTGGCGGAGCTGCCCCTCCAGCAGCCCTGGCTCACGGTGGGCTGTGGGGTGGGATTACTCCGTATTCCTCCTGCCCCCAACACCGTTCGCTGCCCCTCCAGCTCCTGGCTTTCCCAGGCACTTTGCTTGCTAGGTTAGGTCTCCACTGAGCATTTGGACCTCCCTGGAGGGGTGGAAGATTTTTGAGAGAGGAGGGAGAGTGGTACTCTCTAGGTAGAGCTGCATGATGCACCTGCATCTCCTCAGAGAGGCACCAGGCAGCTGCCGGCGTGGACCAGCACAGCATCCCGCCTGCCGCAGCGCCTGCCGTGCCCACCGCAGCTCCAGCAGCAATGGGAGTAGAACTCATCCTGACCAGTTCCTCCAGGCTCTACTCCTCTGTCTACGCAGGAGTAGGGCCATGTCTTCTCCTGACTCCTTATTCTTTTTCCCAAGGAGCCTGAGGGATGCAGGAGCGAGATTAGGGGCAGTGGCAGGAGGAAGGTGGTTGTGTTTAGCAGGGGTAGAAGGAGGTGGCTGCACAGAGAAGAGGGTCAGTGAGTCCTGAGCACGGATGAATGCAGACCTGGAGAGCACATCCCGCACCCCCACATGTGAAAGACAGGAATAGGGAGACCTCCTCCTTCAGCCTGACTGTTCAAGCCTCACTGCTAATGTGTCCCACTGCAGTTCAGCCCCCCTGGTACTCTACAGCCCGCTCTCCATCCCCCTTGGCCCTGGAGGCCCTCCCAGGACCTGCTTTTATGTCACCGTGACACTTGGCTGGGAAGCCTAGAGCCAGTGCTGGCAGGACTTGGCTGGGGGAACAAGCATCCTGCAAAATCAGGCGAGGGGGCCTGACCCTGCCCTGGCTCAGCAAGCCAGGAGGGCACCATCTCCCTGATCAAACCTTCGTGAACAGAGAAGGGTCAGGCTCCAGTTGCCTGCCTTGCCCTTTGCTCAAGAAGAGATGCCATTTCGTGACAGTCCTGCTGTCACCAGAGAGACGCCGCACAGCGCTGCCTGCTCATCCTGCTGTCTCTTGGAAAGCTGCCACATCCCAGTGACCCCAGTGTATCCCACCTACCGTGCCATTGCCCAGTGCTTTCCACCCCAAGGAGGGACTCCCACACTACGTCTCACCCTCCCAGGACACCCCAGTGAAATCCAGTGGAATCCAGTATACAACCCTCTGTGCGCTCAGGCATCCCAGTCTGCCCCACCAGTGACATGGTGGGATCCCAGGATGCCCAAAGCACGCTGCTGCGCTGCAGGACCCCGCTGCACCGTGGGACTCCAGTGCTGCCCTGTGCAGGATCGATCCCCACTGCGCCTCCGTATGCAGCAGTGCCAGCAGACTCCTTTCCCCTGCAATTCCGTCTCCCCGTTCCTTGCGCTCAGCTGGTTGTCCTGGAGGTGACTTCCCACCGCTCAGCCCGCGGGGATTCTGCCTGATGCTGCTCATGGCTGGCGTCTGCTGCAGCAGCGACGCCAGGTATTTTGGGATCTGGTTCTCAGGACGCCAGCAGCCGGGGTGGTGTCCCCTCCGTCACGGTGCTGTGCTGTGGCTGGCGAGGAGCAGCCGTCAGAAAGCAGGCGTTGAGTCCTTCAGCACATTTTGCAAGGGAAACGTTGTGAACTTCATCACCCCCATCAAATCCTCCTGTCGTGTTCATGCCTGACCTCCTCCCTGCCCTCTCAGCTCGTAGCTGGAAAGAAAACCCTTCCCACCCCTCCTGCTGCTGCTGTGGGGCTGGAGCCACGGGACACCCCGACGGTGGCTCAGTCTCTAGGCCAGGCACCACGTCCCCAGGCAAGCTGGCACCTGGGACTCCTTTGGGGGATTTTCAGGGTCTTTTTCCCAGACAGGCCACTCTCATGCTGGCTAAGGCTCTCCAGTCCCCTGAGCAACCCATTCTCTCCTTGGCTCCACACCTCCAGCACGGACATCCCATCTCCATCCCCTCCTCTCCAAACACAGCATCCGCCCATCTCCCCAGCGTGCTGGGGCTCCTCTGTGCCCTGGGACATCACCCAGCTCCCTAGACAGGACCCCTTCCCAAATGCTTCCTGAGGATCAGAAGCTGCTCCAAGACCCCCGGCCCATGGCAGAGGGGTCAGCAGAGATGTGCCCAGGCCCAGAGGCTCTGGGCTGGCTCTTCAACAAGCAGCAGCAGGGCTGGACCAGCATCACCCCCATCCTCGCTCCAGGGTTCAGAGGGCAGGGCAGGGACCCCGTTATCTCCTCTTTGAAAATTAAAAGAGAAGCAGAAAGGGTTTGGTTTTCATTAATATTTTTTCTTCAAAAGTTTTCTGGCTTCCCTTCCCTTCCTTGTCTTCTGCCAATATTTCTTCGAGGGGGCGGGCGAGCGAGGAGCAGGGAACGTCTGGCGGGTTTTTGTTTTCAATTCGCACAAACCGATTTTTTTGTGTGTGTTTTTTCTCTTTCTGGAAATTCACTGCAGACAGGCACTTCCTGCAGAAATTGTCATTTTCAAGGGAAAAATATCTTGCAAATACGTTTTGTCCCTTTCGTTTTGCCCCAGGTCTACAAAACCCTGGGCTGGGCTGCTTTGTGTTCCTGGCCCTGCCCTTCACCGGCCACCAGCAATGCCCAGGGCTCTGCTCCCGCACCATCCCCACCAGTACCATCCCCGCTGCCTCCCCACCTCCCCGTGCTGATCCATCGCTCCCGCGGGGCTCAGGCTGGATTTCTCTGGCTCCCACAAAGTCAAAGATACGGAGGGAAGCTCCAAGGCTGCGTGATGGAGAGGACTTTTGGGTTCTGCCAAGAGACGGGTCACGCTGGTGGGGCTCCACCACAGCGTCCTGTCCTGGTGGGGCAGAGATGCCCTGCCTTGCAATAGGGCCGCTCCAGATGTTCTGCCAGCTGTTCACCTCTGGTTTTCTCCCTGCTGGCAGCGGCACCGCCTGCCTCCGCAGTGCTCTTGCAGATGGGCAGGCAGCGATGGCTGCAGCCAGGCAGGGGCACCTGAGAAGCGCAGGAGCATCTGCCGCTTGCAGACCCAGCATCAACTTTGGCCTGTCCCCACCGGGGTCCCCAGTGAGCCCCCGGCCCTGTGCCAAGCAGCATCACTCACACGTTGGCCCATCCCGACCTGGGCATCCTTAGACGAAGTTCTCCGGTCATGGAGTCTGTGCTGGCGGGCAGGCACGGGGGGTAGCCTGGAGTGTGAGGTTAAATGATTCATTCCTCATAAATCTTTCCTAGAAACATTTTTTTTTTCTTCCCAGGGAGACACATTACCACCTCACACACGCAAACCTGACCAGGAATTATAAGAGTTGAGTTTCTGCAGCGGCGAACAGGGCAGGGAGAAGGGAGAGAAGGGAAGGAATAAAATATAGATTCTTGAACTCAGACCTGGGAAGCGGCAAAGCATCAATCTTGTTAAAGGACTAGTGTGGACTCTCCAGCCAGCCCACTTCATCCTGACTCCTGACAGGCCCCCATGATTTGTGCCTGCTCAGCAGAGGAGAAGTCCCATAACTCACTCGCCGAGACGGCGTGGGATGGAAGAGCGACCCGGCGAGCGAGGAGTGACTCACCGCGCGCTGCATCCTGCCGCAGCACCGGGGCTTCCCGCTCACCCACCGCCCCCGCCAGCCCCCCAGCTCCCGGGACAGGCGTGGGGTCCATCCCCATCCTGCCCCTCCAAGGCGGCACAAAAGCCTTGCGGGATTTGCTCAAAGGTTTATGGGGCTGGCTGTGTTTTCAGCCGTCGCATGGTCCGGGTTACAAGAGGGGGGTCAAATTCCTGGGTTGTCCCCATTTACTGTGCTGCTTGCCCAGGAAACAGGCGCAGCAGCTGTCTCCCATCCTGCAAGGCAGAAGGATTTGCTCTTTACACCCAGCTCTCGCTAAATCAGAAGAATCCTGCCACTGCTTCTGACGGTGGCGGGTCGAGCCCGCAGGGCTCTGCGGAGATGTGCTGAGCATGGTTATCATCTCCGAGATGGACGATACCTCTGCTCCGAGCCCTGCCCGCAGGCTCCGGGACTGAATGGTTGATTAGTGCAGAATCCCGAGCAAGGAGAGGAAATTCTCCCTGGAGCCCTGCCAGGTCAAGTCCGCATCCAAAAATACATCCTGCAGGCCTGCTCAGAGCCCAGAGGTTTTTGGAAGGGAGGCTGCAGCTGCTTTGCATGCGAAAAATAATAGCAGCCCTGAGATCCCCGCATCCTCGTGAACAGAACTGGAGTCACTTTCAAATCACAGCGTTTATTCCAAAAGAGAGATGAGGAGAAGAAAAAGAAAAAGCCACACACGCACCAGCGCGGATCTGGCAGGCAAACACAGCTCCAGGGCTTCTGTTTGCCCATCACAGGAAGATTTACTAGGGGAAAAATACAGGCTGATTAATTATGCAGCCGGTTTGGTCCATTATATCATAAAACCCAGCTGTGTAGGACAACCTTGGAGATGCTACCTCTCCAGCATTATCTCAGCCTGGAACCAGGCGCCTGGAGCCAGAAGAAGCCGTTTCGGCACCGAATCTTCTCGGCCGCGCGGAGCGATAGCATCTCCCAAAACCCACCTTCTCCATTGGAGATTAGGAGTGTGGTGAACTTTGATATTGTACCAGTGCTAATTTCAATCAGCAGGCCCCTCGCCGGTATCAGCGGAGCCCCGGGTTCATTGAGAGCTACGGCAGCTCGCGAGGGGAGGAGGGAAAACAGCCCAGGACTCTCCTGGAATATTAATGAAGCATCAAAGCTTTTAGCTGCATGGCCGTGTCTGAGCGCGACTGCTCTCCAGGGCTCTGCTATGCTTGGCACAATAAAGCCTTGGTAATTATTTCCAATAACTAATTTAGATTATCATTAGCCCCACATTGGAGGCACAGAGAATGCTGCCCTTTCAAACACTTGAACCGCTGAGCCTCAAAAATAAAACGTTCGCTCTCTGCAAAGAGATCTTTGCCAGCTCTAATAAATTAGAATATATTTGTGTGCGTTAGCGCCGGTGGTGGCTCAGGGTAACGAGAGCAGGTTGTGTCTGGGAACGGAGGAGACGGCGGCACCTCCCCTGCCCCCGGCTCCGCACCGTGCGCATTCCTTCAGGCCCCAATTTGTCCCCATTATCCTCCCACACCCCCCAACCCCAAATCGCCCAGGCCTGGCAGCCGACCCTGTCACAGCTGGTAATAACCCATAAATCATTCCACGCCTTCAAAGAAAAATTTCTCTGTGGCGCTAACAGCCTGCCGTGCCCCGGCCCTCGCTGCCGGCCCCGTGCCGAGCTGGGCTCCGCACCCCACGGCGGATGCTCTGCCCTGGCCCCACCACCGGCCAGGTGGGCTCCAGCGCTCTGCCCACACCTCCCCAGCTCCTCGGCTGTCATGTCCAGCCCTGGGCACACCCCAGAGGGTCCCAGCACTGGGGTTCCCCAACACCGTGGGGCTCCTCCAGCCGCTCACCTGCTTCCACCCACTCCTCACGGAGCGATCCCCAGACAGCTGGGATGGCGCAGGGAGGAGGTGGGAACGCGGCACACCTCCAGCCCGCAACCCACCAGCAAACCTCCAGCTCCCCAAGACGAAGGTGAAGCCCTGGGTGCCCACCCTGAGCCCAGAGCCCACCCTGCAGCCCCTCCTGCACCGAGGAGACCGGCCCATAGCTCCTGCCTCTGCCACCGCAGGAGCTCTGGGACCTTGGGTGAATCACTCCAGCTCCCACAGCCTCCGTTTCATCAACCGTGTCATTAGGCTAATGATAATTAATGCCTGCAAAGGGCTGTATGCTCCTCAGCTGGAAGGTGATAGTGAAGGGTAAATTATTGTTATTACCATAAACACAGGGTACCTACCACTTACCGCGGGTGGGACCTGCTTTCTGACTTGCCTCAGCTCCGCTTGGATTAGGACCAGGGTCAGGTGCGAGCTTCGCTTCCTCTGTCATTCCCAAGTGAACCGGCATTTGAGACAGGCATGGCTGGCATCCAATCCTTTTTCATTCAAAGACTCAAAAATAAGGGTTGAGCTCATTTTCTGGAAGCATGCACGTTGCAGTGCAGCGAGGTAGGACGCGAGAGCTTCCCCAACCATCTCCACGCCCGTTCTCCGGGGCGATGGTCACCTTCCCCTCACTGGCTTTGGTATCTGCACCTGGAGTGGTGAAACCAGCTGGGCTTCAGCTGGCTTTAGTACATAAACACACGTATGTGGATGGATGCGTGTGTGTGCGCGGAGATCACGCGCGTGCTAGGAAATGCCTCCTGCCACGCGTGTTTCTGGCGAGGACGCAGCAGCAGGCTGTGCCCAGCAGATGTGCAGGTAGCCCACGCCGCTGACCTGCTGCACGCTGAAGCAGCCACGACCCAACACGGCCACTGTCCCTGGAGCGTGACCATCCAGCATCCCCGCGTGCCCCATGGGCAGCAGGCAGTGATGGGATGTGAACAAACCTTTCGTGCCACGGGGGTGTCTCACACCACACAGTGTGATTCCGCCTGTCTCAGATCTTCCTGCCATTTGTCCAGCCCTTTCTCCATCACGGCCGCACATCCCAACACCCTTCCCATCGCAGTCACACCACTTCTTCTCACTTTCTTTTTAAACGTGTTTACGGCGCAAATTTGGTCGGACAGTTGATTGACTTCGGGGTTTTTTGTTTTGGTTTTTCTTTTAAGCTTCTATTCCCTACGGACAGTTTCAGTTTTCATTAAAAATCTTTAATCAGAATGAGCCAAAATTGTCAGTCTGGTTTTGGGTTTTGATTAAAAGCTGAAATCTGCCGTGGGAAATAAATAAATAAATGTTTCCTTCCACCCCTTCCCACTCCTCCTCTCCGTTTTTATTGAAATCCCATTGCCGACCTGTGGGATTGCCTGCTGCGTGGGATTGAGCGGGGGCTCATTTCTCCCAGGCGCAGAGACCAGGAACCTTGTCCAGCCACACCAGCTCCTTGCCGACCCTTCAGCGCTTCTGAAGGCGAACGGCAAGTTCAGATCAAGGACACGGTGCTCGCTGCCACCCTTGGCTGCAGGGACCAAGTCGGGACATCGCAGGGGAAGGACCGTGCGAGCGGGCGTGCTCGCACCGTCCCCACTGCTGGGCTCTCCCCAGGGCTGTGTCTGGCTTTGCCTAGCGACGTCTCACCAAGGATGGAGGTGCCAGTGTCTCTGTGACCCCTCCCAGGGCTGCACCCACCCTCCTGGGGACAAAGGCTTCCCTCACAGCCAATCTGAACCTCCCAAGGTCCGATCTGCGGGCACTGCCCCCCTTGTCCTTGTGCCTGCCACAGCCAAGAAGAGTTTGATGCTGTCACCTTTGTATCCACAGCTCAGTAGCTGCGGGCTGTTCCCAGTCCACATTTCCCCACACCAACCCAGCCCAGCTCCCTCACACTCTCCTGGCAGGTCGTGTGGCCCAGGCCTTCACCATCCCTTCACTCCAGTTTCCCCCACGTCCCTTTTTAACTGGGGGCACGGTGCTGGACACAGTGCTCCAGATACAGCCTCACCCATGCTGCATGGAGAGGAAAACTGCCCTTGATCTGCAGCTGAGGTTGTCCCAGCATGGCACAGTACGTTTGCGAGCGTGAGCTAATACTTGCTCCAGACTCCACCGTAACCTCCAGGTCTTCCATAACCTGCTGCTTACCCAGTCATGTCCCAGTTTGGACCAGAGCACAGGGTAATTTTCCCTGGGTGCACTACTCTGCACTCCTCATTACCCTCAAGAGAAATCAAGCAACTCTGGTTGAACCGCTTCTCGCCAGCAGCTGCACCATCCAGCTGGCGTGCACCAGAGCTCGCGGCTCCTGATTTCTTTCCATACTTCACCCGAAGCTGCCCCTCGAATTAACCTCCAGTCAAACGCACCGTTCCCACCTTGCGTTGTGAACGCGCATCTGCAAAGACCTTCCCAATCCCCATCGTTCGCAGGTGGACCGGCAGCTCTCGCCCCAGCGTGCTGCTCGGAGGACGCCCTGCAGTCCCACCGCCGTCTGAGCGCCCCTCGGCCTCCTGGCCACAGGGCTCGTGGTCCCGGTTCATGCCGTCTATGAAATGGAATTACCCCTTCTCCTCCTTCTCCCGCCTCAGTTCCTCTCTCTCGATCCCAGAGTGATTTCTTCCAGCCCATGGGAATGTTCTTGGAGGAAGCGGGTTATCTTTCCTATCTTTCCATATGTGCAAAATCGCAGCTCCTGCCCCCCTGGCTCGGCACTGCATACTAATAGGGAGGAGGCTGAGATTGAAACGTATCAAAATGCAAGAACTCAGCTTTGCTTTTGCATCCTCAGAAGCCTTATTTTGCTTTTTGGGCCAAACATATTGTGCATTTTCTGTAACAATGAACTTATCACACTTATTATGATAAACTGAGAAGGCACGTTCCACAGCAGAGTAAAATCCTGCAGATTGACTTCAACTCTCAAATATTTTTGGATACACGTACATTTTTCCATGGTTCCTCTGACAAGGGGAGTATCCTGCCTGCAGCCAGGCTTTGTGTCAGCGCGGCAGCTGAGCCCCAGGCGATGGGACCTCTCCTCGCTCCGCCGCGCGCTGGCCTCGCTCCCCGGGCCGTGCCAGGGCATTAGTTGCCCTGCACAGGACACATCTAGAGCTAGTGGGAAATGTTTATTTTGCCACTCTAGGATAAGTCCAGTCCCAACCCTGTGACCACCCAAGGCACAGGGGCTTTTCAGCCCCCCACCTGCCAGGACATCCCACCCAGCCTGTGCAACCGCCTGTTGAACTGCACTGCAGAAATCATCCTCCCCTTGAACACCGTCCCTCAGGATCCCGATCAGCAGGAGGCACGGGAGAGCCTCTGGAAAACCAAGCCAGGCAGGCATCCCTGTACCTTTGCTCTCCTGCTAAGCAAGAGGAGATAAGAAGTCTCAATCACCTAATGCCCCACCACAGCTAAGCTGTCTCTGCGAAATCCCAAGCTAAGCAAACATCTGGCAACACAGCTGGAGCATTTCCCTGCATGATGACCACTGAGGACAGTGAACACACCCCCTTGCGTCCCACACTGGCCAGCTACGTCCCAAAGTCTCTGCATCTCCTTGACTGCACTCGCCCAGCGCCACCTCGACCCCTCCCAGCCACCTTTCGCAGGTTGCACGTTTCTGCAGACGCCAGAGATCCTCCGTCACCCCGCAGCCACCACATCCCCACCACGCAGCATCCAACCGCCTGTCTCCAGGGACCATGAGCAGACACATGCTTAAAGACAGACCAGCCGTGGTAAAAACACGTGTTCCCTCTTCCCCACGGACGGGCCAAGGCTGGGGGGATGCTGCCTGGGGACAAATCCTCAGGGTGCAGCACCCCACAGCCAGCTTGTCAGCCAGTGGCATGGAGAAATAACCGCTGCGTAAAACTCTCCGGAGTTAATTCCCGGGAATCGAGAGTGCCACGCCGTGGCGATGGCCCGGCGAGCGCAGAGAGCTCACCCCACGGATCGGCCCGGGCGGCCACCCCAGCCTGCAGCCGACGGCAGGCAAGAGCCGGGGCAGCAGGAAGCTGTACTTTGACACATCACCTCCATCCTTCACCTTCAGAAACAAAGCGTGCAGAGAATGAGAGCAGAAATGCCTTCGCTGACAGGTTTGAATTAAGAGATTCCAGCTTTTTATAAACAGTCTTCGGATTTCCTGAAAGTTGCGGTGCCGGGCATCATTTGTATGCAGGATGTATCCTCGCTCAAAGGTACCAGAACTAATGCTGTCCTGTTAATGAACTGAGTGAGTAATAGCCATGGGTATAGAAAGCTTATGTCTGAAACTAATCCTAGTTAATGAATCTATTGTTACAGGTATTAAATGGTGACAGGGGGTTTCATCCATCAGCCCTCCATTAATCACGGCGTCTCCGCCTATGCTTATTATTTAGAAGCCAGCAAAGGGATCTTAATGATATTAGTAATAGAGCGGTTGTGGTACGTGACCTAGGACAAGCTGGGGATTTAAGGTGATAAGTGTCTGATGGCATAAGGCGTTTTAGAGGTGATCCAAGCGGCTCTGCTCCCCACGGCACGTTATCTCGACTCAGCCAGCTCGCGCCGCTCAGGCAGCGCGCAGCTCTGAGAGCACCAGCGCGCAGAGCCACGGCGGCCACGTTGGAAGCCTCACCTCGTCCGCCGCTGCCTGCGCGGAAATCTGGTGACTGCGCAGGGGTCTGCCCCTCTTCTTCAGCAGCCCACTCCCTGCAGACACGCACCGGCTGCCCGAGCGTGCAGGGGCTCAAGGTAGGGCCGGAGCGTGCCCGCAGGGTGCAGGCATGGGCGCGAGATGGATTTGTCTGCACAAGAAGCCAGGTGCAAGCCCACGTGCACGAGCGCAAATACCCACACACCCACGCAGCCTCGGAGCAAATGACTCAAAGGTTTCTCTGGAAAGATGAGAGGAGCATCTGATATTCTACGCTAATTCTCCATCTGGACACTCTCGGCGTGTACGTTGGGATGGGATTCATCTCATCGTGGTCCCCTGAAGTCAGAGATATTTCAGCCCAGCAAAGGGACACCATCATCTCCAGGGCAAGGCCCTCTGAGAGGGCCAGAACAGTGTCTAAGGTAAAACAAGCCACCACCTTCAGGGGTGGTCCTTCGCTGCCTGCCTACATGGTTGGCTTTGGCTGCCTTCACCACTTGGGGCTGCTGATGGTGGGAACGAGTCCCAGCTCTGCATGCCTTGGCTCCAAGCTGCTGCGGCTGCCTTCCACGAGGGCTCTTAACGGGAGCATGGATGGGTAGGTTTGGGAGGAGGTCTTGCTCTGGTGAGTTAGATAGTTCCTGTCCATTCTTCTCCTAAAGAGAAGATTGTGCCCTGAAGATTACTTCTCCTGGAGATTACCACAGTGGCCCTGGCTGAGGGACATACCCGGAGCCACTGCAGCAAGGCTCACTGGCCACCACCACGACAGCAGCAGGGCCAGCACGTCATCCTGGTGGGGTGGGCAGGGATGCCGTGTAAGGCAGGGACCTTCCCTCAGGATGAGAGCAAAATCCCAGACACAAAAGCCTACAGAAAATGAAGAACCCAGAGGTCCCCATGTCTCTGCATGGCTTTCACCTTCAGCCACAGAGCAGCTCACGATCAGTTTACAATTTCCAGTTGACAGAGAAAGTTCCCCAGTTTGGTAGGTGCCATAACTGGAGCAATCCTGACGACCCGCTCCAGCTGATGGAAGTAGAGGGATGTCCAGACACCATACACCACAGCACTGGAAGAGTAACGGTCCCAATGCTGAGTGCTTAGATATCCACCACCCCCACGGAGCTCACAGCACATAGGGAGCATCTCCTCACGGACGGCCAAGGCTGCAGGGGACAAGATGTGCTGATTTGAAGACCAAGTGCAATGACTTCAGAGGTGACCACTGATATGTCTGGTCAGGGAAGACCACACGCTGTTGAAGAGTGCTCCAGCAGAGACCAGCTCTGGAAGGGAGCCTGGGACTGGGGGTGAACCCAGTCCTCTCGCCCATCAGACTGAAAAGAAGAGGTGAATAGTCAGCACCTGCCGCCACAAGAAGCTCCTGGGGACCTGTGTTGTCAGGACACCTTGGGGCCACTCAGGTGGTGGGAGGTCAAAATACAGCAGCCCTGGAAATCGGTGACCGTCCCCTCTTTTGTGGGAAGCACATGGGCACTGAGATCATTTGCAGGAGAGGGGGTGCTGAGGACTGGGACTCCCTGGGGCTCCTCCTGTCCGCAGCCGGGGAATCTGTTCCGTCAGCTGGTGTGGGAGACCTGTGTGATGCCCACTGTCCTGCTCCGGGGGAAGAGCTGAGCTGTGTGTCCAGACACGGACTGGGCATCCTCAGGGTTTCCTCCCATGGTGCACATTTCGCAGGGTCACCCCGTGGTGCACTAGCACAGACAAGCTGGGCCTGGACCCAGGGTTGGCAGGATTGATCAGTCCTTTTCTATTCTCTGCAAGGACTCAGAGCCCTGCATTTCCATGAAAAACCCACACAGGTAATCTGCCACTTGGTTATATTTTTAGGTTAATAACAGATGTGTAAATATATATATGTCTCATCCTCACAGGTATTCAGAGCCAGGAGCTCCACACTTGCCCCAGTTTAAAGCAAGCCCAGATCTAACCTGGTAAGCTGAGCGTAATCCCAGATCTAACCCCACACCGTGCCTCACCAGCCACGCTAACATCATCCTGTCGCGTCGCCGTTCGCACAGCGCAGCCCTGCACAGCTGGGGCCTGGCAGCCAGATTTCGGAGCCCACTGCTCAGCAGAGCCAGCCCCGGACCCACCACCTCCCCACAGCCCCAGGCTGAGGCTGCAGAGCTTCCCCAGGCCAGCTGACACCAAAATCTGCCCCTGAGCAGGAGGGTGACCCCTCCAGCTGAGCACTCGCCTCAAACCCTCCCGCCGTAAGAACGATGCGGTTTGGGGCTGTGTCTTCTTGCAGCGTTGAGAAACCATCCTCGCTTTCCTGCCCGCTCCAGAGGGAGAAGGTGAATGATGGCTCCAAGAGCTACCTGACATGATCAGGCCCCCAAAAAACAGGGGACTGCCTGGGAATCTCTTTACAAAATGGCCAGAAACATTGGTGCCTTTGCTTTGTCAGCCTGTCCTCGCAGCTTCCTTCCCCATCAAAGGAGAAGGAAACAGCCTTTTCCCAGCAAGGAGAGCAGAGATCCTCCCATCACCTGCTCCCAAGAGCTGGGGTTTTCAACAAAATCCCTGGGATTTGCAGGGTCAGGCAAGCAAGGCCAAGCCTGGGCAGAAAAAAAAGGAGCAGGGCTCAGTCTCCCCACGCTGCGCGAGCCCTGGCAACTGAGTAGTGGCTACCTGGTCTCCAGCAGTGCCATGCTGCGCTAGGACAGCAGCCAGCAGAGGGGGAAAAAGGAAGAGGAGAGATAATTATTAGTGATTGAAACTGATTGCATGAAAGAAGGACAGATGTTTCTTGTTGTGCTTGTGTGCCTGAGGCTACAGAGCCATGCAAGGGACCAGGGAAAACTCCTTCTCAGCCTGGGAATGCGATGGCATGGAGCTGCATTCAAACAAGGACTGAAATCCGCGCACACTTTCCCTCCGACTCCTGCAAATTCACACAGGACCTGGCTAAAAATGCCAACCTCCTTTTCCTGTGCAGGCAGGTGATGCCCATATAGGCACCCTCTGGCCATGGGCCACAAAGCCTTGCAACCAGCCCAGCTTCCCTCCATGCCCCCAGCCCTGCAACCAGCCCAGCAGGGCCAAGGCACTGGAAGATGATGGGACTGGAGAGAGTGCAGCCAGGTCTGAGAAAGCAGGCAGGAGGGAGCAATTTTGAGCACAACATCCTATAAAAGTACAGGGAAAGCTCCTGGCATCCTGCTGCTAGAGCAAACCAGGCCTTTCTGTGCCAGGAGGAGGATTTACAAGCCACCACCCTCCCTTGTAGCACCCAGGGTGGGGGATCCTGCCAGTGTTTTCCTTCAGAAAGGATTGGTCACTCAGGAGGAGAGCCAGCTGGTGTCCCACCAAGCACAGGAGCTGCTATCAAGGAGACACAAAGCCGTTGTGTTGTGTTGTGTTGTGTTGTGTTGTGTGGGCTGTGGCCCATGTTTAATGTTAGAAAATATGCAAATTGTCTTAACAATGTCCCCGCTGGTGATATGCCTCTGGCACCAGGTCCGGTGGCTTCAGTGCCAAGGCAGGATGGAGACGGAGATGCACTAAGGGAGCTGAGAAGGGGTCTTGTCCCACCAGGAGAGGAAGCAGCCCCCACCAGCGTGGTGTGACTCCTTGGGGTCGGCCTGAGCTCCTCCCATGGGAGCCGTTGGAGGGACCCATTGGTTTCACCTGAAATAACTGTTTGAGTACCTTGGTCTAAAGGGAGGTGTTAGGGAAGGTCCGTGGGAGGTAGCAGCACTCAGACTGGTCTGGGTCTCACTTCAGAAGGAATAAAAGGGAGGTTTAATGAGCAAACAGTGCAGGGGACTGGGAGAAGGTGATGGCTCAGCCCTGGCAGTGCCATCATCAGTGTCTGCCGCTGCCTGAATCAGAGGACCTGCAAGGAGGAGAGGATGGCCACCAGCCCAGCAGGTCCACGTCCCCGGGCTGACCCCACGGCCCCCCAGGTCACAGCAGAGAATGGCACCGGGTGCCCCGAGCATGAGCAGGGTGAGCACCCCATCGCCCGTGGGGTACCGGCATCCGATCCCTGCAGCTCCTTCCCCGCCACGGCCTGCAAAGGCCTCCGGGGTGGAGGGGCGAGGGCTGGGACCCCATCTTAGGACCCCGGACCGGCAGCAGGGCCTGTTGCCCCCCTTCCCGCAGCCCTGCCCCTCCCCGGGGCCGCGGCGCATCCACGCGTGCCCACCGCCCTCTGGTGGGGACGTTCCCGCTGCCGGGAGCCGCTCGGTTGCCACGGAAACGGGATGTTCCGCTCCTCGGCGCGGTGCCGGTCGTGCCTGCGGCTCTCGGGGAGGGCAGGGGAGAGCGTGGGGGGGCATCTCCCACCCGTGTCCTCATGTCACGGGCGAACAGGCAGGTGCCGGTGCCAGGCGTGCAGGGACGGCACACGAGCCGGATCAGGGTATGGTTGGTGTCACTTATCCCACCACGAACCCCAACAGCGCAGCATGGACCTTTTCCCACAAAAAAAAAAAAACAAAAAAAAAATGGTCCTGCGTGTCCCAGCTCCTCTCCAGCGTTCCCCCGGCCTGGCACTGCGCAGAGGGAGGTCCGATGCTCACCTCTTTGGTTTGGGGGAAAAGCCCTGATCTTCAGGACTTCAGTCCTTCTTGGCCACTCCTGCTCCCTTCAGGAGCACCCATGCACACGTGGCCCTTGGGTGGGTCTGCAGTGGCCTGGTGGCAGGCAGGGACCAGCCTCTGGGGTCTCTCCAGTCGCTGTCTGCGCTGTACCGCAGCGCCCAGGCAGCACTGTGGCCCTCCTGCCACCGAAAATCACCTTCTTCCAGTACAAAAGGACACCCAGGAAAGGTTTGTTCCCTCCAAGCTGCAGATGTCCCCTGGATATCCCATGTCACGCTCCCAGGCCAGGCTGGTGGCTCCGTGCACCGAGGTGCGAGCCAGCGAAGTCTCCATGCCCACCCACGGCGTGCCCCCGCCTGAGGAGCGGCTTCCTGCAGCCCCGTAGGTCAGCCTGCCCAGGTCCCCGCTCCATCCCCCGCGAGCAAGTCGGGGCCCGGGAAGGGCTGGAGCAGCTCTGATCCCATCTCCCTGAACTCTCCTGGTGCTTGGACACGCTCCTGGAGGAAGACCCTGGAGAAAGAGGAAGGCTGTTTCCACAACCTTTCTTGCGTCTTACAGTGAATATCCGCTCGTCCGAGAGCGCTGGGTGCGTGGTTTGGGTGTTCACTTGGGCGTTCCCCCTGCGCAGACCCAGCCCAGCACTCGGATGGGGGCAGAGGAAGCCACGGGGTGCCGGGGCAGTGCCAGCCTGTGGCAGGTACAGGAGGAAACCATCCTATCCTGCCTCCATGGTGGCTGCAGCGTCCGGATGAGCCAGCCTGGCACAGCTTGTTTCTGTCACAGCCGGCATAAACCAGCAAACGCAGAGGCAAACACAGAGGGTGTGTGCGGTTGCCAGTCTTGCTGGGTCTCCATGCGCTTCCTGCAAAGGATAAAACCCCTCACAGAGTGACAGGACAGCCGAGGCTGGAAGGGACCTCTGCAGATGGTCTGCTCCAAGCGCTGCTCAGAGCATCCCTACGTGTGCGTGTCACCAGGCACACGCCCGTGCACGCTTGTCCAGCCGTGGTGTGTCCATGTGAGCATCTCTCCCCCTGCAGCTCTCTGCCTGGGATTACAGCTCTCAGCACAACGCAGGCAGGCAGCGAAGTTCTGTCACTTGAACGAGCTGCTTCTCCAGACATCAATGCTGCCTTTGAAAGCACATGAAAGGCAGGGAGCTCGTGAGCAACCAAAGCTTCGCTCAGGGAGACGAACGTCCTTCTAGGCACCCCCAGACTTTTCCTGCGACGCGTGTGATCTTCCCCGCTCTCCTGGGCGCTGGGGTTTGAAAGGCTGCTATTGTACGTCTGAGAGGATTAGCGTGCCTGGGAAGGGGCCTGGTTTGTGTCAGGGAGCTGCTGGAGACACGTGCCGCACACCCCGCGCCGTGGGGACAGCAGCCACGCGCCCGTGCCAGCCCCAGAGATGTTGTGTATGGGGACGCGGGGGCTCTCCAGGAGGTCTGTGGCATGGTCCAACCTTTTTCTTCTGCTCCCCAGCACAGTGCCCGAGCATGGTTCTCCCTCCTGAACCCACAGCAGACGAGGCCGTACCCAGAGTGACAGCGCAAGGCTGTGCACAGCCCCAGCCTCTCCCACCCATGGCATTCCCCAGCCCCTGCCAACCCCCAGCTATCCACCAGCTCCTGCTCCAACCTTGGATAACCTTCTCTGCAGTCTCCCAGGACCAGAAATCACACTCTGGAACGGAGGGAAGCTCCTGACAATGGTTTAACCACAACCAAAACCTCTCTGCAGGAAGTCTGGGGTTTGGGAAATCACTGCTCAACTTTTGTCCTGGTGTAACTTGGTGTTCCCGACTCGTCTCAAAAAGCCTCTTGTTCTTTCATCACTTCTCCCCTCACACTGGAGAATAATATTTTCACTCACACGCTGAAATTAGATCCCAATGTTTCTGCCAGCAAGGCTTTTCAATAACTTGCTTATGTTCCTGGATACAACTCCCTGGCAAACGCTCGGCCCCTGCGCATTCGGGGGCGAGGGGGTGTGTGGAAAGAGACCCATTAATCTCCCGCAGCAGTCCTGAGTTCGTTTCGGCTGCATTGTTGGATTCCAGGTGAAGGAAGGGCAGAGGAGACCAGACAGCGAACACGGAGATGTCCCTCGGGTCCAGCACCACAGGGATGGATGAGCTCTGGAGGAGCCGGGACCCCCAGGCTCGGCGATGCACAGCTCCCTGATGCACATCAGCAGGTCGGAGCAGAGCGCAGACCCTTCCGAAACAGCTCACAGCGAGGGCTGAGCTGCGTCCCAGCCTGGAGGGCTCCGGTAGTGGATGAGGGGTGCCAGCGAGTGGGGACCACAGCGTCCCTGCTCCCACTCTGCTAGATGCAGCAGCAGAGGAAAACCCCCAAAGTGCTGCAGTGCCAGAGATGGGATTTGGTTTCTGGGGCTCCCCAGCCTCACTGCTTTCCTGCTCCGCAGCAGCTGGCCAGGCAGGCACCTGAAAGTCCTGATGGTCCCAGCTGCTGAGCATTCTTCCAGGTTGCCACAGCATTGGGCCAAGTTGCCCTGGGGAGCGGGCCAGCCCGGGGATGCCGACAGCCTGCCAAGCGGGCAGCAAGGAGCAGATGATTCCTGCCAGCCTGGTGGTCCATCTGGCGAGCTGTGGAGCCGTTTGGCAATCCCCACTCTGCAGCAACTCATGTGGCAAAGCTGCTGAGGGCTCATCAAGCCTGGAAGCCATGGGTGCCCATCTGCCGACCTGGCAAGCTCTGGGTAGCAGAGGAGCCCCGGCTCCCAGAGCCATTGGGGTGGAGCAGGCAGAGCATCCCACAGATCACTGCCAGGAGTTCCAGCAAGCTTGGCAGTGGCTGGAGAGCCCCAAATGCTGTCTGAGCCACTCTCATATTTCAGGAAATCAACCTAGGTAGGAAACTCCGTTTCCCATCAGGAAATCGCAATTCTCCAAGCTACAACTGCAAAGTTATCCTTGAACCATACCTCCAGCAAAGGCATTGCAGCTCTGCACCGTACTGGCCAGTGCATCATGGCCGTACAGCAGCTCCCGAGGCTCGTCTCCCCAAGCTTCCAGCATCGTCCCTGGAGAGCTGCTGCACCAGCGGCACCGCCTGCCCCTTCCCGCACCTTCCCTGGGCACGGGTCACGCGTGCCACCCGCCTGGCCCTGCTGCTGCAGGCCGCAGCTCCCCACAAATTCCCATCTCAAAGCCTGGAGACCCATCCCAACTGTGAGCTCAAGGCTCAGGGCTCGGAGCCGGGGCTGCTGGGCACACCAAGCTCCCCGTCACCGCAGCCTCGACGGGGACCGTGCCGCTGCTGAACTCCAGCATCTCCCCGTGGGCTCTTCCAGCTGCAGAGCTGAACTTTCTGAAGGGACAAGAAGTTGCTTATAAACAACGGGGGGAAAAATATCTGTCTCCTCATATCCTCAGAAGTATCATGGTAATTTTCCTTTGTTTTTTTTCCAAAACAGCTCATCCTCTGGCACAGACAGCATGTGGGCATCTCAGCTGGATGTTTCAGACAATTACATCTGAAAAAAGGGATGTGAGTGGTCTCTGGCATTCGCTGCAGCAGTTTCTTAAACTACTGGTGGTTTACTAATAAGCATCAGGGTGGTAAGCACGATAGCCCAGATCCTGCAACCTTCCCACACACAACTATCCTGACTGGCAGGACGCAGTGTTACCCCCCCAGCAATCCTTGCAGGTGAAGATGGAGCTGGAGCCAGCAGGTTGGACACTGCTGGTGTCACTGGCGCCCTCCCAGCACCAGGCTTTCGCAGACGCCCAACGCCGGCCCAGCAGGTCACTTCAAAGGCTGGGTTCAAACCAGCTCCGGTTCTGCTGCGCTTGTTCAGAGGAAGCTTTCAGTGACTTCAAGGGAATTTTCTGCAGAGCTGCTAACTTCTGGCTTGAGCCTTCTCCATCATCATAAGACCCAGCTGCCCTGGACAGTTTGTGTCCCCAGCCTCATCCCAAAATTAGGAGAGAGAGCGGGGGAGAGTTGGGCCCCATTCATCCGAATTCCCCTGCAGAATCCGGCAGGGATGTCAGCCTTTTTCCAGCCTGGTCCCCCCTGCTTGAGACACCGCGCTGCTCGGTCTGGGCCCTGCAGCGGGACGGGGAGAAGAGAATTCCTCAGACCCTGGGGCCAGATGACCAGGCACGATCTGCCACAGAGGCGTGGGAGAGGCTACGCTGCGCAGTGCGCGATGAAGGACAAAGCTGGCATGGCTGGCCAGGCCAGGCTCCGCTGTCCCAAACACAGGGGAGATCGGGCATGGGGATGGATTAACGTTGGAAGTGGATTTGGTTTAACTCCTTGTCCTCTGAGGGTGGCGTGCCCCCAGGGACGCAGCCAGGCAGCCGCAGCCCATGCCAACAGGCACGGGGCAACGGCAGAAAGCCGGACGCCGCTCCTCCCGCGGCAGCTTTCACGCTATGCTTGTGTCCTGGTTTTGGCAGGGATGGAGTTAATTTACCTCTCAGTAGCTGCTGTGTTTTGGATTTCCTATGCGAAGAACGTTGCTAAACACCCTGATGTTATGAGTTGTTGCTAATGAGACCAAGGACACCGTCCGGCTTTCCAGGTCTCGCTAATGCACAGGTGCAGGAAGCTGGAGGGATACAGCCAGAATAATTGACCCAAACTGGCCAGAGAGAGTGTTCTGTGCCAGAAACGTCATGCTCAGTATGTAAGGGGGGGTTGGTAGGGGGGCATCTCTCCCTCTTGCTCCTTTGCTTGCTGCTCAGTTTCATTTCCATGGTTGCTGCTCAGGGCAGGCTGTATTGGTCATCAGGACATCGGGTGGTGAGAAATCACACATTGTTCATTTTGTGTATTTTAGTACCCTTATACTCTGTTGTTATTGTCATTTGCCTTTGCTGTTCTAGTAAACTGTCTTCATCTCAACCCACAAGTTTTCCTTTCTTCCCAATTCTCTCCCCCATCCCGCTGAGGCAGGGGAGGGTGAGCGAGCAACTGCGTGGTGACCAGGGCTAAAACACAACATCTTGTTAGACCAGGGCTTGCTAAAAGCTCTTCAAACTGCCAGGCTTCGAGGCAGGTTTACCAAGGTTTTACCATCCGCAGATCAAAGCCAGTCTCAAGCAGGACCCTCTCCTTTCCTGACCTGAGGTCGCAGAAGGCAATACAGCTGTGATGCTAGCACCGCACAACGCCACCGCGTCGGGTCTGGATGGGGATGCAAAGCCTGCGAGCACAAAACGCTTTGGACCAGCTCATAAGCCCTGGGAGAGCTGGGCACAAGCTGGGTCGAGGTTGATCACAAGGGCAGGGAGGAGCAGCGCTTACTTTTTTACTGTGCCCCCATCTCTCTCGCATCCCCATCAGTCTCTTTTTCACAGCTTCACCTACTTCTGTCCTTCTCCAGGACTAAGAGGAGAGTCAGGTCCAGGCCTTTGAAGATTGCTTTAGCTGGAAGGGAAAATAGCAATTCTTTTTAAAACGTCAATAGCGCTAATTCCAGCGGTTTCAAAAAAGAAGTTTTTTCTTGCCCTATGTTGCCTATATTGGTTTTGTTTTCTCTTCCAAGCATTTTCTCCCCACTTTTCTCCATCCTGTGCCTTGCCACCAACACACTGTACACTGGAAAGGATGAAAGCAAGACCCCCACAGTTTTTTCTTCATTTCCAATTGTGTCAAAATGCAAATATAAACAATAAACCTCTCCAGGCTTTTTTTTTTTTTTTCTTATTTAACAAAAGGCACTCTTGCAAGGAAACATCACTCTGAGCAGCTGTGCTTCCAGGCCGCTCAGCACCACCTGCATGTCTCCTACCTGTGAGAGCAGATGGAGGACCACGGTACCTGTGAGGCTGTTGTCTCCTATCTGTTTTTCTCTCTCTTCCTCATGAGTATCATTGTGTTTCTTTCATCTTTCAGATTCATACATCCCACTGGAGTTGTCCCATGCATTGCTGTACTTTGGCTCTTCCTCTTTAGACATTTTTCCGGTATAGCATCAGTATCCTGATATGAACTTACACATCTGCAGATCACTTTTTCGAGGGTTTTTTTATGGGCTTGTTACTTCTCCCTTTCTGAAATTCCCCCAGGTTTTTTCCTCCTCGTTGCTGAGACACACTCTTGTATCTCTTCCCATGCTTAAACGGCCGTGGCCGCTTACAGACGTAGTCTCTTGGAAAATATTTTATCTCCTCCGAGCCCCTCCTGACGCCCGCCTCACACTGTCCTTGCCACGCAGACACGTCACGCTCTTTAGGATCATCGGTGGGAAATCACCGCGGGCCATGCTTGGAGATGGCATGGGGGGGTTGAGCTCAGCTTTGCCCCCTAAATAAGAGAGATGCTCCTTAACGGCGAGGGAGAGCTCTTTAAAAAAGAGCAGTTTTGTAATTTTCAACCATTGTGTGGCTGCTGCTGCGGTGTCTTCTCCGTCACGAGGTTTGGGTGCAGAGCCCAGGGCAGGGGGTGCACAGTGCTGCAGGCAGGGCAGGGGGGAGCGGGCACGGGGCGCTGCAGGTGCTGGCAGTGCCAGGCGCTGCGGCGGGACAGTTACAGACTGCTGCAGGCAGTGCTGCAGGCAGTGCACGGGGCTGGCAGGGCCCGGGGCTGACGGTGCCTGGCGCTCTTGGTGCCCAGTGCTGCCGGTGCCCGATGCTATCAGGGCCCGGTGCTCTCGGTGCGGTCGGTGCCCGGCGCTGTCTGTCGGTGCCCAGTCCGGTCGGTGCCCGGTCCGGTCACTTCCCGGTGCTGTCGGTGCCCGGTCTGGTCATTGCCTGGTGCTGTCGGTGCCCAGTCCGGTTGGTGCCCGGTGCTGTCGGTGCCTGGTGCAGAGTGCTCTCAGTACCCACTCTGGTCACTGCCCGGTGCTGTCGGTGCCCAGTCCAGTTGGTGCCCGGTGCTGTCGGTGCCTGGTGCAGAGTGCTCTCAGTACCCAGTCCGGTCACTGCCCGGTGCTCTTGGTGCCCAGTCCGGTCGCTGCCCGGTGCTGTCGGTGCCCGCTGCCGTCGGTGCCTGGTGCTGTTGGTGCCCCGTGCTCGGTGCTGTTGGTGCCTGGTGCTGTCGGTGCCCGGTGCTGTCGGTGCCCGCTGCACAGTGCTCTCGGTGCCCGGTCCGGTCGGTGCCCGGTGCTGTCGGTGCCCGCTGCTGTCGGTGCCTGGTGCTGTTGGTGCCCCGTGCTCGGTGCTGTTGGTGCCCGGTCCGGTCGGTGCCTGCTGCAGTCGGTGCCCGCTGCACAGTGCTCTCGGTGCCCGGTCCGGTCGGTGCCCGGTGCTGTTGGTGCCCGGTCCGGTCGCTGCCCGGTGCTCTCGGTGCCCGCTGCTGGGGGGGGGGCAGCCTCAGGCCGTGCCCGGCGCAGCGGGGCCCCCTGCCGTCCGTGCCGGGCGCTGCAGCGGGGGTGGGGGGCGGTGGGCAGGGCCCCTCCCTCCGGTTCGAGGTCGCTGCGGGACGAGGTGTCGCCTCTCCCTCCCTGCGGGCCCGGTTCGGGCTCCCTGTGCCCCTCCGCTGCCCCCAGCCCCCCGAGCCGCGGGGTTTCCCCCTATTTCGAGCCGTCGAACGGCAGCGCTGTGCCCCGAGACCCCCGCGCAGACCCCGAGGGGGGGTCCATCCTCGAGCTGAGGACCGAAAATCCGCAGCCCGAGCGAAGGCGATGGGGAAACGATGGCCTGTTCGACACCCGCGCCCAGCGCAGCCCTTCGCGGGCAGGCCGGGATCGGCCGGTGCGTAGCTTGGCCGGGTGCAAATCCTGCATAAACCTGGGAAATAATAAAAAATAAACCTCATGCAAGTCTCCCAAGCGTGCTGGCAGGGGTTAAGAGCAACATCCCGAGGAGAGCTAAGACATTACGTAAGAAAAGTACTTCTGAAAGCAAAAGCAGCTCCCTTTCCATATTGAACAGCCCGATTTCCAGGTTTATGACCTGAAATACCCCTGAGAGCCATTTATCAGCAGGATTGCACAGGAACACCTCCCCCTTTCTTTAACGCAATCTCTGTATTCTTATAGATATAGAGGGGCAATAAACAAACAAGTGAGGTATCTGCAGGAAAAACAAAGCGATGCCCTGGAAAATGCTCTTCCAAGCCCAACCCCAGAGCTCCCCACACCCCACCTGCCCTGGGAGCTGCGTCCATGCGGAGTCCAGCCGCCCGTCAATAATCAGAATGAACAACTTGCACAAATTAATTAGCCAAAAGGATTTTTCCAACCGGCTTTTAAGCAGAGCACCCGTTCAAGGATCTGCTGCAAGTGGCCACGAGAAAGGCAAACGCGGGCTAGAAAATGGTTGCCAATTTATTGATGGAGCCAGCAGGCGAGCTCAGGGGACTGCACGGCCCACGGCAGCACGGCGGGCGGCTGTGTGACACCGCGGCCGATGCTGCTGGAGCAAGGAGCTTGCGGCGTGGGCTTCCCTGAAGCAGGGGAACGCAGAGCGCTGCCAGCCCTGCGGGAAGGACCGGGGGCCGGCCCCTGCTCTCCCACCATCACTAATTACAGGATTTATCCCCACCGGGCCACGGCACTGCGGCAGCCTGGCATGGGGCGAGTGAAAGCGGCTGAGATCTGTCGGCCTGGGAGTGGCTCTTCACATGCAAACAGCAAATAATTTTAATTTGGAAGAGATGAATGGGCTGAGCAGCTATTTCCACCCACAAAGGGGCCAAAAGTAACCATTAGAAACCCCTTATTGCAACTTTTGTCTGTCACAGGTCATAGTCTCACCCAAATATTCTCTACTGAGCCCAAAGACTTTAGTGAGGCTGAATATTTCAGTCCTGTAAGACCCAGCTGCCAGCAGAAAGGGACGAGCAGGGCTGCTGGATTGGGTGGAATCCACCACGATCACCCCAGGAGAATGTGGGAAGCCTTCAAGGAGATGGAAACTCCTCAGGGCTCTGCCAGCCTGAGGAGCAGATTCTTCCCGGGGTCCGTGCTTGATTAAATGACACCGGCCAGGGCCAGCAGAGACTCTCCGTTGTAGGTGGATGCAGGGTCCACCATGCTCCATCTCCAGGTGGGACTGGCCTGCAATAATTTGGAGAAAGGGAAACCCAGAAAGGCACGACGAGTCTTTCTGCAAATAAAAACAGAAGCTCAGAGCGTGGTATTTAAATATAATAAAAAATGTGACTCAAAGCACTGCTCACAGGGAGACACCTGGTTTTCCTGGCCACCCCAGGCCTCCCCTGCCTCCTCCCCGTTTCCACTCCCAGCTCCTCCATCTCATTGCACCGTCCAGCTGCCGCCCCGTGAGAGGGGCACGCCGTGGTGAGACCTTTCATCTTTCTGTGCCACGCGTGAAGAGCTCCTTGACCTCAAGCCACAAGGATATTTTCCAGCCCTCAGAAGACTTTTGTAGCTTTTCTTCCAACCCTCTTTTGTGCTCCTACAGGCTTCATCGGAGGCTGACAGCAGAGCTGCCGCGGCGTTCCTGTAATAGCTTTTCCAATGCCGTGTGAAGGATCTAGGTCACTCCTGACTTCTTGCTATTCCTATTCCCCTTTTATACACCCGACGTCAGGCGGATGCACAGAATTACTCTGAAGCTGCCCTGAATGATGCTTTGTGAGACAGTCTCTCATCCCGGGGAGCATGTTTTCCTGGCTCTCAGGTGCCGTTTTGTGGATGGCTCTTCAAACACAGCGGCTGGACTGGGACTATTTAACGATCCTGATGGTTTTGCAGCAGTAACCTGTTCTGCTCAGTCCTTTTGTCACCTGCAAATGTTACTGTAGATTTTTTTTATTGTCATCTACATCTTCAATAAAATGACTCCACAGCTCTGCCCTAATTTCTAGTCCCAGGCAAAACAGCATCTCTCCTTCATCTCAGGGGGCTGGTGTTGGGAGGGAGCTGTCATGAAGCTGGCGATGGCTGATGAGGCCTGTTAACCCTCGTTACATTGCTAGTTTAGAGCATTTAACGATTTCCTTGGCAGGGCCATTTCCACACTGACTTGTATTCAGTCTGCCTGCCCAAGGTGCCTGCTTAAAACTGCTCAGACGTGGCCTGGTCCAGCGTGGGTGTTTCACCAGCCCTATTCTCTCACAGCAAAGACCATGAGTTTCTCCAGCAAGACCTACTTTCAGTGCCAAAAGCCATTAATTACATTGTTTAGCCAACGCTTCGCTGTAGAAACTCAATTATCCTTCCCGTCGTTTGATCTGGGTTCGTGGCTTCCTTTCTCAAACCATCATGACAATTTTGTAATCCTCCAGTCCCTTGGGATTTTCCAAGTTTTCAAGACTTGCTAAATCTCACCATCCACAACTCAGACAGCTTCCCAGCTAAATCCCCTGTGAGTCTCAGGTTTAGGTTTTCCAGAGCGTCAACTTGAAAATATTCAATGTCATTGAGCTAGTACCCTCCTTGGTGCAAAATGATGGATTTTCCGAGGACAACCGGCCGAGCTGGAGTAGCACTTAGATGAACTCATACCAGATTCGCAAAGAAAAGCTTCCCCAATAGATGCATACAACCTTCAGTTGCTTGTGGACTCTACATTCTGGTTTTTGACTATGTATTCTTTAAATTAGTATCAAATAATTATTTTTTGTTTTGTATTCTAAATTGATCTTCTGTTCCGAAGGGAATAGAAAGGTGCCACACTCCCTGGGAGGGTGATCCCAGCCAGCAGTCTCTGTGTCCGTTGCTTTGAAGGAGTGACAAGCTATTGGCCCAATTTTTAGGGAGGAAAAATTTGGTGAGAAAAACAGAATGGAGATGGAGACTTCTTGGATAGACTTTTTGTCAGATGCTCAGGGTGGTCACAACGTTGGGAGGAGAGCAATGGGAGTTGGAATCCCATCCTGTTTCACTGGAAAAGCACGGGGGAAAAAATAGTAAATCGATGATCTTAAATTCCTACATATGTGTCGAAGAGCAGTACGGGCAAGACGTATAATAACACTGCCCATCGATCCAAGTTCAGTGAGTCCAAGGTGACCCTGAGTCTAAGCAATCCCAGAAATGCAACGGGTGATTTAAGAAAAGATGAACAAAACTGAATCAATAACCTGAGCTGTTTCCTTGTGCCAACGGTTTATTATGATTCCAAAAAGAAAAAATCTTTTGGCTTGAAATTTTCTACAATAATTTGAAAAGCAAAGCCGGCATTGTGTTGGGAAAAACGGCAAAAAGAAAGGAGGGAGAAAGTGCCACAGGAGGACTGAACATGAGAACTTTTCCTACTGAATTAAACACCTCAAACAATTGATTCCAAAGGTCAGATGAAGGGAAAAATATCTTAAAATATCTTTTTTTTTTCTTTTTTTTTGTGCAAGAGAAAATTGACGAAAATTTTCAGCCAGTTTAGTGTTCCCTTTGCACGCCAGGCATCGCAGGACAAGACTTGCAGATGTGATTTATATTCTCCCACATCCAGCCGCATCCGCGAGCGTCGGGAAGGATCCCTCCGCTCTCCTGGCACGAGTGAAAGCACGGACACAGGACACCGAGCAAGCGACCGTGCCCCGGCTCTTTCACGTCCCGGCTGCTCGCTCCCGCGCGGCGCCAGAGAGGATCAAAGAGGAGTCTCGAGTCGCAAATCCCTTCGGGAGGATAGGACATGCAGTAGTTTGTGAAGGGTACAAAGAGAAGAAACAAGGTACTAGGGAAAGTATTTGTGGCTGGCGAGATTAAAGAGCAACAGTAGGAAGGGTTTAAAATAAACTAGGAACAAAAGAAATTCAAACCCATGTGAGTCTATTAGTAGACATAGGGAATTCATTAACAGCGGTAACAATTCCGGTGTTCAATAAATTTCCATATTCTGCTTTTGCAGAGAAACTGGTTTATTTTTCTTGTAATACCTAAGGCTGATCAGGGATTTGCAAGACTGCTATTAGCGAAGAAATTTAAACTACTCAAAATAAACTTATTTTTTACACCTAGGCCTGGATAACCCAAAACAGAAGCATCCTTACAGACTTGGTGGAGATAGAGAGCAGGCTTGGGAAATACCAGGCAGCTGCTCAGATGGTATTGAGCTCTCGTGAAAACATGAAATCAGAGAATTATGGGCTGGCTACTTTGATATCAGAATAACAGGAAGATGATATATATGGAGCCAAGCTTGGTGGGGTGCTAAGCAGCAAAGACGGCATGGATGGGATGGGCAATTGCACTCAGGAAAGTGGAAACTCTGGGAAAAAGTTAGGAGTGAGCAAAGCAGACCCAAACTGCAGGAGTGATGCTTTAACAGAGGGGTTTTTGCCTAAATTTAGGGGCATATGCTGGAGAGGAGTGGGGATGAACAGGGAGCGTGGGCCCTGGACACGGCACGGTGACACCTTGGCACTTTGCACCCAGCTTGGTGGGTGTGGAATGATGTAGCTGAAAAGAGCCATCAGAACAGGAGAAAGAGAAATGTGTTATAACGAGAAAATTGATTCCTTTGCCTCACAAAGAGATGGAAAGGGGAGGGGTTTGCAGGGGTTTGTGGTGTGCAGCCTTCTTACAGAGGATCACTCTGCAATCTGGTAGGGAAAGGCAAACAATTGGGAGACGAAGCCAGGCAATTTCCCACTATCAGAAGAGCAAAGGTGATTTTCCAGCCCATGAAATCTTCAGAGCAAAAATAGACTCTTTTGGGAAGGCACGCCCTGGGTAAATTCAACAGCTGGTCTCAATATGAGACTGCTTTCGGAACAGAACGTACGGGAGGTCCTACAAGGTGATCTGCTGCTCTTCGGGGCTTTCAACTCTGTGCATGACCTTTCCTCCTGCCTTTTCAAGGCACGATAAGGAGATTCCCACCTCCCCTCTCCAAGGGAGACGTCAGGTCAAACAGCGTATTGGTGAGAAAGCCAGGGTTAATGTGTGCGCATGTTTCTTTAGATCATCCTCTGCATCCATCCCTCTGCCCTATTATTCACCTTTTTATTAGATATCAGACTCAGGATAAGAAGGTCGTGGATCATAAGATGTTAGGCTTTTCTTGTGGTGGAATATGGTCCACGTTTGCATCACTCATTAGAGATTCAGGATCAATTTCTGGCAGAAAACAAAGTTGATGATATAACAAGAACGTTGCAAACAGTGGGAGCCAGCCTGGGAGGAAGTTTGGTCCTGGGTTGCTGAGAGGCATTAACCAGGGAGGAAGAGGGAGGGGAGAAGCACACACAGCAGGAGGATTTCTTCCCAGTCACATCGCCTTATATTCACCCGCATCCTCTCCTTCCAAAGGTCCTGCTCCGGCGCGTTGGACACCACACGTACCAGGGTATCGGTGGCCTTTTGTAGCCGTTAGCTCCCAGCCGTTCCTCGTGCTGGCACTCGCCAAGAGCTGGCCCCAACCAGACTGCAAATGTGCTTGAGATTTTTTGGCAACACTTCATAATAAATGGCAAGCCATTTCTACGGCTCGTTGCCATTGGAATATTAATCAAACTGAATTCCTGTGGTGCTCATATGGATGTCATGTGTAAATCCTTCTGAACTTGGCTGCTGCTAACTCCAAATTAAAGTCAATGGGGAAATTTCTCTCCTGCCTCCATCTTCAGCTCTGGTGCATTTATTCCATTCCTGAAATCCTGATTATTGTGGAAATGAGGAAATACCAGAGTTGATGAAACCCTTAAGGTGCATTGGTAATACTTCTGATTTTACAGGGAAGGTGCTGGGATGCCGTGCTGATAGGCAGCAAACGGAGCCCTGATACGGCAGCGAACACACCTCCGTGTCTTTCCGTCATAACCAGGTGCTCCACATATTAAAACAACAGCCCTCACCAGCATTTCCAGCTGTCCGTCCCCTCAGCGTGAGTATTTGAGGAATAAGTGGTTTTCCAGGCCAGTGCTCGTCTTCACCAGTGGTCAGTACCACCGTTCAGAAAAGGTCATGAGAAGCCTACAAACAGCAGTTCTGGAACAGCTCCCGCCAACGAGTTATCTCCCCAGGCCTTAGACATCCCACCCCGTTTGATGACGTATATGTCTTTATTTACCATTTTCTGTGGGGACAAACAGGCAAACACAAGTTGTATCTTGCTCTGAGAGTACTGATCCCTTTTGTTTCCTGAGAAAGGGGTTGAAGAGCTCTGGACTGGTTGCTGGACTCCAGAAGTTAGCTACTGGACAGGCAGTAGCTCCTAGGGCAGGATCTGACGCCTTGCATAGCCTGGACCATGTCCAGGGTCTGGAGCAGGACAGTGTTAGCGCCTACGTTCCGTTGCCTCTTGCCTTCAGTAGACGGAGGCCAGCCATCCGCTTCTGCTCCTTGGCAATCCTCCTGTGGCCTTCAGCCCAGCACTGGAGAAGGCATCAACTTCCCGAGAGGAACAGGGAAGAGCACGGGCACGGGATGTGGTGGTTGCAGACCTTCCTGCGAGGCTGCACCATGGGCAGCGGTGGGAAGGTCCCCGGTCCCCCACCTCGTTGCGTGAGCAGAACTCTTGCTCGCTGTGTGCCTCTCTGCTCAGCACCAGCGTGGGTTCCTGGCCAGGACCGGAAGGCACCGCAGCTTTGGCAGTGGGCAGCAAACGGATCAATCACGGCTTTACCTTCCCTCCATCGCACGAAACAAAGCTGCGAGTAGGAGGCCCTGCGTTTGGCAGAGCTCAGCCAAGCCCTGTGTGCACCAGGGATGCCTCCTTCTGATCTTTGGCTTCGCTTTTGACCTCAATGCATGAATCTTCCAATGTAAAAGCTCTCAGGGAGAGACCGGGATGTTGGCCATGTCACTACACGCACTTTGGAAAGGGTTGGGGTGCTTTCTCCCTGTCACACGTGTCTGTGAGTCGCTCCGAAGTGGTGTCTCCACTTCCACTGCCCGGGGGGCTTGGGGGCACCGGGGGGCACCTGGCGTCTCCAGCTGCAGGGGTGCAGCAGGGCCGGGCTCAGGGTGGGATGAAAGGGAAGGTTGGGGGGTGTCTGTCCCCATGGCCTGGCTGTGCTGCGTGGGGTGCAGCCCGGTCGTGGGTGTCTCCCGTGGGGCCCGAGGCAGGGCCAGGGCCGTCCCCGGTGGGGATCCGAACGGGGATGGACATCACCCTGCGGTACCCGGAGGGTCTGTGGTGGGCGCTGGGGCTCCGTTCCCAGGCTGAGGGTCACGGTGAGGGTCTGCCCTGACCCCAGAGGGTCCCGGGTGGGCACAGCAGGGTCCGTCCCCAGGCTGGGGCTCACGGTGGCGGGGGGGGGGGGCC
>WHYT01017933.1:571321-635236 GCA_009806455.1 Tetrax tetrax
ACTGCAGCAACAAAAGTGTCCTGGCTTTTTGCTGGGTACCAAGCCCAGCGCGAGGCAGCCCTGAACCAGGAGCTGCGTGACGCTGCGTTAGGGCTGGGCAGCGGTGTACCGGTTCCAGCTCAGAGTTTCTGATGTCTGTTTTCAAGTGGAGGTCTCCATTAGAGTATCAGCTACAGATAAAAGACTGAAAATTCTGCTAATGCAGTCGTGTTGTTTTACATCTCTGTTTGCAGTTCTTGCTGGTTCAGTAAGTGTAATGCTTTTTTCCCAAGTTGTTCCCTAGGTAGTGGAAGTTACATCTTTCCAGTTTTGGTGCTATTGGTATTTCTGTTCTTGTGTGCAGGTTACTCGGTAAAATCCTTTCTTTTTTCTGTAGCAGAATATCTGCCGTACCTCATGTTACGTGCGGTTGACGTGGCATCATCCAGAAGATGTGTGGTGACGGCTTGGCCACAGGTATCAGCTCTGACCAGCGAGGCCACCACCTTGCTGCTCACCTGGAGCCCTTGACCCTTACCACAGGGGAAATAAGCCGTAGCAGATGGCCAGTCCTCCTGGCTTGTCACGTGTCTCCAGAGGTGAAGTCCATGGTGTCACTTCTGCAATCTCAAAATGGAGGGTTTTGGGTGACTGTACAATGCCGTTCGTCCCCCAGCATGGCGGTGAGTTGCCTCTGCCCCAGGCAGGGCAGGAGGAACTGATTCCCCCCGGGCGTTACCAGGGCCCCGCACTGTAAATCTGGGCGGTCCCGGTGTGGTTCCAGCATCACAGTGAGCCTGAGGGACGGCTCTGTTCTCTTGGCTCATTTTCCATCACCGTGAGCTTCTCTCTCCTCTTGTGCATGGTTGTGTGTGTGGCGGCGTGTATTCTGCGTTCCCCGCTGCGCCTGACCGGAGGACTCTGCTCTGGGTCTGTTCAGTTATTTCATATTGTTGTCAGCTGGAGAATCTGTAAGTGCCCTGTGCTGTTTTATGGCTCTATAAGCTGTACAAAATGTCCAGCAGGTAGTTTAATGTCTAGCAGATACGGTCTGTAAGAGTGCGTTTTTTTCATTAGCTCTTTGGCAGACACTGAGCATACTTTCATAGCTGCACGATGGACTTTGGGTTGCTTGTGGTCATGATTTTTTTATTTTTTTTTATATTGGCGTCTACTGCAGGTACGTGTTGTTGCCAAAATCAGAGATTTCATAGTGTCTTGTACAGACGACAGTGGAGGGCCTCACAATATATTTTTTTAGTTCTTCAAACTCTTGGCCCTTCAGGAATGTAAAGCAGCCTAACTTTTTCTTTACATAATTAAAACCAATCCGTTCAGGGTTGCTTGCAGGAACTGGCTAGTGGTTTTTCCTCTCTGGGAGTAATCCTCTTGAGATAATATTTCTATGTACTGCTAGATTGTTCTTTCTTTTCTTATTAAAATTTACAGACTTTTTGATGGGCACTTGTTAGAATTTATTTGTATCCAGACTTTGCAGCCTGTAGAGGATATTTCACCTATTTCAGTAGATTTACAGTTTTGACTCCTGGGATTTTAGCTCCTTAAGGCACAGATGAGGCCAGAGTTAGACACAGGATAAAAATAGAAGCAGTAATTAATACCCATCCTCGGTGAGTCTGGCTCTTCTCGTCTCTCTTGACATGTTGCACTGCCGCAATTTCCTTTTCCTAAGAAATTGATGAATTAATATCTCTCTACACGAGTGAGAAAAGAAAACAGACGCTTGCTTCCTGCCCTGGCACGCCGTTCCCCTTGGGGTACAGCGAGTTTCTGTGAGCTCTCTTCTCCCGTGCAGCCCCGTTGCCCTGGCACGCTGCTGCTGGGCTGGAGGAGGCCGGGCAGCAGCGGAGGTGGCACAGCCGCTCCCTTCGCCCTCCCGGGCATCGCTCCTTCCCTCTGCCAGGGCTGGCTTATCTCCGTCTCCACGTTCCAAGCGGCAGAGACTGATTCCTCTTCAGCTCTAGCAGGGGTAAATCCAGGTTTGTGTGGCTCTGCTCCCTACCATGAGGGTTCAGATATTTATTTTTTTTTAGTTTCTTTTGCAGATAGGGCAGATCAGTAGAACTTTTTCTTGTTTTTCCTCTGTACGAGAAGAATCAGTGTTGGAGGGAAGAGCCTGACTCTGAATCTGGCTGTACTGCTTGGCAGGGGTGACCCTGCGTTTTGTCACCCTGAGGACATGTGTGCTAAAGGGATCGTCGTACCGTGCCTTCTCTGAGAAGCCAGGTTCAGGAGCGCAGAGGGAGTTGTCTTTGGCAGGACTGGGAAGGTTGGCTGCGGGGTTGTGGAGTCAGGGACAGGGTTTCGTACACGGATCTCTGAAGAATTCACCCTTGAGAGTGACTTCAGTCGTGGGCCCTCCCGGTGCTGCTTGCCAGTAAGGACGTGCCTGTGTTGGTGCTGGACCCCAGGAGGTTCAGAAGTGCTTAACGCCAGAGAAGGTCATTACTTTGTGCTGGGTGAGGGAAGGAGCACCTTAGAGGTTGCTTTGATACCACGTGAGGCTTAAGGATGAAAGTTTTCATCCTGTGTGTTTTCCCAAGTTGCTAAACTTTCTATTTAATTGTTCAAATGGGCTATAGAAGGCAAGCAGAATACAGGAAAGTGCAATTCTAGGTGTATGTAACCACCATCGCCCCCCACGTCTCTAGTATTTTAGCTTTAGAGAGCTGGTTTTGTCCCTTGCTTTTCCTCAGGGCTGGTTTGCCGGGCACACCTTGCCCCGCTGCCTGTCCCTTCCGCAGGAGTGCTTGCGAGGGGTGGCTGAGGGAAGGGAGCCATCACCTCCTTCCCCTCTCTTCCCCAGACTTTCCTCATTTACATTTCTTTTGTGTCCCCTAATTACCATCCCTTTGGTTTTTTTATTCCCCTCTCAAGCTGCCTTTCCCTGCTTATGGTTGAGGATGTTATGCTGAAACTTTATAGATTACTAGAAATAGTTAATGCAAAATATTCTGTCAGGAATTCTCACATCCAGCTTGCAGCATCCTTACACAGCTGGAAGTCAGATTTTTCTTTCTGGATTCCCTCCTGTTTACCCTTGCTCGGGACATGGGGGTATGTTATCTTCCCAGAGTTCAGGTCCATTCGTTTCATTAATTGGTGTTACAAATCACGTGTCTGTTTATCCACCCAATCCCTCCTTCCCATATCTCCCGTCCCGTAAAGATCTTAAGTTTTTTGGTAAGACACACTCCAGCAGAAGTTAAGTATAGGGTTGATGAAGCAGGTTTTTGTAGGATATGTATACTGGGTGTTGAACGGAGACCTGCGAAGGGTTTACACACTGGGGTGCGTTTCTGGGGCTGCGTACCTCGTGTGTGTAGTTGCTGTCTGGAAAAGCAGTCATGACTGTGGGAGGGGTGCTGTGTTAGCCCGTCACGTGGCTGGGAGACAGGGTTGTGCCTCTGTTACAGAGATATAGAAACCATGCACTGGTTTTTTGGGTTTTTTTTTATGTACCTCTGTTTAAATTCTTATTTAAAGACTTTGAAGCATGCTATTGTGTGCTTTTGTATGGGGTGACTTTGTAACCGTCATGGGCAGAATCCCATTTCAAGGTCTTCTGTAAGCCATCTGCTTTCATTAATAGCTTTTGGATTTGGCATGCGGCTCCGTGCGGATTAAAATAGCCACACACTGCTGCAAACCTTTCTGTACCGCCTGCGGCCGTTTGGCCTTCCCACTGAGCCTCCGCAGGCACGGCGCAGCCTCACCGGAGAGGGTGCTCTGCGTCGCACCCCTCTCTCCGCGCGGCTGGTCCCCGGGCGATGGGGGGATGCGTGAGCCAGCGCAGGGGGCATGTTGGGGTGCACGGTATCTCTGCACTTCTCCGTGCTCCTGGGATGGGTTTGGAAGGAAACCCAGGTGTGCGCAAAACCGGCACCTGGCCTGGCTCCTGCCGTCAGGGTGTTGCGATACGGGCAGAACACGCTGGGGTCAGGGCTACAGAGTGCTGCCTGTGTGATGGATTTTCACCTCTGCTTTGAGATGACCACCGTGGGTTGGATGTTGGGTACGCTGGCGTGCCACTCTAGATAGCTTGCACCGCTGTAGCCCACGCCGTTCCTCTTCTAAAGGCAGAAAACCTTAACTTGTGACTGTGTGAGTCCTGCTGGCACCAAAGAGTTATAACCCAGATGGGTTGGTGGCAGAAGCATCAGCCTCGGGAACACAGATTCGATTCCTTGCTTTGACACGTCCTTCCTGCACACCTGGTAAGTCCATCAGTACCTCGGTTTGTACATGTAGAAGGTGTCTCACCTGTTCAAAGTCAATCGCCCGTGTTGGCTTCTGCTAGACTGCATCTGGGAGAGCTCCACTGGAGGTACTGTGGTGATACGGGTCAGAAATGTCCCTGCTTAACACCCAGAAACAGAGACCTGCTGCTTATCCCAAAGCTCCTTCAGGACACTCATGGTGAGCCATGGTCTTGGTGGCCTCCGTCACACGGGGATGTGCTGCCTGGGCATTGCTCAGCCAAACAACGGCAACGCAAAGTCTGAAAGTCAGTTCGGCAGCAAGACCAGCAATGAATGGATCTGCTGAAGTAATTCTGGAGCATAATGGAGCTTCCTTAGCCTCAACTGTAATGACAGGGGTTTGGTTTTCTATGATTAGCTTAAGTCTACATCACATCAGCCAGTCTTCATTGTGGGCAATGTCTCCCTGGCAAGGGAAGGCAGCCCAGGTTTTGGCTTCAAGCCTTGAATGCAGTGCTGCCTCAGGGAGGAGCAACACAGGATCCTCTGCTTGGTGTCAGACCAGATGTTAGGAAGAAATTCTTTACGCTGGGGGTGGTGTCACACTGGCCCAGGTTGCCCAGAGAGGCGGTGGGTGCCCCATCCCTGGAAACATTCCAGGCCAGGCTGGACGGGGCTCTGAGCAACCGGATCTGGTTGGAGATGTCCCTGCTCCTTGCAGGGGGGTTGGACTGGGTGGGCTTTGAAGGTCCCTTCCAACCCAGACCCTCCTGTGATTCTGTGTTTTTCCCTGCCCACGGCATGGGGGTTGGAACTGGATGATCTTTAAAGTCCTTTCCAGCTCAAACTGTTCTATGATTCTAAGTTGTCATGCTTTAGGTTTGGAGTGTTTTCTTTCTATTTGTGCAGGGTTTTTCTCAGGAGCAAAGCCACACCAATCTTAAAACGAAAGCAGTTCTGATTTTTCAACGGGGTGTGAATTTCTTACAGCAGTCAGCCCCCATCTTTCTCAGGAGGATTTGAAGGGCCAGAGTGCTCACGCCCATGGCTGTAGAAATGGCAGAGATGGAGCAGGCCGGGTTTAACTCCTGGCTTATCGGTAGAAAAGTCTATTTTGAGATGATTTAATGTGTTAAGGGGCTTCCTCTTCGCAAACTCAGGCTGGACTATCTCATCTGGCTTTTTTTTTTTGAAGCCCTTTCCTCTCTCTGTTTCTCTCGGCCTGGGTATCCTGTTCCTGGAGCGTGCCAAACATGTCGTTTTTATTATAACCTCTTGAATCTTCGTGGAGATCGAGGTCTGCTCACAGCGATACACAGCAAGATGTTTCTATTTTGAGCCAAGGCCCACACTGGGATTTATTTATTTTTTTTCGAGAGAAGGAAACCTTTATTGGAATCCTGCAAGGTTTTATTTCATTTCCTCTGCAGTCATGAGAGGTGGTAACTCCTGCAGATTCCAACGCGGTGGTGAGTGATTCTTTCCAGTGGCCTCTGGTTTTCACCCTCACCCTGAGCTATTTGCTTTCCCCTGAGCTCAGCTCGGCGGTGTCTAATGATCCAGCTGTCATTTGCTAGGAGGTTGACCCATCTCCTTTCCCCTCCAACCTGAAGGTGTTCAAAAGGAAGTCATAAAGTTGATATTTTCCTTGTGGAGACATGGTCTGTCCAAGTTTTTTGCATGTTTTTGTCTCTCTTAAAATACGTTCTCCCCTGAGCTTTGGCTAAGGAAGTGTGTTGCCGGTGATCACATCTTCGAGACACCTCAGTGTCTTAACATCTTTCACACCTCAGTGTGTTTCTGAAGAGCCGGTCGTGAAGTCTGGAGTTTATCAGTCCACTTCTTACGTGGTAGGAAGATAAAATCAGTTCCAGAGAGAGAGAGATGTTGGAAATGACACAAAATCCTTCTGGTAGAAAGAGGGGTAATGGTTTGCAGCCATCAGATATTTCAGAGCGCAGAAGGGGATCAGTACTCCAGATGGAAATACCAACATTCATTGTTACCGTGTTCCTTTGAAAAATTTCCCAGTATGAACGTGAGGACCCTTGAGACCTGATGAGGAGAGATGCTTTCGGAGGTGCTGTAGCTTCATCAGCCTCTGTTCAGCTGCCAAAACATAGCTTTTCACAGACAAGCAGAAATAAAACTCCAGTCTTGTCCAGGACGACGGTAACGGGGAGGTGGGAGGAAATAAACCGAGGGGGCTGGTGTGCAGGGTGGCGCTGGGAGCTGTCTGCCGCTCGTTGGCTTCTGCCCAGGCGAGCGGTCAGTCGGCTGGCTCACCAGGGCTTTGAGGGGAAAAACTGGGATTTTAGACCAGCAGAAGTGATGCTGTCTGCAGGTCAGGCGGAAATCTGAGGAGCTGCGTCCAGCGTGAAAACCAAAAGAGGTGAGAAGTGTTTCAGTGATGTGCTGGCAGTCCTCTAATTTCTCAAGTAGGCTGCAAGTGCCTTTCTTTCTCCACCATAGAAATAAAAAATGGCAAAAAGATATTAAAGCAGCAGGTTGAGGTGGTCATATGCGTCTGCTCATCGTGTCCCTAGTTTTCTGACCGGGTCGAGATGCCACTGGACGCTCCCGTGTAACCCATGGTGCACATGGGGGCTTCCAGAGCCGTGCTCAAACGGGACGCTGAGCCTGAGCCTGCGGCTGGGAAGCTGGAATGGCAGCACTGCCGTCACCCGTGATGGGCAGGAACTTGTAACGCTGCCCTCACGTTTCCCAAGGGAATTTGTAAGGGATAGCTCTTGGTCACTGGAAACATTGCTGGTGTTTGATGGAAAGATACCCATGAAGAAAAGCTGGGTGAAGCAGGGGTTGTGTTGAAGGGGTTTTTACTGGCTAGACTGGTCGAGCTGCTCAAGACCCATGCTTTTGTGGGGAAAAAAAAATGAATGACTGCAGGCGTTTGTCGTTATGAGAAACCATCAGGATTCTCTTGCCGCTGTCCCATGGGATTTCCAAGAAGCGTCATTCTCACAGTCTTCTGGCAATATGCAGAGTTTTCTTTTTCTTTTTCTTGATCCTAATCTGTGGGGTATATATCCGACCTAATAAAACCATTTTTCAGCTTCGCTGCTGGTAGTTTTCTTCCTCTTCTTTCTGAAAACCTCTTGCCTGCTGGCAACCGCATTGTCCAAAGAGGTCTGAAGCTTGGCACGCTGTCAACAAAACTTCAGTTACCCTTTCAATCAAACATGGTAGCGCTGTGAACGGACTTGGCCTCCATCCCAAGGTTCACCATAATCTTCCTTGTATAATAGGAAGTCCAGACAACCCCAGGAAGTAATTCAGATGCGAGTGGTGCCTTTAGTGGAATAAAGAAGTGCCTAGAAGAAACGTTAAGAACCTCAGCTTTAACTCTTTTCATAATTATGCACTCCGAAGGAGCGGAGGCTTTGTAGATAAAGAGATTACATGCATCTTATGAGGTCTGTAGAGCTCTGACAGTATCTTCCACCCACATTTTCTCACTTTTTGTTTTACTGGCATTGCAGTTGCAACATTTAGTGGAAGAATATTGCAGAGGAGGCCACCCTATAACCCTGAAGGTCCCTTGCAATCTGGCACAGGTAAACTGAAGTGTTCTCCCCTTAGGGATGATAAGGATGAGCTTTTGGAAGAGCCTCTTGGTAAGAGCAGTGGGGGGGAGAACGTAATTAGATTAAGATGCAGTTTGGCAACGTTTGCAGTGAGGGTTGTGCGGTGTGGCTGCTGGGGAGAGCCACAGTCTGCACTGAGGATGCCCTGCCACGCTCCTCCCAGCCCTGTCTGCCTCTGTGCTGCCTTTATTTTTGAACAAGAAAAAAGAAAATACATCCAAGGTATAAATCTTGCTGTAAACCAACGCAGGGTGTCACTGGGGCGCTAACAAAACTGCGTCTCAAGCTGGTGTCCTGCCTCTGGCCGCGACCCGGTGCCGGCAGCCTGGCAGGAAGGCAAGTGCTTGGCTTTCACTTGCCAAAAGGCAGCGGCTGACGTGGCACCGCGGTGGGCAGCATTCCGCTGGTCACCCCGCCTGTCGGCCAACGCTCGCGTGAGGCGTGAGCACCGACGTGAGCACGGCCTGTGCGTTTCGTACTTTGGTGCGGTTATAAATGCTGGCTTGCTTTGTCCTTTTTTAGTGTTACTTTTTTGCTTGTCTTGATATCATCCTCCGTGAGGAAGTTGCATGTCTGTTAGTTTCCAGTAAGTGAAATGTCTTTTTCCCTGGTGTATACAGATCTATTTAGTATAATAGATTTGCCCTGCTGCTCTGCGGAAGGGATCGTTTGGAGCCCCCAGTTCACTCTCTTGGTGCTGTTCATTATTTTATATGCCTCTCCTGTGGTCTCTCTCCCTTTTATTACTAATCAGGTCTAGTCTTTTAAATCCTTCTTCGTGAGATAGTTTCATTTTACAAAAGCTGAACTAGTTTCTATCAACTCAGTTGATGTGATCTTACTCATATCAAAGGCGCTGAACGGCTGCGGTCCCGTGTACTCGTTGCAAGCTGAACTTAAATTGTGTCAAGTTCTGCGCTGCTTTGCTATGGCAAGGGGGTATGTTTGTTGCAGCTGTCTTTAAATTTGGATGTTTTAAATGAATTAAATATGAACATGAATAATGCAACTGGTAACCTAGCCTTTCTGCAATTAAATGCCAACTTTTTCATTTTGTCTCTATGCTTTCAGGTTGTGAGATGCCGCAGTATTTGTACTGACTTTGCTGTCTTGTAGGAATGATGGGGATCTAGAGCCCATGACAGTTCAGTGGAGCCCTTGGCGCTTTTGATATCTTGGTGAGTGGAAATTGTTTGAAACTGTGGGAAAGGCACTTTATCTGCTACAAAAGGCAGCAAATCAGTTGGCCTTTTTCAATTTTAAGGTAGCATCCTGCTGAAATGAACTTGCGCATTGATCTGTCCTTTCAGGGTATAAACTCTGGAAACCAACACCACGTGAAACCGTGGTCCGTGTTTGCAGGATTATCTTGATATCCACAAGCATGAGAAATACAGCTTTTGTAAAAGAGAGGAGTTTTAACTGTGGCGTTGTGCAAGTGTCAGGTTCTGGAGATGGAGTATTGCAGCGTGTGCTGGGCTGTGGAAATCTCGGATGGTTTATTTGGTGCCAACAAAGATTGTCTCCTTCACGTCATTGACCCAGCCAACAAGTTCTCACTGGGAGCACGTTTGTGTCTGAGGTCATTCAGGAAGATCTGTCTGTGTGGCTGGCCCATTTTTTCCCCCCTTGGATACCAAACTGTAGCTTCTTCTGTTGATTACTCTAAGATTTCTTTTTAGTCTTCAGTACCTGAACAGTGTAAAGGCCGCATATATCCAGACCACATTTCTCCCTGTCCTGCTGTCCCTCTTCTGCCATTCACTTTCTTCTCTTTAGACTGAAGTCTGTCTTCTTCACTGGGGTGTTTCAGGCTTGCTGAAGCCTATAGGGCAATTGCACTTGCCTTCCAATCAGTTGTCAGTGAAATAAAAGCATAGAGTATTGCAGGTTGGAAGGAACTTTTGGAGGTTGTCTGGCCCAGCCCTGCATGCAAAGCTGGGCTGGCTTTGGAGCCAGACTGATCGTCGGGGTCAGATCAGGCTGCTCAGGGCGGTAGCTGGTGACGCTTGGAGTATCTCCAAAGATGGAGATTTTCCCCTGGGCCAGTGGGAATTACCAATTCCCGAGCCCCGTGTTAGTAGCCCACCTTGTGCCAGTTTCAAGAGGGCTGGGGTACGTGGGCTGTGTCTCCGTGGCTGCAGGAGGGAGGTCAGGGGCTGGTCCCTGTCCCTGGGATGCACTCAGGCTGGTGGCTCCGGTGGCTCGGCCCGCGCTGCGCAGGGCGAGCTGCCGCCGAGGCAGGCAGGCTGAAGCCACGCCTCACGGAGTTTGGCTCTGGCTCTTTTCTGGGTGTTACATGGCCCTGAAGCATACTAATTATTCTGCATGTATTTTTTTTTTCATTTTTGAGTTAGGATCTTGCAGGATGAAGACAAGTGTCGCTATCCTGTGGCGTGAGAACGTGCGGGGGAGCTGGATGTTGCAAAGCCGCGGTGCAGGACCGAGAAGGGTGGCAGGAATCGGGCTGGGGCCGTCTCATGCAGACACTTTCTTGGAAGCGTGTTTTGGAGCACGCTATCCCCAGGCTCACACCCATCTGAGTGGGAGTCCCTGTGCAGCCTAAGACTTCTCCTTTTGGGAAAGTTACCTTTTTTTTTTTTTTTTCTTTCCTTTTACAATGTCCCATTCTCTTCCACAACATGAGATCTTGCTGGGAGCCCACGACAGCGTTGGCAGAGGGACACCAGCAGTGATCTGTGTGCTTTATAAGCAGTCAGGATTACTCCCGTTGCCGTCCGTCGCTGTAAGGACAGAGGATGCCGTAGTTCCACCTCTCCTCCCGAGCTGCAGCCTTCCACAAATTCTACCTGAGCATTTCCGACACGGTCGCGATTTTTTCCTCCAAATATTTCTGCAGGGAAGGGTTACACGTTCCCGCCGGATAAGGCTCTCAAGCGCTCAGGCTGTAGCAGCTTTTCAAAAGCCACCTGAGTGGCGCAGGAGCACTCGTCTCGCGACGGACGAGTGAGATTTATGAGGAGCGTTAGGTGCTTCGGAGAGCCCCGCGTCCGGGGGAGCCGAGCAGTCGGCGGAGGTGCAGAGCCAGCCGTGGCGAACGCTTGTGTGCTGCCTTTCTCTAACACCTTTCACCCTGAGTTTTATGGCTAGGGGGCTTTTTCCTGCCATGACTGCTAGCTTTTAATAAAAATGACTGGAGAAAATTACGAAAAGAAACGTTACAAGTTGTAAATAAGCTTTCACATGTAGATTATCTTCCACTATTGAAGGGGAAAGAAACTTTACTTCTTTCACAAGTATGCACACACACACACGCTGTTTGTGAGAGAAGCAACAAGGGACTACTGTGTACCTTTTGATTTGGATTAAAAAACAACTAGGTTTTTTTTTTCCTGTAGTATTTAATATTCCTTTAGTATTTTCCTTCTCAGAGTATTGCTCAGTGTTGCAAGCAGTGCACATAAAGGCTGTAGTTTGTAGCACTTCTGTAGAAAATTAAACTCTTCGTTTCTCTGAGGTTTGGAAAAAGCCTGGTTTTCAAGCTGAAAACTTCTCGCCAAGTTGGATCTGTAAATAACCCTTTAAGCAGAAACTCAGCGCTGCATCCTGGGACGGCTTCCTCTTACGTCCTCCAGCCTGACTGCCCCACTGTGAACAAAACGGAGTTATATTGACACAATTAATCTTTCATTAGTTAGTGTTGTGTCAAAACATGCTTTTACTAGCTTTCCTGAGGGCTTGTTTGCAGCTCAGCCATTCATTTTGATATTTTTCTGTCAGGGCTTGGCAAGGCTCGCTGCGTACGGGAGGCACTGCCCTGCCAGACCGGCTGCGCAGGAGCTCTGCTCTCCGTGTACGTGTCCGGCACGCAGCTCCCAAAAGCTCTGATTTTCAGTAACATTTGCTTATAACAAGAATGCAAATGCTTTTTCTTTCTGGGGACCTTCCAGCCAGTTTTCCTCCGACCAGGAAAAAAAAAAAATGCAGCACAACTTGGACATTTGTTGCGGTACTAATAGCAAAAATATTTCCTGGGTCATTGTCCAATTTCTCATCCTCATTACCCAGAACTGCTGTGAGCAATTTGAATTGCAAGTGGCGAGCTGGGGATTGCGGTGCTGCTTTGCCAGAGTTAATGTTATGTTTCCATGTGTTTTCTTTCATAAATTTCAGCTCTGCCTCCCTTTGTTAGTGAGGAAGAGCAGCCTCCCCTTCCACGCACGCGCTCGGGACCCGCTGTGGAGCCAGCACGGAGACTGGCATACGCTCCTCTCGCGTATTTACGCCGCTCCCGCTGCCATAAATTTGAAATTGTCCACATATTGGAGAAGGACGTGTAGTTTCAGGGGGGTTGAAATGAATTGTCTGTGTTCAGTAGGAGATGTTCTGTGCAACCTAGGGTGAAAGAGCATCTCTTTTCTCCCTGCTGTGTGATTAGTTCATGTTGCAGATGACTGTGTGCTCCAGAATGAGGGAATTTTCTCATGTTTATTTCTTTTGTCCTAGACATCTTCAGTTATCTAAAAGCAAGCCAGTCCCAGGATAAGGACAAGCAGCAGGTGATATAATGCGGAAACCAGGCCCTCAAAAAGGTGAGCAGTGATGCTTGGCACAGCCAAAGGCCCGCTAACGAGCTGGTGTAGACCGAAGGACTGAGCGCAGCGCAGCGGGAGGCTGGCAGCGGGGCGGGAGCGTGAGGGTGAGGGATGCGCTGGTTGCGCGTTCAAAACAAAGTCCTGAATTTCTCCGGCAGCGTGCAGGGAAGGCTTCATCAGTCCACCCTCAAGAAGGGCAGAAGAAGGGTCCCTCACCGGGTGCACCCCTGCGGTTTGTGGGGCACGGTGTCAGGCGGCGAGGGTGCTCTGCGGAGCCTGCAGCACGCACCATCTGCTAGTGCTCCCAGCATGAGGCAAACTGCTTCTCCGCTGGCACAAGCCTCCCCCTTCTAATGAGGCGTGAAACCAGAGACCAGCCCACCTTGTGGAGGTGAAATCTGTTCCGGACGCTTAGCGCTCTCCGCCCGAGTCTCTTGTCCCGTTACATGGCCGCCGTGTGCGCGCTGCCCGTGCCCTGCTTGCCCCGACAAAGAGGGTGAAGTCAAGCTCAGCCTGCAGCTGAGCTGAGCTGCTTGGACTTCTTGTGCTTAACAAAAATATTGATTTCCTTTAGTGTTGTGCCATGCATGTGCGTTCGACTGGGGTGATCTCATCACATGTGCTTCGGAGGATGGGGGAAGGGAGAAGCGTAGAGGATGGCGCATCCTCCGCAGTTCTTTGTTCACATCTGCTACACGCTCACAAGGTTTATGGCAGGAGATTTCTATGCTCGATTTCTCTCCTCTCTTTATTTTTTTTTTTAAATGTCTCTTTTGCTTCTCTGGTGGTTCATCTTACAGGAGCATTATCCTCTTCCTAACGCTGCTTGTCCTTTAATGAAGTGAAAATAAATGAAGGAAAGCAAGGAATGGGGAGAGCCTGCTGTGAGGCAGCTGGAGGGCTTGGTAATAAAAGAGGCAGGTTGATTAGTCAGCAGCGTGGCCGCGGACGGGGCTGGCTGGATTGAGCCTCGCACGCAGCTTGTCCTCCTGGCTGGTGGAGCTGGCCGCGGCTGGGTGAGCCGGGCTGTGAACGCCGGGCCGTAGCTTGCAGAAGCGTCACCCGCATCGTGCGCACGTGGGTTTCTGTCCTACTTACCTGCTTTTTTAATAATGCATTGAACTTTTCCTTTATTTGCCTGCAGAAATTCTTGTGTTTCTTTCCCTCTCTGCTGCTTTTACAGCCTGCTTAATGAGGGTTTTTGCATGTTAAAGGTTATGAGTAAAATGCAACGTCGCCTGCAGAGCGTGGCAAGAGGCTGTGTGAGTGCGTGGATGCTGTTAGAGAGCGTTACCCATCCTGGGGGGCTTTTTTGCTTCTGACTTAAATACTTCGTGTCCTTTAGTCTTGCTTTCTTAAGAAGACGGCAGAACGCTGTCCTTCATGGGAATACATTTATAGGAAGGGTGCCCTTCCGGCTTTTTTATTCGTGTCTCTCCAAGGAGGCTCTTTGTCTGGTCCGTGTCTAGTGGTGCTGTGGCCACGCTGTGTATGTCCTTCCTGTTCATTTAAGGGATAAAACCTGCGTGCAGCCCTCCTGTCCATTGTATTGAAGAGAACATGTCAGGAAGAGAAGACTGCAAAAAATAACGGTCCAAAAGCAATTTCAGACATCTTAGGACCCACCAGGCCGCTCTAGCAGCAGCTCATGGCCTGCCTCTTACAGCTACTTGTCAGAAGATTTTAAAACTTTTCCTGTTCTTTTTTTGTTCCTTTCACAAGCAACGGCTTTTTATAGGGGCAAGGCGCGTTGCGTGGAGCACTGCCAAATTGTTGTTTATAATAACCCTAAAAATGCTTTGTAAAATAAATGAGCAGCACTCCCAGGAGTGCGTTGGTCAGGCAGCAGCGGGTGGAGGAGCTTGCTCAGGGCGAGCTGTGCCGTGGCACGCTGCTCTGGCACCCCTCCGTTGGGCTGGAGGCAGGGATGGGCGTCCCCAGCTTCTTCCTCTGTCGCTTTCCAGAGCTGTCGTGGCAACTTTATTTTTTTGCAACTCCAGGCCCAAAGCCGTCATGAGCAAAGACAACTTGGATGAGATGTTCTTCAGAGCTGGTGCTGCTTTGCGTGCTCTCCTGCGAGCCGTGCAGGACGTGCGGTAGTTACGCGGTGCTGTGCTTGGAAGGGGCAGTTGCGCAAACTTTGGGAAAAGTCATCTCGCCATCACCAGAGAGGATCCAGGCTGTTGTGTCAGTCAGGCTAGCTGCTGTAACCTGGAGTTGGTAAACGAGGAGCAATTCAGGCACCGCTTCTCGGCGTACAAGATCCACGTGTGCCGGTTTTCATGGCTCTCACGTTTGTTCCTCTCAAGCCTTGCCACTCTTCACATAGTCAGAATTATGGAGCTCTGGCACTTCACTGCTTTTTACGTTACTTCTCGCCATTGTGGGAGAACTCAAGTTGGTGAGGCCTAGGCAGAGACTAAGATGCAAATACAGATACCTCCTGTCAGGTCTTCTCGTTAGCGGTGTGCAGGCAGGCAGCACGCCCCATGGATTTAGACAAATCATCCCTGTTAACTGGGGTCATGACTGGGGGGGCAGGGAGGTCACTCCTGTCCTCTGAGGTGCCTGTAAAGCAGGTGACATGAGCAGATAATGTTGAAGAGTGCATTAGCTGGCTTCCTTCACTGTCTGACACAAATGCTTTGTTTCTTGTCTCAGCCATAGACTGGAAAGATGGTAAAAAGCACAAGTACAGCCGCCCATCAGAGTCTCCCTCCCAGTACCAAGGTAAGAGAGCTCCCTCCCATCTCCTCCCTTCTCCTCCCTTCTTCTGTTTTTTTGGGGGTTTTTTTGTTTTTTTTTTTTCTCCCCTAAAAGGTTTTTGAGTTGCTTGAATGTGGGGAACTGCAGCATGCCAAATGAGTTCACAGATAAAATCTGGTTTCGGACAGCCCTTGTGTTTAATTCTGTGTGCGTTCTGACTGGCCCTGCGCACCGCGCCTGCGGGTTGCGTCCATAAAACTGCCAGCTCCTGCTGTCTCTCAAGAGGGGGTACGCAGGCGGCTTCCAACTTTAGGAAGTTTATGTAAGGCTTGTATAATTCAGTAGAAGATTTTAGGGCCTGTATTTTAATGTAATGTCTTTATGTCCTCATATTCTCCATGTCCTTATATTAAGAAGGTGATGTCCGTACTTCACATTAGGTACAGAGTGACAAGAAACTAAACAATTGCCTGAGTTAGGCCATTTCTGGTGTTTCTTGGAGCCCCTGGGAGAGCTGTAGTGGCTGCTGTGCTTTAGGGGCTTGGTTATCCTGGCCCTCAAGGTGAGACTCAGAGTGGTGGTTCTCAGGCACGCTAGACTTTGGGCCACCAGCAACCCTCCCTCTTAGAGCACCTGGTCTGTCCTTGTCTGCCCTTACAGTGAAGTCCTGGGGATCCCAGTTTTGGAAGGGCCCCCTCCAAGTGGAGGAAGTTTATTAGCACCTCCAATAAAGTCCTCAGTCCTCTGTCACCCCGTGCAGAGCTCCGCGTGACGTTCTGGGGCGCTGCCACAGCTCACACAGCCTGGGTATAGTTTGCCTTTCGGGGTGTTGAGGGCTCCATTGCGGTTTCCCCTCTCCTCCACGCACGGCACCGTTTGCGGATGTCAGAGGACTGGCTGTTGTTCGGTGGCAACGCCGACCTGCAGTTGAGCTTTCTGTGAAATTGAGGCGTGCTTTCCTCTCCCTGCTCGAGATAGCCCAGCACACCAGCCTCTCCGCCTCGCTGCATCCCAGGGCTTGCAACCTCGGGAGGAGATGCCGCAGATACGCTGACGCGCTCGGCAAGCGCCTGGTATAGCAGCAGGGATCAGGGATCACTTCCCTACGAGAAACTCTGAGCAGCTCATCACTGCCCGGAGCTCAGGTACGCAGCGAGGGGGGTGAAACTGCAGCAGCTTTCTAGCACAGAGTGCCCTGGAGCCTAGGCTGAAAGGATTTCTGCTCAAAGCTAATGCTGAATTGGGACACCTCGGAGAAGACGCAAAGCAGGCAGCGTCGTGGTGTATGAAACCTATCCGTTTTGGCTCACACATTCTCGCGTTTCTTCTGAGCAAGACAGCGAGGAAGCGGGATGGTGTTGTCGGTTAACGATGGAGAACGTGCAGCCAGTCTGATGGCTGAGCAAAACGCCTGGAGACTGTAACGGCTACGACGTGCAGGAGCTCTCCCGTCGCTGGGGGAGAGCTGGCCCCTTGGGAGGACTCGCCTAGACGTCGTGGAAGGCCACTGTCGCCTTTGGATCTGCGAGCGGAGACGATGCTCTGCTAATTTTCATACCAAGTTGGCTCAAACTGTGCTGCTTTCATGTGCTGCCTCGATGCTCGTTAGCAGACACACATATGGGCTGCAGACTTTAATGGGATGCCTTGATCTGGGTAGGGCACGTTCTCCTTCACAGATGTGACCTGAAACCCACATGTATCGTTTCGGTTGGATTGATGACCCCTCGGGAGCTGAAATGCTAATGGAGCCCAAACCAGACTTCAGTTAAAGATATAAACAGAGACTCTGTCTTCATTTAAATTCTGGGCAAAAGATCAGCGTTAAATGCAACACGATGAGAATCCGAGCGCAGGGGTGCAGAGTTGCATTGTTCACAGCTACTGTAGTTTGACCCCTTGGGCGTGTGGAGTGTTTTGTTTGTAGTAAATATTTTTGAAGGTTAAGACATCAGAGCCCAAATCTGACACCCGGCCTGTAAGTGATACCTCCCTTTGGCACGAGCACGTGGGAAGGAGCTTTCCAAAGGCAGGCAGGAGTGATGGACAGCCACCCTTACAGGCGTTTTCACAGCCGAGTTGCGGGGAGCCGTATAGGTTTACAGTCCTTGGCTTTTGTGTAGCTCCCAGATGTAATTACGAAAACGTGGTGTTTCTCATTAAGTGTCCTTCTCTCGTTTCCTCCCGTAAAGATCTGATGCGTGTTATACGGAGGAACGCCGTCCATTCAAACAGTGATCCTTCCAGTCTGAGGGAGTCTGGTGTGCTCTGCAAGGTGGGGGAGAGAACATGGAAGAGAAGGCAGAGACCAGGCGAAACAGAGGGTGATTTTAGGCTGGTAGGACATTCTGCACTGGCAGCTGGGGACAGCTGCGGAGCGAGTGTTCCCCTTTGCTTTTTGAGGTGAGAGAGAATTTCAGTCCCTACAGTCAGCCCTGTCCTTGGACATTCCTGCTCCATCACCAGTAAAAGGGACACTTCAGGACCAGCTGGAGTGCTGTTTTTTTCTTGAAGCAAAGTGATTCGCTGGGAATTGGAGAAAAGCCACCAGGATTTTTTGACCAACACTCAGGAACAGCCAGTGTTACCTGCCCAGGCCAGATAAGAAACAAGCATCTTGCAGACTAAAACATCCTATCTCCCTACAGTGGGGGATCCAGGTTATTAATAGGAAGAAGAATATTGAGAGAATATATAATACAAGGTAGTCAGTCTGTGCTAACGAGAAAGGCGAGCAAGATATTCTCAGTGTTTCCCTTTGGACCTACAACCTCGGTACACAGCGAGCCTGTAAGATGGCATCAGCCGGCACCCGGCAGCTTTGGCGTCCTGGCCAGCAGCACGCCTGGCGCGGAGGCTCCGGAGCAGGTCTGTTGGAAGGGAGCGGGGATCCGTATGGAAGGAGGGTTTGGGTGCTGTCCAGAGGAGCTAAGGCTGAGAGGGCCAGGTGTGGTGTATCCATCTTCAGCCATACGTGCCCTTCCTCAAGGAGAAGTCTCGGGGCTTATTCTCTGCTCCCGGATTAAAAAAGCCTTAAGTGCCTCCTGCTTTCTTTCTATTTTATTGGCAGCTCTCCCTTTGTTGTAGGAAAAACCTCAACTTCTGTGTTATGCTATTTTCTTCGATTCTTCCTGCAGTTTTTAGGTTGAAGCTGATCGTATTTGGTTAAGTGTACTTTGAAATTCCTGCGTGTAAAGCGTGATATCGTGGGCTAAATGCTGTTAGTGAATTCCTTTAAAAGCCTTCCCTACATTCTGTGTGGGATCTCTTGTGCTAAGGCAATGTTGGCAGCCTCCAATTTCAGTACGCTGTTTCTGTCCTGGTTTGAGAGTAATCTTGAAAAAGAAATGTAATCTTTATTTGTCGTTCTCATGCTGCCTTTATGGAAAGAAGTGGCCAGTAGTGAGCAGAGGAGGGCAGGCTCAGCTCTGCTGTATCAGCTCTGTCTTTTCTTAGAGTTTACTGCTGCTCCTGCTTTTCTTTGACACATTCTAGTGTCCTGTGCATGTCTTCATATGGTGGTTGGGTCCCAACAGGCTCTAGAATGAATCTCAAATAAGTTCCATGTCCAAACGCTATTTTTAGAGGTACGCAGCTGTCTCAGAAATGCCCTGCTCCTGCTGGGATTGTGCAGCGTCCATCTCGGCTGCGGCGTGAGCTGCTGCGGGGAGCAGAACGGCCCCGCTTGGTGCAAAGTGAGTGAAAAGTGGAAGGATTAAAACCATGCCTACTTTTAATAGCGAGGGATTGAAACCAGCTGAGGGGAGGGTAAGTTTCTTTTTTAGAATAAAATTGCCAAGCGCAGCCGATCCTTTTCGAGATGCTTGCTCGCGCCCTGGGGCTGAGGCTTGCGCTCCTGTCACGGTGTGCATCCTCCGCGCTTCGTGGGCAGCGGCCTCTGAAGGGCCACCCCAGTCTGAGATGAGCCCAGATCAGCAACCAGAGTTCAGGAGTGGGATGCAGCAAGGCCAGGACTGCCTGAGTTTGCTTTGGCTGGGTATTTATTACACATTAGTCATACAAAGAGTTTTATCGACCTAAGCGAGTGTAGAATTGTATCTTCGATTAAAGCAAAAGAATTTTGGTTTTGTGAGAGCATCATTGCAGTGAATCACTGAATTTCGTTATTCACCCCGGTGTGATACCGTCGGCTGAAAAGAAAACGCGTGCCAATGGATGGAAACGCACTCTGAGGAACGGAGAGCTGCTGTCAGAGTCTGTACACAGAGATATATTCAGTCAGTGTGGCAGCAAAACTGTATTTTCTTCTAGCCTTTTCCACTCTATTTAACAGTGTGCTAGTCGTCTGTGTGAGAGGTGGCAGGAATGCAGTATTTCTTTTTTTTTGAAGCTTTATCGAGCCCTTCAGGCTTCTCGGTGCACGTGAGGCAGAACTGAAGTAACATGTGCTGACCTTAATGCCTGAGTTTTGGGAGGTGCGGTGTGACTGCAGTAGCTAAAATGACTTTCAGTGTAGCTTTTGTTTTGAAAATAGACTGATTAAAAACTTGACGTGCTTAGGGGAAGCGGTAGCTGACTCTCTAGTTGGGCTGCCACCAATGCTCTTGAAATGACTTGAGAACAGCCGTCTCCCGGGAGCCGTGCAGATGAACACAAGCGAACGTCGTGCTGGAAGGAGCCTTTCCCAGCTGCTCAGTTTAAATGGCAGAAGTCAGGATTTGCTTGGATCACGAGGGATTTTAATTCTTCGTTCAATAACGGATTTCCCTGGGTGATATATTGCTTTTACCCTTCCTGCTGGCCGTGGGGAAAAGCGCAGGCAAGGATGAAATACGCTTCCCTCAGCAGGAGCACTCAGCGGAAGGTGCTTTGGTGTGGGATGCGAGCCACTCTTCAGTACATCCCCCTTTGGAGCATCCCTGCTTCCATCCTGCCCAAGCTGTGGACTCCATATCCGCTTCAGGAAATTAATTGCTGACCTGTCCACTAATTGGTGGGAACCTCAGAGCTGCTCTGAGCGGCTGGCTCGTGGGGCAGGCTGTGTGAGCGCGGGACCGGGGGAGCCGTAAAGTCAGCGCAGGGCAGTTTCCTGTGGATGGGGGCTGCTTTTAGCCTGCGGTGACTGTTGGTAATCCCCAGGCTGAGCAATGTGTTCAATGAATGATTTTCAAGGGACGCTTGTCTGGAAGACTCCACGGATTCCCATCTGTGCTGGGTATTTTATATTAAGTTGTAGGTTGTTATCCTCACTTTTCGCAGACCCTCCTCAGCAGCGCGGAGGCGGTGAGATGCCGTAGGCAGCACCGTGCTTTGTTCTGCCTGTCAGCTGCAGTTGTAAATCTTCTGTGGTCACAAACATCAGAGGATCTTGATGAAAACATGTTGCCTGTGAGCACCTCCTCTGTGAGAAGTGGAGAACTGCCAGCATTAGGAATCCAGCTAGCTCTTCTGCTGAGATTTTTCCTTGTCAGTTCCTATTTCTTTTCTCTTCTCAGGTCACTTCACCTGGGAGAAATACCTGAAAGAGACATGTGCCATCCCAGCTCCTGCCCATTGCTTCAAGCAGGTAAGAGGGTGAATGAAAACAAGGCAGGCCAAGGGCAGTGGTCCAGGCCCAGTTCTGTGCCTGGAATAGGCCCCTTTTTTGGCAAGGAAGATGCTTCAGGATATTGCAGACTTAATAGAAATCTAAGTTTGCTGAAGTGAAGATAAAAAAAAGATACGTTCAGGCGCTGGACGTGTTAGAGTAGCGCAGAAGACTTAACTCTCGGATGTGCATGGATGGGAACACAAGAACTTCTCTTTGCTGAGCACAGGGTCTTGCAGAAAATGTTCTGAGTAGGCTGTGTTCCAGGATTTGGAGTCACCTAGCAAGGAGATTTTCATCAGAATTCACCAGACCTTTGTTAATTTAGTAGGGCTCCCCCAGGCGCTGGGTACTTGAGCACAGAGGTGGTGGTGCTGAGCACGGGGGATCCAGGAGTGAATCGCCGTGGCACCCCTGGGTCCAGCCAGAGGGGAAGCAGCGCAGAGAAGTGTCTGTTTGGGTCGTGGGTCGGGTGGGTGGTTCTCCTGAGAAGAAGGCAAAGAGAAAAGGGTAGGTCTGGTTGTCTAGGTGATGCAATGCTAAAAGATGGTGATCTGGGCCACAGAACAGCCAGGACTCACCAAACTTTCTTGGCTGCTCTGTGGTGTCTGCTCCCATGCTGTGCTTGAAGGATGCCGTCAGTCTTCAGTAGGATCAGTTTTGACACTTAGGCCTTAAGCTTTATGATTGAGGTGGAGCATATACTGGAAATCCTGTCTCTAACTGGGTCCCTATGCTTTTCTTTGCAGTCATACACTCCACCTGCAAATGAATTCAAGATCAGTATGAAACTGGAAGCCCAGGACCCCAGGAACACCACCTCCACTTGCATTGCCACGGTGGTCGGTCTGACGGGCGCACGCCTCCGCCTGCGCCTCGACGGCAGCGATAACAAGAATGACTTCTGGCGGCTGGTGGACTCTAATGAAATCCAGCCCATAGGAAACTGTGAGAAGAACGGAGGGATGCTGCAGCCTCCACTGGGTGAGCTGAAGTTCAACTGTCCAGCAAGCACCAGCATTATCTGAGGGAAAAACCCAAGGTTTTTTTTACATTTCTGTGCTTGAGACAGAGACCCATGGACTGCCCCTCCCCACCACTGTGATGTAGACCAGCCCTGTTAGCTTGGGCTGTTGAACAGACGTATCCCACGCCAGGTCTGTATTTCCACGTGGACGTTCTGGCATGGAGAAGGTGCTTTGCAGTGTAGATGAAAGAGCTCTTTGCACCTAGGTGAGCTGCTGGCACTCTTTGCAGCTCAAGCTCAGGATTAGCACGTGCTCACCATGCTCTCATGCCTTCTGAAATTCTGCCTGTGTACCTCAAAAGAAAAAACACATTTTCCACCCATTTGTGTGAAAGAACGCCAGAGCCGCTGCATTTCCCAGAGGGGACGCAAGCAGATGAGGGACAGCCCCAAGTCCTGGTTGACCCAGGAGCGTGAGCGGTAGCGTTGAAGGCAGAGCAGCTGCGATGGCCTTTCCTGGGTGGTTGCCTGTGCAAGGACAGAACAGGGATTTACAGCTGGGGATCTGTAAATCTTGATGTAGAGAATAACCAAGAGAGCAATTAGGGTTGAGGCATCTGCTGTATCACTGCTAATCCTGACACTGTGGTTGCAAAAGCATTTAAATTTTCATTCGTGCTGTCTAAGTGTGTTTGTGCTCAAGTGTCTTTGGGGCAATAGCAGCTTAGCTGGAGACAATCAGATGGGGAAATACAATGTCTGAAAATGTTCCCAGTGACTTAAGTCCTGTCTCACCTGAAGGGACGTTTGTGATATTTCATCTGTTTATTTAATTTCACTTGGCTACAGCTTTATAAATAACCTGGGCAGCCGAATACTTCTTCCAGTCTTGTCTTCAGTTAAACACACATCATTTTTTTTAATCTTTTTTTTTTTTTTTTTTACACTGGCCAAATGATGAGCTGATTTGGTAGTCCTTTCCTGATTAAGCAGCAAGATTAACCTGCTTTTGCATTCTGCTGCCCATTTTTTTTTGAAGCATCTTCATAAATATCTCTCTCCCTTAGCACATCCTTGAATAATATCGAGGTGATCTATAGTAATAGTAGTGCAAGAAACTTTCAATAGGATACCTTGAGTTAGGAATATCTTTATTCCTGTTTTATGCTGGAGCACCATTTGTGAGCTTTGGTGGAAGCACGGTTTAAATTGCCGAGGGACACGTGGGGCTGACCTTTCTGAGGAAGGAAGGAACATCAGCAGGTGCACGTTTTGGCACATCACACCACACAAAGCTGCGTGCGTGCCAGCCAAATGATACCCTTTCCCTTCAGAATTGCTACAGACAAAACCTGCTGCAGCTGTTAACATTAAAACTGCCATTTTTGGTGTTATTTTCCTGCTGCTGTCCGTTTCCAGACATCTCTTTGAAACCCTGGTCCCAGCGCACAGCTGAGCTCCCGTGCCGCCTGCCCGGGAGGCGTGGGTGCCTGTCCTCGCTGGCAGAGGTGGGTTCCTCCTCTGCCTTGTCTGGGTTTTGCCAGCAGATGGCAATAACTGTAACTGAATTGCAGAGCAAAACTCGATTCTGACAGTGCCAGAGGAGAGAGTTTTTGGTCTGGAAGAAGCCTGTGTGCCCAGCTCTGATCTGTATTGCCTACTTAAGCTTGGGCCGGACAAGAGTGGTTCTCTGGCACCCAGCACAGACAGGTAACAAACAGCTAGTTCTGCAGTTGTCCCTTCTGCCTGCAGACTGCAAGGGCCCAGAAAACACAGCAAGGATTTTTTTTGTGCTTCTTGTAGCTTCTTCTGGGTTTCCACACCTCCCACTGTGCCCCTGCACGGGTGAAATGTTATCTTTGCCCCCCTGGGAGCTTACCTCTCCCATCGCCCCAGGTTTGTGGCTGGCTTGTTCACTTTCCAGGCTGTTTGGCAGAGTTGCAGGGCTGGCAGGGTGGCCTGTACTGAGTTAGCTGAGTTCTTGACTTTCAGCCCTGGCAAAACTTTGCCGTGTTGATCATCGTGGGGTGCTCTCCGTGTAGCTCCAGTGCCGGGGTAACCTTCAGAACGCTGCAGGTGCAGACAGTGCAGTGCCGCGCTCAGCTGAGCAGCAGGAATTGTCTGTAGAGGAAGGTGCATATTTGGCAAAGGTGGTGTTTTGTGATGTCTGGAGACTTTTGTCGGTTGTGCAGTCGTACTCAGTGCCACAGACTCAGAGAGTGTGAATTTGCTTTTTTCTTCCTATAAGCCCCTTCCTGTTATTTCTCTACTTTTTGTCATAGAACTTGTTGAGCCAACGCCTGCCATCCTTTCCTGTAGTTATCAAATCTGTTTTCCAGCCAAGTCATAGCCTCTTTATTTCTTCAGGTTAGCTTGCCTGCAGCTCACTCTAAAAGATGGAGGAGCGGAGGAGGCCACCTAGAAGCTGAGATTAAGGAAGAAGTTTCAGAGCCTGGGTGCGCACTTCGTCATTCGTGTCTCCCCTCTCGTAGGATCACTGAAGCTGCCAGCACTAGTGCTGCACAAATTCCTCTGCCTGTATGGTCTGTGTACAGACTTCTGTTATGATAAGCAAATATTGCAGCCAAACATCCATTTCCAGATGTTTCTTTTCAACAACATAATGTTTCGCATTGAGAGTTTCTGGAAAAGGTCAAACCTGACTCTGCAGCATGAGGAGGACGGTGTGGGATCACAGTGCATGCCCCCTGCAAAGTTCCCATCAGAGCAGGCACATTCTGCCGGATCCGGTGGCCCCCACAGCCTTAAAGTCTCCATCTCTGCTTCCTTCTCTGCAGGCTTTCGGCTGAATGCCTCCTCTTGGCCCATGTTCCTTCTGAAGACTCTGAATGGAGCAGAGATGGCTCCTGTCCGGATTTTTCACAAGGTATTTTGCTGTACTGTGTGTGAAGATGTCCTTCCGGCATGTCCCCTTTACTGCAGAGCACAAAAATCACAGCTGGCATCTCGTGTGAGATCTGCTGATCGCAGAGGAGATGAACATTGCCCAGCTTGGCCACATTGCTGCTTCTCTAGGGCAGATCCTTCCCTTCTAGTGCTGGGTCCCAGCAGAGTCGAGATGCAGACAGGTCTGCTAAGAGCGTGGCTTGGGCTTGAGAGATGTGCTTGTTTTTCACTTGGGCTGCAGGTGCTGCTCAGAGTCAGGAATGTAATATGTGAAAGTCAGCACCTCTCTGAAACATTTTAATGTGCCAGAGCTTGCAAGAAGTGCAAATATTGCTGGGAGGTGACACTGCAAGTATTCTCTCATAGTTTGTGTTCTCACACTCATAGTGAAGTCAGGGAGAGACAGACGCCAGTCTAGAGGCGTGCGCTGTGGTGTAGCTGGCGTGGCTTTGGTGTATCTCAAGTATGAAAGACTGGGAAGAGCAAGCCCCCGATAAGGAGGGACAGCAGATCTCTCACAAAGCTGAAGGTGGGGAAGAACGATGGAGAGAGACAGTGATATCTCAGATTTTCCTGCTCTGAGATAACAAGGTGAGGGTATCCTACAGAGGCTCTGTTCTTTGGAGCTTTATTTCTGCCGGTGTTGCATGACAGACTTGTCCCAGGGTGCAGTGTTAACGTAGCGCTGTCTGGATTTGGTCCAGCAGCCAGGTGATGGCAGAGCAGTCAGTGGTGGACTTCATTGCCTCTTGACATAGAGGGCAGGTGGTTGCGTAGCTAGGCCAGCATGTCACACCTAACTGGGGTTCAGATCCATCCCACTCGCTCCCTTCTGCATCTGCCTGTGGCGGTGAGTTTGCTGATGGGGGGGATGGCCCCAGTCTAGGGAGGCACTGGCGCATCCTCTTTGAGCACATTTTCTACTTCTCCTTGTAGGAACCACCATCTCCATCCCAAAACTTCTTCAAGACAGGTATGAAGCTGGAGGCAGTGGACAGGAAGAACCCTCACTTCATCTGCCCGGCCACCATTGGGGAGGTGAGAGGTTCTGAGGTCCTCATAACATTTGATGGCTGGAGAGGTGCCTTCGATTACTGGTGCCGATATGATTCCCGGGACATCTTTCCCGTAGGCTGGTGCTCGCTGACTGGAGATAATCTGCAGCCCCCTGGAACAAAAGGTAAGGCCCACGTTATTGCTTAGCTGTGTTCCTCCTCCACTCAGCTCTCAAAGAGCAGCAAACCAGGCAGAGGCTAACAGCAAGGACATCTGGGTGTCCTGTTGGGCTTTCTTACGCCGTTTCACGCGTGGTAAAGACACAGATGATCGTACCCATGCAGTGTAACAGCCTGGCGTCGAGGTGCTAGGGAACAGCCGTCTGTAAAGATGGGCAGGATGATGGCTCTCTGGAGGGACGGTGGTGCTGTACAGCACTGCTGAGGTCTGCTCCTCTTCAGGAGTTTCCTTGGAGTCTTTCCTGCGTCTTTGGAACGCACATCCCCAGGGACTTTTTCATAGAGGGACAGGCCTATTTGTGGGTACCATAAAGGAACAATGAGAACTATTAAATTGCAGGACTGCGCCTGTTGATACTTGTGACAGTTGTCTTCCTCTGCCTCATGCTGTCATCTCTACTGGGAATGTGGGAAAAGCAGCTCTGAGTCAGGTTGTACTCGCCTTGTTCCCAGAACTGTGGTTGTTGGTTAGGAGTGGCATTGGGGAACTTTCTGCCTTGCAAAGGCCCGAGCATTGTCTGTTGAGATTTTCAGATGTGTCTCTAGATTGCTAGCATTGCAGTTGTGTTTAGGACCAGGAGAGCTGACGTTGTCCCCACGCACATCCCTCTGGCGTTCGCTGGCGGGCAAGTCTGGCACATGCCTGTCAATGAAATGAGAAGCAGGAGAGCGACCTCTCTGCCGGAGCTGAAGGATTTCTTGGGAAAGGCATTTCTCTGATGAGACTGTTCCTCTTGAGAACCCTGGGTCAGCTCGTGCTAACCTGTCAGGCTGGTGCCTTCGTGGTGTCCCTCGATGTGAGCCGGTTCCGTCCTCCGTGCTGCAAGGCTGGTGGCAGGGTGGATTGCCTGACGTGGCCTGTGTGCAAGCCAAGCTGTGGGCTCCCCTCGGCTGGAGATGATTTCTGCTGTGGCTGGGAACTGATGCCTTGCTGTTTATCTTGCATTTCTACGTTTGGCCTTGATGTTCCCAGCCTCTCCCTCGCTTCCTGCTGTTTGTTTGCGTCCCGCCTGCTGCCGCCCCGCAGGCTCTGCAGAGCTGCTGGGGACCTCCTGGCCGGTGGCCAACGTCTCCAGCGGTGCCCTGGAGTCAGAGGCTCTTGCCCAGCATCTCCGAGGTCCTTCTCAGGTACTGCGCAGGTGGCTAAAGACAGGCTTGTGCTGGGTGGGAGCTTTCCTGGCAGTAAACCGGGAGTGGAAGGTTTAGGAGCAAAGTGGATGCTGCCTTCCCGGGAGAGGTGGGAATTTCCATCCGACCCGCGGCACACGGCGCAGGCAGCTCTGTTCCTCTGCAGCCTCCCTGTGCCGGAGGCTGGAGCCGTGAGCGAGCAGCCCATCCAGCAGTAACAGCCCATCACGGAGGCGACACTGTGGTAACTTGGAACCGTCCTGAGAATCAGTTGCTTCCCGTCCTTGGCAGGCAGCCGTGACAGGCTCTCCCTCTCACATCAGCTCCATCGGCAGCAACTCTGCGATTCCTGCTCATGTACAAAAGTACTGAACATCTCCCTGCTCCCAGGCAGAGGCAGCCCTTGCTCTCGGGCAGATTTCTGCTCTCTTTGCCGTATTTTTCAAGTACTGGGGCAAGAGCAGGGATTGGCAAAGGTTGCAGGAGCCGTGCAAAAATGCCGTGGAGTTGGGATCAGCCTTGTCTTTGTGGTATTTTACTTTCCTCTCTGTGGCTACCGCCTTCCTTTCCTGCCCCTGACTTTCTAATTTCCACTTTGTGGGATCAAACCAGAAGAAGGGAGTACTGGGAACTTGCCTCATCTGTAATTAAATTCCTCCCTCGTGCCTTTACTCCTCAGCCCTGCTTTGGAGGAGGGTTGAGCACAGTCCTTCCAGGACCTGATAGTGCTGCTCTTGGCAGGGTTGAAGGGTGCTTCACCACAGAGGGATCCCCCTTTCCTTCAGCTCCAGTAAAGCTTCCCAGTGTGCCAGCCTGGAGCCTGCAGGACCACGCACTGGAGTCGAGGAGGTTCCGTTTCCTGCTGGGATTTCCCCTTAAACCAGGGAGATCTGGAGAGACATCGGTGCTAACCAAGGTTATACCAAGATCTCCTCACGTACCAGAGTGATCGTCTCGCCCTGAGCCTATGGGTACTGGCAGGGTGCGATGCCATGGGGAGCTGCCAAGTCCTGCGAAGAGTTAACTCCATCGAGACTGGTGGCTTCCTGGGGTTGAGCGAAAAAAGGCCTCCTGAAATGAGCTCACGTTCAAGGGAAGCAGAACTTCAAAGAGGCCAGGCATGTTTATTTAATGCTGGTAACTTAATTCAGCTCTAATCTGTCCCTTCTGCTGCTTGCCAGCAGAGGTGGAGGAGTGTGGGGCTTCTCCCAGGCACATCCCCTCTCCAGCTCTGGGGCCTCCCACTCCCACCAGTGTTTGCTTAGCTGGGGCGGCTGGGTAGGGTGCTGGTGGAGCTGGGGCCCGGCCAGCCGCACCGAGGGGAGCTTTCAGGAGGGCACGTGTGTGTGAAGGGAGGAAAGGGAGGTCAAGCGGCGAGGAGGAGCGGTTCTCTGCGCGCCAGGTTGGTAATTACGTTGCCGTCAGGATGCGCTGTCAGTGCGGTGGCCTGCTGGGATTGCTCCGTCGCGGCCGGCGGCCAGATGGCTGCAGGCTCCCAGGCGTCTCCTGGAGCTCCTCTCTCGACGCAGCGCAGCCCGGAGCCGCGCGGTTTGACTACAGACGCGCCGCAGGGGACGCCTACGTGTGCGGTCGGTCCTGGTCCCCCCCTGCTCTGCGCCAGCCTGCGGGCTGGGTTGGAGGTCGGCTCTGCCGGGCTTGTGGAGCAAGGTGAGGGCAGCAGTGGGGGAAGGCAGGTCCCTGTCACTGTCCCAAAGGGAGGGGGGTTCTGTGGGTGCACAGGAGGTTCCTCCGGCTTCCCACCCGTCCCAGCGAGGCTCTCCTGGCCAGGAATCCCCACGCCGCTCCTCACATGTACTGTACAACCTCTTAGGTGTTTTCTCATGCCTCTTACACGCGTGCTTTGTTACCCTTAAACACATATTGTGGGCTTTGAGGCGAAACGGACTTCTTAAACTGAGTGCTGGATGGCAGCTTTGAGCTCTGCTCCAGGGCAGAGTGTGTTACGGGTTTCTGCAGGTGCTCATGATTTGTGGGTTTACTTCAGAGTTTTAGAAATTAGCTTTTTTGGACTGTTTCCAGAAGAGCTGTTTGCACATCCACGCTCCCTGACTCAAGCAGTCATCTTAGAGAACCACGAATCGATCACAGCACGTGTCTCTAAACCAGCTGAGTTAAGTTTGCGTGGGGCATTGAACGCAAACTTACTGCAACGGTTTTGGACTTCCCTGGTGCATGGCAGGGTCAGAATTTCAGAATTAGGGCAAAACAGAGGAGAATGATGTTTCCCCGTGTTTAGACATTGCAGTCCACAAAAGCGAGGCCAAAATACTTGTGTGCACATCACTAAGGACATGGATATTTTTTTTTTTCTAACAGAAGACCCTGAAGGTGTGTTGAGTAGGGAAGGAATTATCCACATCTGCCAGGCCGGCGTGCTTTTCCGTTTGAGTCATGCAGTGACTCAGCTGACGTTGCAGTGCAGGAGGTAGCTGGTATTTCTCGAGCTGGGAGCTTCAAGGTTTAGATTAAGTTGTGACATGCGTGAGGAGCGTACGAGTCTGTGCACCGCAGCAGTGTTGGGTAGAGATGTAAATTGGGAGGAAAGCTGAGATCGAAGGAATAAAACACGTGGGTCGTCGGGTGTGGCTGAGCCCCGGTGGGCTCCTTCTTTCCCCCAGTGTCATACGGTACGGAATTGGCCTTTGGGCAGTTGCGGTCAGCTGTCGTGGCCGTGCCCCCTCCCAGCTTCTTGTGCAGCCCCAGCCGGCTCGCTGGTGGGACGGCGTCAGAAACAGAGACCGTGACGCTGTGCGAGCCCGCCTCGGTGACGGCTAAAACACAGGTGTGTTATCAACACTGTTTCATCACAAAGCCAAAACACAGCACCATGCGAGCTACGATGAAGAAATTTAACTCTGTCCCAGCCAAAACCAGTACTTTTAAAAAACTTTTTTATTTTTTCTGAACTTCCCGCTCTTTGGGGAGTCTGTGAGCAACTGCAGCTTTCCTGGCTCTTAAACAGGACAGAAACCATCCTGCTCTCAGGTCACTGACACGAGTGGAACACAGATTTGGAAAGCTGCTTTGCAGAGTCCGTCTCCGTTATAAACAGTGCAGAAAATCAACGTTTAGGATCGACCTCATTGCTTAAGTTGAGATTGTTGCTTGGTTACTTTAAGTCATGGAAGAGGAGAGCGAGAGGTGCACACACAAATGGAGGTGCTGCTGCCAAAGTTCAGGGCAAAATGGATTGAAGAGGGAAATACAAGTGATAAAAATCACTGAGAATAAGGAGGAAGGAGATAAGAGGCTGGTTAATGATTGTGGTTTCCAGGGCCAGCAGCCTTCAGCAGAGAGGTGGGATGGGGGAAATCCCCCATCAGCCAAGCATTGGTCTTGAGGAGAGCAGATGTGTCTGCTTCTGTTATCCATGGGAAATTTGGGGTTTCACAACCGATCACAGAGTAAAGTTCAGTTCTTTGTAGTCAGGGAAACACACATTGGAAGAGGATCCATGAGAAGTTATTTTCCTTTGTGAAGTGGTTTGTGGGATGGAGAGCTGTGAGGCCCAGGAGGAAGAGAAAACAAACCAAGGTCTTCTCAGGTACTCTGCAAGGCAGCTTCCAGCTCTGAGCTCTTCCCTCGGGGAGGTGATGCGCTGAAGGGTCTCACTATGCCAGGTAAAGGGACACAGGCTGGGAAAGAGGGACTGAGCAGATGGGATCAGGGCTTTATGCCTATACATGCTGCTTGTGGGCGCAGGAATCTGAGATCTTCTGCAAGATCTGGGTGTTTACACAAGAAAACCTGTAGAGCTCTTTTATTTAAACATTAGCTTTAAGTTTCAAAGAAATGCGTGGATTTTTCTGGGGTTTATGCTAGAGCATCAGGAACTTTAGCTGTGATTTGCCTCAAAATGTCAGACATTTACAGGACCTCTCAGAAGCCCTTCTTACAGCTAAGCACTGGTGGCTCTGTGGTGGTCCCAACAGTGCTGCTGCTGGAAGATGCTGTGGCAGGGGCAGTCTCTCCTGCAGGTCCTGAAAAACTCAGGTTTAACCCATGCCTGATGTGCACACACACTTCCTCCGCTCTAGTAGTGTCCCAGAAGTTTCCTTGCCCGTGTTTAATACTTTCCCAGGGAAATACTTTAACCTTAAAAAGAAGGATGCAGGGACACACACAGCCTGCAGCAGCCTGCCCACAGATATTGCGGTCAAAGTCTGGAACGCAGAAGCTCCTTGCGCCATTCCTCTGTTTGGGCTGTGTCTCTGGGTGTGGGAGAGGAGCAGCAATGAAAGCGTTAAGGCTGGGCAGGCAGAGCTGGAAGCAGCTTCAGTGCTGGAATTTGGAGGAGTGGAGTAGCCTTGGCACCAGCCCAGCTGGCGAAGAGGCCCCATGCCCAGCAGGGTCGGGGAGAGCTAACGCGGAGCACGTCCTCCCGGCCGCGGTGCCAGGGCTGGTGGGGCGCTGGAGACCCTGGTGCTGAGCGCGGTCAAACAGCGGGCGCTTGACTCGCCCGCCTTCACCTGGATCTGCTGCGAGCTGTCAGCACGCTGCTCCCTCTCTGCTTGGCCGCCTTGAGAGCGTTTCTCTCCGCTCGCAAAGCGAGCAGAAGTTAATAGTTGTAGATAGTAACCATGGGGATACGCTGAAGTGGAGCTCGCATCCACTCCAGCTGTTGCGTGCGTTACGCAGCCCGGCCGCGTTGCCCAAGAGCCCGGAGCGTGCCGGCAGGGCCCGGCCTGCCCTTGCGTGGGTGCTGTACCCGGAGCGATAACTCCGGGAGGTGACAGAGAGGCACAAAATGCTGGCCCTGGATAGAAAGTTCATGAAGTTCTTCATCTCTCGCCACTGTTGCTGCCATGCAATTTATTGGTTAACTGCTTGGTGTCTTCAAATGAAGATGATGATCAGACGCTAGATTTTCTGCCCATGGGCGAAGGTAATGTGTATTTTATGTTTGTTTTTATTTTTTGTGTTGCTTGGTTTCTCTTCCTCGCTTGGGGCGAGAACACGGCAGTGGGTGGAGGACTCTTGTCAGGAGTAGCTGGCAGGGTAACACTGAGGTGACCTCCTGCGCTTTACTGCTTGAAGGAGGTGGAAAAATATGAATTACTGTCACTTCAGGACTGAGCTGGGATCTGGAGCTCGTACATCAAGCTGGATGACTTTTGTGTGTCAGACTGGCTGGATTTGGGACCGCACAGGTAGAGCTTATGTACCAACCGTGGGAGAAGGTTTCACAGAGTTCAGCATTTTCTCTTTTATCGGCGAGTCTACTGCACGTGCAGTACCTGGGTGCTGCTGCCTCTGAGACTGCTGTCGGAAGATCCCAAGAAAAACTCTTGAGCTGTTTGGAGCACAGAGCCAAGGTGCTTCGCAGTAATCCTGGCTCGGTTCAGATGCGCGTCCTGGAATACGCCTTGGCTTGGCAAGCCTAGGGGCTTGGACGAGAGCCGGGCTGCGGGAGGGTGTGCTGCCCCCCGACGCTCTTTGGCTGCTGACAGCGCCCGTGGCTCAGCGGGAATGGTGAACCTGGCGTGTCGGAGACCTGATGTTACTGTGTGATGGCTCTGGGATGGCAGGAGCCTCGGAGAAGAGGAGCTGACCTGGGAAAAGCAGAGTTTCCACCATCCCCCAGCCTGTCCTTAACACCGGTATCCAGGGAGAGCGCAGTTTCCCACGCAGATGGAGTGTGCTAAATGGTGCTAAGAAGCTTCACGTCAAGGATTTAGGGCTCCACGCGTAGATTCTGCCCGTCACCAGCACACATATGCCAGCCAGGGGTGACAGGAGCTTGGTCCCTTGTAGGGATGCCATTTCTGATGTGGGCAGGTGCCAGAGGAACCAGAACCATCAACCAGGCTCTTCTCACAAAGGTCTGTGAAGGCTGCCCACGGTTGTTGGGATGGTTGCGACTGGAGCAGTGTCTGTGCTTATGGGAGAAATGGGCAAATTTTGGTGGGATTTTTCACAGTGACTCCCTGCGAGCAAGAACATTACATCATCATCTTGTGACCTACTGGGTAGTTTCTTCGTTTTTTTTTGTTTCCTTCCCATTTTTTTTTTTTTTTGAGAGGGGAATTAAATGCTGTGGAGCCCAGCTCTGACCCTGGCTCTGGCAAACAAGTGTATGTTCCCATGGCGTGCGTTTTTATTGGATCTAGGAACTTTGTACTGAATATACAGCCCCACTTGTTGTAAAGATTGGACCTTTTGCAGCTTGTCACAGTTCTCTTCATCTTCGGTATTTTTATAACTTCTGAGCAGCTTTAAAAAAGAACAAGAAGTGGAATAAACTGTGCCTGGCAGTCTCCTCCTTCTTTGTGCACTGGTATGTTGAAGGTGTTCTGCTAATATTTAACCAGGAGGCCAAAGCTAAATAAAGAGCTTCAGAGAAGATCAGAAGCAGCAGAAACCCCAGGAACAGTCCTGAATGGCCTGAATACGGCACGAGTACAGAACCGTTCTCAATACGGGGTTTTGGAAACCCACTGGTGATTAACTCCCAGGGGCAGAAGACATGATCAGCCAGCAGATTGACGGTGGTGGCCTCTCACGCCGCGTTATTTTAACTGAACGTGTGAGTCCTTGAGCTCGCTGGGTATAAATAGCAGCGTAGCCATGCCGTTGCAAACCGCCGGCGGGCTGTAGAGCCGTGAAGAAATTGGTGACCTCCGTCCTGCTGCAGCTGCAGTGCAGGTTGGCTTGGGCGTCCTTGCACAAGCTGACGTCTTTCCCAGTCTGCAGACTGGTTGCTTCCCAGGACCATGGCTCTGGGTTTTCTTGAGGACTGCTACGTGGACTAGACGTGTGTCAGTCATCCCAGGAACTTCTGGGTCCTCTGCTGACGGCCTCTCCTGAAGCGCTAAGCCCGGAAGAGCTGCAGTACGATGGTTTTCCCGAGGTGTGGAAATGACTGTCGGTGTGGTTGGTGTCTGTGTCAGGACTAAAGGTGCCGGTTCTGCTCAGGTACCATCTGAACGGCTCCAGGGGTCACAGCTGGGCTCTTGCGGTTGCTGCTGGACTACTCACCGTGCGTCCGTGGGCGTTGTCGTGCAGGAGACAATCTCAGCCTGGCTTTAGGGTGATCGAATGAAGCTTGAGTGTTAAAGCTGAGATTTTTACTTGATTTTTTTCTGGCTTTGACAATAAATATTGGCATTGCATTTTTCTTGGAGCTCCCTGATTGCCCCGGTATGTCTTCTTTCACCGCTTCGTGCATCCCCTCAGTCAGGAGCTTGGGTTTGAGCTCTGCTGGTAGCTTTCTCATGCTGGAGCTGCCCAGCTCAGTTCTCATCTCCTTTTTGTAGTTCAGAATTTCTCTATTTTAATTCCATAGCTGCTTTGTAGCTGATTAAAACAACACACTGTTAGAACAGCTGTATTTTTGCAGTGGACTGGAGAAGATGAGACTGATCAGGGGATCACAGCAAGCAAGGTTGTGTTGCAGCCAGTTTATTTGGAATAAGAGGGATGGGGACAGGAGGAAAACTGCTAATTTGGGATGTGAAGAGGGTGATTGCAGACAACTTTGGCATTTGCTTGTCCTCTACATTTGAGCCGTGTGCCCCAGTAGGCTCATTGCAGCTCCTTGTTGTCAGACCTGGTACCTGGGCTGGGAGAAGGAGCTGTGCTCCAGACAGACTGGGGCAGCTGGTGGCCCCTGCGCTCTCGGCTGCGCTGGCCTTGCAGAACTGGACCCAGAGGTACGTTATCTGAGCACGGGAGAATTACAGAACAATGCTGGCACAAAGAGTGCAAGCCAAGGCCACCAGCTTTGTAAAACTGGGCTGCAAAGATTGCTGGACACTGGCTCACACGAGTATTTCTGTAAGGGTGGAGAGGATACGCTGTGTAGAATAAATAACAGCGCTGTTGTGCTGTGGGCTCTCATTCTGCTGAGGGCTTCCTGTGCAACGCAGCTCGGCACGCTAAATCCCTTCGGACAGCCCCGCTCTCCAAAACTGCCACTTTCCTCTGCGGTACAAATGCCTGGGTGAGGTCAATTCCCAGCATGTTCTGCTCCTTTGCTTCGCCTTCTGGGAGCTGAAAGAGGGGATGGCAGGGGAAAGAGGGGCTGAGAAAGCTGGATTCTGCTGCTCCTCCAAGTTCCAGCCGTGTAATTGGCAGCGTGAAACGTTTGTGGCTGGTTGTGCGGATGTTCCACAGCAAATTGCTGAGACACGAGGGGCTTACGAGCTGCTCCGGTGGTGGCAGACGTGGTGCCGCTTTCCCTTCTGCAAATGCTAGCCTTTGCAGGATTTAAAAAAAAAAAAAAAAAAAAAAAAAAGATGCATGACTCAGTTTACCCATCCATTTGATGGGTAAGTTAATTTCTTTCCCATGCAAGGGACAAATTAAGACCTGGGGTTTGGAACGAAGTAAATCTGTGTGCTCAGCACTGAGTTGAAAATGACTTTTGCTGAGGATGACAATTTGGACACCCTCGCTCTTCGCAGCACTGTCGCCGGCTTTGGCTCCGATCATGAGCCAGTCACTTACCTCTGTTTATTTTGCCCTCGGCAGAATGGGGACGGCGCTGACCCCCAGGGCGTTTTAATGACAACGTCTGTCGTGTTGTCCATCCGTAACGCTTGCCGTGCCGGTCTCAAAGCGCGTTCGCCATACATTCAGGAATATCTGCACACACATGTTTATACCCTAAAAAGCATCGATAGCTGCTAAGTTATTGAGTTACTAAGTTACAAGAGTTACTGTCTCTGAAATGATGCTGGAAATTGGTTAAAAACGTGACAAGATACTTAGCGTTGTGTGCTAAGCCGAAGAGCCAAAGCGGTGTGAAGGAACTCTGATCCAAGAGTTTTCTTACCAGGATGGGTGAAGGGCAGACTCGGGGTGGCTCTTGGCACGCAGCGGGGCAAGGCAGAGCGTAGCCCTGGCTGCAGATATCCCTGGAAAGACTGGAACTCTGTGGAAACAAGAATCCAAGGATCAACTGCAGGTTTGGGGGCTTTTTGCTTGATTTTTAATCAGTGTAATGAGGATTTCTATTCAGTTGGTTTCTACTGTGATGTCCTACGTCCTGATCTCTCGTTTTTCCATAGTGGAATATTTTTCCCTTGCTCTCTCTGGCCACTGCAGTGTGTTGAGCTGCTGTTCTTGTGCAGTGAACGTGACAGCCCAAGTTCTCCCTCCTGAAGGAGATCTAGGCAGCTTAGAGCCCATCATTTTGCATCTGAAGGTAGGAGTGGTTTTCTCCGCACTCATTGCTTTGTATTTATTGGTGTCACAGTCACCTGCTGTTTTCTCACCCTGAAACTCAGACTCCTAGCTTCTCCCTGGAGCTGCTCACAGGCTGCCACTGTCCTGTCCACCCTGGGAAGTGTGAATCATTAGAAAACTTTCTCACCTCGCTTACCACCTCAACAGGTCGCTCTGGTCTCCATCTTCACTCTTCTGTTCCGTATTTTCCTACGTGTTGGCTTTGTTATTCTTATCCCAAAGGATATAATTTTGTCGTCTTCAAGCTGTGACAAGCCTGAGAGGAGCTGATGAGCGACAGATTCTGCTTTCTGATATTGGCTAACCCTCACAGCGTGGACTTTACAGAGTCTCCTGTGAATAACAGTTTGAGTCACCGGCTGTAGGTGCTGCCGGTGCCGTGTTTCAGCTGGCAAGGGACATTTGGGTTAGGAAATAGAACCTAAAGTCTGGAATTCCCTGTCAAGTCTCTTTATTTCTGCAAGGAGCTCAGGACTCTTTTTTAAACTAATCCTGCCCAGTCAGTGGTGCTTGGCTTTTCTTTGGCTCCAAGTTCAGCAGTGTTTGATCCTGCATCTTCAGGGTGATGTTTCTTGCTACAGCCAAACTGATTCGATGCCAGCCGGCTCAACAAGGAGCTGGGGTCCCCCCAGAGGACCTCACTTCATTTTCTGAACATTGGGCTTCTCTCAGTGGCTCACTGTGGGGTGAAGACAGCGGTATGAGGAAGAGGAAGGTGAGGATGTCCCTGGTAGATGCTCACTGTTGAGCTAGCACTGTCACCAGCTGAATAAGATGCAAGAAATTGAAGCTTTTGGCAGTCAAAGGGTACGTGAGCAGTGGTTGCAGCCGCGAGATGAGCCTGCTTGCTGAGCACAGCCGAGCTCCTCAGGCGTCGGGTGGGTGCGAGCAGGGCTGAGCGCTCTGCAGTTCTCCTTCCCGCCACAGTCCTGCGCGTCTCGGACACGTCCTTGTAACATCAGAGGCTGAAATCCTGAAGGAAAGTAACAGGCACCTGGCAAAAACTTTAGGCTCCTTTAGGAAGCATCCAGTCACTGAAGCAGTTATAACTGTCTCGGGGAGGAGCCAGCAGCACGACCAGCCGTAACTGTGTGGTTCTGGGGCTGCGCGGGTGCAGCGGGTGGTACGACTGCTCTCAGTGGGCTGGTGTCTCCTCGTCACGCAGACTGCGTGCGACTCGGGTACATCTGGTAGGGCCAAGAGCAATGAATTAGCACGGGCTGGTGTTTTCTTGGATTCTAGTTAAAATCCAACAAAAAGCCATGGGAGTTTGCTGAATGGCACTGGATCGTGGGATGATAAGACTTCGTTTTGGTAAATCACTCCAGGTCAGAAAAATGTCTGTGCATTGTGTCAGGCTCATTGAAGCAGCCACAGGAAAAAACATCAGTGCGTATCCAGCAACACATTCAGCATGGTATTCAGCAATAGTATCAGGCACAAAGCAACAATCTGGGTCATTTTCTGTGTATTTACGCCATGAACTGGCTGCACATTGAGATGTAACTCAGCCGGTTTCATTGAAGAGCCTTCTGAGCTGCAGCAGCTCCTCCGTCCCCGCGGGAGCCGTGGCTGCAGCAGGGCTGCGCTGGCAGGGGCGGCCGGCGTGGTGGAAACTCTCTGGTGTGGCTGAGTGAAACGAGGTTTGCTGTCGTGCGGGCTGCCCGCACCCAGCGATGTGCTTTTATTGCTCTGAAAACAAAGCCGGGATTCTTTGAGCCTGGCAAATGCACGTTCCCTGTAATAGCTTTATGGCTGAAGTGGACAATAGATCTTTCTAGTATTTATTGTACCGAAAGATTAAATGATTTTTTTTATTATAAAATTATACCGTGAAAGCTTGCACACCAGGACTTCACCTGACATCAATCGCCTTTTCCCTGGCACTGGAATTTGTCTGTGACGCGGTCCCAGCCTGGGAGCCGAGGGTGCGGTTCAGCTGCTCTGCCTACTGCACCCCGACTTCCCAACTGCACCATTTCGGTGGGTGTTTCCCCGGTAAAACTGAGACCCTGTGTTTGCCTCAGAGCTTGTCGGCACAATCCCTCAACTTCTCTTCCAGGTTAGCGACCCCTCCTTGCGGCACGGCTCGGTTTAGACGCTCGGCACTGGTGCGCATTGCAAACGAAACGCCCCCTGCGTTGTTCAGCCCATCCTTTTGATGTTTAAGAGTTGGGGTTTTTTTTAAGTACGGAACGTTTTGCCTGTGTTTATCCTTGTTCTATGGATTTGTGGGATTCTAGTAAATCCTTTCATACAAATATTTCTCCATGGAGCTCAGGCTGGAGGCACAGTGGTTCAGCGATCAGTGCCTGCCCCTCCTGTGCCGTTCCTCGCCACGAGAACAGCTCGGTGCCGGCTGTCACCTGTAGCAGGTGACACTCACTGTCCTGGAAACCCATCAACTGTAAGAAGCACCGAGCTATCATATTCCTTTTCTTGCCAGTAGTCTTGCTGTTAACATCTCGAACAAGGAGCAGTAAAACCCTATTTCTACCAGAATTCTCTGTGTCTGCCTGACACAAAAAGAAGACATTACTTGGGAAGTGAGATGGATCCCTGATCGACTCTGTACTTCTCCCCGGCGTCTGATCCGGAACGCTCATGCACAAGAGCAAGGAAATAAACTTTAAAACAAAATTGAGGGCAGCAGAAATCTAGCCCTGCCCACAGGTCAGGCAGAACGGGGCCAATTCCTGGACGCGCCACGCATCGAGTTACCTGCACTGGTGCAAAGTGAGGTTGGGATGGGTATAGGGCACCGCAGGACATTCTGCACTGCGCTTTTTCTGCAGGTTCCTCACAGAAACACCCAGGAGCTTAGTGTGGTGGGGCAGGGATGCAGTTCATCATCTCACAGCAGCGAGTGGAGGCGTACGCAGGGTTTGCCAGTGGCCGTGGTCATTGCCGGCAGCGGGAGGGATGGCACTTGGTGTTCCTGGCCCTTCTCTGCCATAGCTGCTGACCTCTGCCTCCTAAACATGCCCTGGCCTTGCTGTGACACCGAGCTGGCAGCTGGGGGTCGGCTCCATCCGCCCTCCTGCCCCCTGCACGGCTGCCGCTGCCGATGAGACGGAAACGCCCGCGTGGCTGGAGGCTGGGAGTCCCGACGGCAGCTTGGACCCAGAGGAGTGCCTGGCCAGCGCGTCGGCTCACGTGGAGTCACCTAGTCTTGCCGTGAGATGACACCAGTCCTGGTTTCAAGCTGCCTGACTGAACCATTCACTCGGGTTTTCTCGGACCTGGCAGCTGGTTCGTGCCCAGTCTCCCTGCGGAGAGCACAGGGAACCCCAGGGTCAAAGCCAGTGACCGGAGTCAGACCGGAAAAGCAAAGCAGGATCCTCCACCTCCAGTGGTTGTTCACATAAGGCCAAAATAAGCTGCCAGTGATGGGACCTTACACAGGTCTCCCCGTACAGCCGTGCCGTTCGCTCAGTCTGTGCTCAGGCAGCAGCGAAGCAGAGCTGTCGGCTCGCTGCCCTGTGCCTGCCGTCTCACCTGGCCCGGGGCTTGCTGCTGCCGCCTCGCAGCCCGCGGATCTTCTCCAGACCTTGGCAAGTTGGACCTGTCTCAGTTTGCTGCTTCTGAGCTGTCGGCAGGAAACGGTGCCTTTGTGCCAAGGGAGTGAGGCTTTGCTCACCATAACTGCTCCCAAAATCCTTGTTAGAAAAACCTGAAAAATCCCTGAGCATACCCACAGTTGTGCCCCTGTTAGGGCTACGTGCCATCCTGGGATCAGTCTTTTAGTGCGCTCTGTTTCCTTTGCCAAGATTCCCTTCTTAACTATAAAGCTCATCACTTAAGAGTGGTTGGCTTTTTTCTAATTCAGAGCCCTCGTCTTGAATACACGGCGAGGTTTCCAGGTCTGAGAAACAGGACATCCTAAAGGTCACCGTGCGTTTTTCAAAATCTAGGAGGGTTTTGTTTTGTTTCTTTTTATTGGAAGTTTAAATCTGAGGGAAACGTTGGTCTGCGGAGCTGAGCCAGTTTATCTCTAGCCTTTAGCAGGACTTGGGAAAGATGAATGACAAAATTCAGGGGATTTGGGGCAAATATGCCAAAAACCTTGTTTTGTCATGGCAAGGGTGAAGAGACAAGAAGGAACGGACCGTGTGGTGGCACTTCGCTTACCTCTGAGAGGAGCAGGTCAGCTGATGCGGCTGAGACGAGTTGTTACTCAGGGCCAGGAGCAAGAGTCCTTGCAGGCATGGAGGATGGAGCTGGTACCTTTCCCTGCAGTTCACTGGTAATTTAGGGACAAAACAAATTTGACTTTTTGCCTTGAAAGAGGGAATTTCCTCACAGCACTGGCTCTGTGACTGTCAGGCAGGTCTTGACCGATCCTTCTGCTAGGAATGCGTTCAGTGCCGGTTACGCGATCGCTGGCAGGTCACCACTCGCAGAAGGAGGAGGTGTAGGTGCCGGTTGTTTTCAGGAAGGAAGGTATGGCTGAAAGCGTGATCCTTCTGGAGTTCAGCCCATCCAGGCTAAGCCACAGTGTCCCACAGCTCGAGTGCTGAACCCAGGATCAGTGCGTTTGGTTTTTATTCTGGCATGGGGAGCAGTAGCCTCCGTTCAGGGGGCTGCGAATACTCCAGGGTTTTCCATGTGACACTGTTTAACGATGGAGGCTGCTCTTGTTTTGATTCTCGCCTGATTTAATTATATTTGCTTTTTCTCTTTTTATTTCAGTTGTGATTCCAAAGAGCCCTTTACCTGCCTCCGAAGTAAACTCGGAGAAACCTAGCATGCACAGTAGCACAAAGACTGTTTTGGGGCATCAACAAGGGCAAAGGCGTCGCAAAACAGGGAAGAAGCGTGGTCGAACGACCAAAGCGCTAATCCACCACCCCATGCCTACACCCTCCAAGTCAGTGGAGCCTTTGAAATTTCCCAGAAAGAGAGGCCCCAAGCCTGGCAGTAAGGTAAAAGCTGATGCTGACGCAGGCGGGTGAAAAGCAGGTGCTGCAAGTTCTGCCATGGGATGGTGCATGCGTGTGTTTGTGCACGTTTGTCTCAGCCTCTGGCTGTGTGACTGCAGCAAGTAGGAGACCAAAGGGATATGTGGGCTGGGAATGTCCCTCAGAGTCCCACCCCAGAGCTGTAGAGAATGTCTGTGTCCTGAAGATCATTTCCATCACGAAACTGTGTCTTTGGAGCTGCATTAGCTGTGAAGTAGCATGGCAGATGCTGTGATCATGACAGGATGGCCAAACGGTGGAATAAGCTCTTCCATCCGTGGTGTGTAGCTAGTCTGAGTCAAGCAGAGGTGGCAGATCTCAGGCTTGTTATTTTTTCAGGATTGTGGTTTATAAAATACACACGTATTGATTACTAGGTTCTTGAGATTCCCCGTCATCACCATCAGAAGTGTGTCATGTTCCACAGTGCCTTGTCTGTTGGATGCAAAGGAGAGAGTGTAGTGATCCCGGGTGGTAAAGGAGAGCAGGGATAAAAGGAGAAATATCTCCTCTTTTTCTGCAGAGGAAACCTAGGACATTGCTGAACCCAGCACCCACCTCTCCAACAACCAGTACCCCAGAACCAGACACAAGCACTGTGCCCCAGGACGCTGCTACAATCCCCAGCTCTGCCATGCAGGCTCCCACAGGTAAGGGTCTCAGACCGCATTCTTGACAAGATTGCACAGCTAGGAGCTGCACCAGTCAGGAAGTCACACGCTGAGGTATTCCTATTTCGTTCTAAATCCAGAAGCCAGCAAACGTTACAATTCCAGAAAGGCTGGCCTGATACAGAATGTGTCGGGAGGAATAGACAGGCACACGAGTTCAGAGCAGCCGTTCGTTTATCTCTCTGTCTGTTTTGGAAATAACGAGGTCGTAGGAAGATTGTGAGTCCAACTGGTCAGCGCAGGAGCCCCTTTCCCCGATACCCTGTGCGTGCTGGTGCCTCCGCAGCTCTCGAAGGGCGCTTCTCATGGCCCACCATGGCAGTACGGTGTGCAGCACCTCTGCTGATCCCGAGCGCAAACCGTGCCGGGCACGGCTGCTGAAGCTACAGCAGGATGCAGAACAACTGCTGAGTGTCAGGATATTGATGCAAACAGGGCCGAGCGGGAGCAGGGGAGGATTAGGAGCAGCAGTGCAGAGTACATGCTCTGCTGCAGCTGTGAGACATAGCTGAAGATTATTCTGGGCAGGAAAGTCTGATGCAAAGCTGCTTTTTTATGTTCAGTCCAGCACTGGATATGGGCTGAGCCCTCTGTTTGCCCAGAACATTGTTGGCCACTTTTCAGAGGAACCTAGAGAACCCAGTTTCCCTAAAAAGCGGAGGCTGTGTCCCTTCATCTCCTTTGAACGCCGCAGCCGCCTTACCCGGCTGGCATGGGAACCGCTTTGCAGCCTGCCTTTGGGAGCCGGCGTGCTGGGGAGAAAGAGCAGCGGCTTGGAAGCTGAGCGTGAGGCAGGAAGAGTTTTAGGTGATTCCCCTCTCTCGGGGGCTCTGCTGTTAGGATGCAGACCGGCAGTCGTGGTGGATTCCCCTTTGTGAGTGATTTGAGAGTCTTAAAATGTCAGCATCTCTCAGGGTGGATTTTAGGCATCTGTTTCTCGCTTTCTTGAGTGGGTTAATGGCAAACACATTTCTCATCTTGGCAGTTTGCATTTACTTGAACAAGAACGGCAGCACTGGGCCCCACCTAGACAAGAAGAAAGTTCAGCAGCTGCCAGACCATTTTGGACCAGCTCGAGCTTCCGTTGTCCTGCAGCAAGCAGTACAGGCCTGCATTGACTGCGCTTATCATCAGAAAACAGTCTTCTCCTTCTTAAAACAAGGCCACGGGGGAGAGGTCATCTCAGGTGAGAACTGGCCTGCAGCACTGCGCCTTCGGAGATGTCACTGCAAGAATTCGCTGGTTGGAAGATGTCTCTCCTGAAGCTTGTGCAGTCATAGGCCAGGGGCAGAGGGAAGATTTCTGTCTTCTCGTTCTTGCCAAACATCTGTGTCAGTGAAGCAACAGCTAGCGGCTGACTCAGAGCAGAGCGGTTGGCGTGGCCTCCAGGCACAGCTGCTGGAGAAGGCAGCGTGCGGCCCTGCTGTCAGCCTGGGCAGCGTCAGGCTTCTCCTGTCGTCCCCCAGCACTGCCCGAGCCCCAGGAGGGCGCAGAACGGGTGGGATTTTCAGAACTCCCGATGGAAAGACAAGAAATATCCCATTTTTTAATTTTGCTTTCAAGGCCGTGTTTATGCGGATGCTGGGAGTGCAGGCCCCTTCTCGAATGCCTTTCCATCCCCTCGAACACAGCTTCTCCGGCGCTGCAGCCCAGTACCTGATGCAGGGTGCAGCAGACTGGTTTTAGCCTGTCCCGGGAAGCGAGTTCGCCAGCGCTCAGCCAGCGGAAGGCAGTGGCTTTTGTTTGCTCTAGTCTAGACCAGCGATGCTGAGATACAGAAGCTGGCTGTGCAGCCCTGGGCGTAGTCTCCTGCCTTTGCTGGGGGTTTACGTGTTGGGCTCTGTTTGTTTCTGTCTCCAGCTGTGTTTGATCGGGAACAGCACACTCTGAACCTGCCAGCAGTAAACAGTATCACCTACGTCCTCCGCTTCCTGGAGAAGCTCTGCCACAATCTTCGCAGTGACAACCTCTTTGGGAACCAGCCTTTCACTCAGCACAGCCACATGCAGCGCTCACACGAGTACGACCACGACAGGTATCTACCAGGTAGGAGCTGGGGCGGGGGAGGCGTTGTAGGGACCCCAGGTGCTCCGTGCCTTAACCCAGATTTTATCTTTATCTCAGGAGGCAGGTGTGTGTTTCAGAGCCCTCTCTGCAGGGTTCATTGCATCACGCCTAGTGTCATGCACATGCCCGCGGGGCTCTTTTTGCACAGGGTTCAAATCGCTGTATTTTCTGCCTGTCGGTCTGATTTCCATCTCTGCCTCTAGGTTTCCGCTCATCCGTGCTGTCTCCGTGTCTTCCCTCCTCTCCTCGTCCCCCAGTCCTTCTCGCTTCCTGTAATCTGATTATAGTGACTTCATCCAGTTAGGAATTCAGGGGAAAGACCGCGTGAGAAATAGAAGTGATAACGTGTATCAGGTAAACTGTAATTAGAAATGGAATGAAAACCTAGCAGAGCGGTTTTCCCAGGGGCTGTGAGTCTGCCGCCAGCAGCCGGCACATCCAGCCCTCGGTGAAGGCTTAGCCCGTTCAGAGACGACGCGCGCTGCAGCGATCCGAGGCATAGGTGGCTTTGTTTTTCTTGGCATGGCTAATGCTCCACTGCGTTGAAGCAACGCCCCCAGCAAGATAGTTCATGCCACAGTGCAAATCATCAGGCTGCAAAATTGCTCTTAAGCAAAAGCGGTGGAAAACAAAGCCCATATTTTTAACCGCAGTGCTGTGTAACGGCAACAACCCCTGGGGTGGTAGCTGCCTCCCGGGCTGGCCGTGGGGCTCCAGGGAGACTGCTGCTGTATCCCAGGATAAAAGCTATCCGCTCCCTCTTTGGGTGGCTGACAAATGCATCGTGCGGATCTGCTCTCCTGTTTTGCTTCCTCCGCTACCTTTCTGCCCCTCAAGTCAGCAAATAGCTGTTGTACTGTTTGAGGTCTTTCCAAAGTGAATCCGTTGGATAATGATGGTTCTGATGAGAAAAGCAAGAATTTCTAATGTCAAAGGACGGGCGCTTAGGAAGAGGTGTTTGAGGAAAAGTTGCTAAGCATGAAGCTTGGGGGCAACAGCCTCATGCCGCAGCGCTTCGTTGCAGCTCGCAGAACGCTCGTGCGCAGGGGACGGGAGTAGCGCGAGGGTCTCAGAGTGACAGTCCTCTGCTTCCTTGCTGGAAGGAGAGGAGCGGTGGGAAGTGGGTTGGCTGCTGTGGCAAGTACAGGAACAGTATGTCTGGTTAGTGGGACTAGAGGTTACCCCTCCAGGGAACCCCTAATGAGAAGAAATCTCTGTGTGGAAGAACCCTGTCGTTGTGAGATACAGCAAAACCAGAACAGGAGGAAGAGGACCCAGGGTTTGGGCATGGTAGCAGGCTTGGATGGAGAGGGTCCTGGAGCTCACACACATGGTTTCTAGCCACCATGAGATGTCAGTGGTGTCTGTGCTAAGAGCTGGGCTGCCTGGCAGGGTGGAAAAATATAAAGAGCAACGTCAGAATTCAGGGAAATTTAGGCAGAGCACCAGATATGGCACGATGCTGAGACCTGCCCATCCTGAACTCTTTGTTAAGAGTGTTTGCAGGGATTAAAGAAAGATTAACCACGGTCCAGAGAAGTGATAACACCTAGTCCTGTAGTTTATACTGATGTCTCAGGGATTGTTCGGCATCTGGTCATCTAGCAGTTTTCTCAAATACCTGAAAGAAGACGATAAACGTTGTTATCTACACATTACAGTGGCTTCTGGTGAGGGCAACGAAACAGTTCCGGCGATTTTGAGAGGTTAGGGCTGATCATGGAAGAATGAGGGTGCAGTTGTACATCCGCTTAAATCTCGCCAAGCGTCAAGGCTGCCGTGGTCTCACCTTCAGCTCTGCGTCCTGCCTTGTTTCCTCAGCGGTACAGGTGCTCATGGGCTTCAACGGGGCTGGTTCTTCCAGAACACAATCACTGGTTAGGGCTGGGAACTGACCTCAATTCCCAGAACAAGCTTGCTTCATAGGAGCAGCACTGTGGATACCTTGGAGAATTCGTGGGCGTGCTTGGGGCAGAAGGAGGAAGGTGCGCAGCAGCCCTCGGGTCAGCTGCATCCTAAGCCATAATCGTGGAAGTAGATCAAGTTGTACATCAGGAAACAGTAGATTTGCCAGAAAAAGTGAAGTTGATTGCTGTTGATAGGAACAGGGATGAGCTGTAAAATGCTGTGAACAGGTAGATCTGATCTGGAGCCATCTGAAAACATAGGACTGGAGGGACCTTCTGGACTGTTGAGCCTTTGGCTCTGTTGTCACAGGCACCACAGCGTACGATGTTGCTTTAATTAGCTCTGGAGTTGGGGATTTTGCTTTTCTACTGGAGACTGCTCCCAGGTTTTTTGTTGAATTTTTAGAAACTATGTTGTAGTTTCTAGCCCAACGTTTCTTGGGCAACATGGTACCTGTGTCTCCTTGTCTTGACATTGTCTTTTAGCTTAACTGAGTTCTCCTTCTTCTGGAAGTAGTTAGAGAGCAGCTCCCTTCAGGGAGCTCGCCTTTTGGCTGCTCTGGTCAGACAGGCTCTCCGCTCTCCTCATCGAGTGTTGGTTTGAATTAAACCACATGAGGTGACCAGAGTGCCACCCAGCACTCTGGGGAAGAGCTCACGGGGACCTGGTGCCACAGCACTGGCACCACCCTGGTCACAAGAAATGTCTCTGAAAGCTGCTTTTCGTCACTGTATTGTCGTAGCAGGTGATGATCAACCCATTCTGGTCGCATATCTGTTCTCATCTGTTGTCAGCTGCAAGTTTGCAGCTCATGGGATAATGCTTCAAGTGAACATCCGCATTCTGCTCCTGGATTTACCTCCTTCCTGATACTCCGTTCTGTATGTATTTTTTATGCATAATTTCAAATGCTACTTTATCTGGCCTGGTGTGGGAAGATATCAGCAGATTTCATCGTTGAAACTCTGAAATTTGTGCCAAAGTTATTCATAAAAATATTAAATGACACTGGGCTCAAGAATGATTCTCAAGAAAACTCGTTAGCAATTGCTCTCCAGCCTCATGTTCTCGCTCCGTGCTCTGCTGGCTGCTTTTCCCCTCAGATCAGATGTTTGTACGTGTAACGAGGCTTCTGGTAACGCTTGGGTTCTCTGTCTCAGCTGGTGGTTCTCCATATCAAACGCCTTGCTGAATTCCAGGGAAATGAAGTAGACCACTGTTCCTTTGTGTGACAGATCAGGTTTTTCCCCATGGTAAGGGTTAGTCTCCTCTGACGAACGCCTGCTGCAGTATGTGCCATCTGTAATCGCAGTATTTTCCCTGCCCTTTCCTTCAGAACCTTTAACAAGCCTTGCGGTACTGCTGTTGCCAAATAACTTTTTCCCCTTCTTTTTTCAATGTTAGCACCACGTTTCCAGTCACTCTGAGCAGCGCGTCACTGAGTTTTGTTAGAATTTGCTGCAGCAGACCCAGAGTTTCAGGTGTGCCTTCTTTCCTCAGTTACATTTTGGCTTCCTCTGCACCCTCACATCCCCAGTCTGACTGCGTTCAGTGATTTGACCTCCACTTCTCAGTCAGTGGTGTGTATTTTCATTCCTGTCCCGTTTCCTTTATCCTGTGAGCCTTGTCCCGGTGCTCAGCGTGGCTGCGACTGGACGTGAAGGGTGGGGTTTGTTTTACTGAACTGGTGGGTGTCGCAGACAGGGGGAGCTACCAGTGCAGTCGGTGCACGTTACAGCATGCTGAGGTAGGAGCTTTGACTTTGACTTGAGGAGATGAGGCGAGCAGACTCTCACTGACTGTGAAGACATCCATCCTGACTTCCTTGGGATGGCCAACAGCGCAAACCCAAGCGTGGTCTTCTTTCCTCCCCACCGGCATCCCAAGTTAGGTGAGGTGAGATGTCCCTCAAAGCTGTCCCATTATTTGCAGACAAGGACAACCTTTTTTTCCTTTTTTTCTCAGTCTTACCTTTCTGCACAGTATCGGCTCGCTCCGTTCCCATGCACTTGTTACTTCTGTAGCTGAAAACGTGGTCCTGTCTCTTCCTTTGCACTGTGTCAAAAGACAGAACGAGTTAAAAGGTTCACTTTGTCCCTGAACTTGCCATCGTCTGAGGAGTGCGACTCCGTGCTGAGCAGGTCCTTTTCATCTCCTGAAATGACCTGCTTGTTCTCAGCATCCTTCTCAAAGTGAACATTTATCCACTCAGATTTGGGGTTCTTTCCTCCCAGGTTATTTCCTCACTGATGACACACATTCATGATGTTTATGGCAACTTTTCAACAAGGTATTTTCTTTTTTTTCCTCATGATCTGCATCATGACTGCTGAGTGTAGCTCTATGTATTACTCCATTTCTTTTTCTTAACATTTTTCCTTTAAAAACAGACACCCTAACGACAGACCTGCTTTCGATTTACCTTTCCATGAATTTACACGGACCTAACTCTTGATTCCCTGGGTTATCTTCTACAACCTGACCTTCTGTGTTTGCATTACTTCCAAAAGCAACCAATTTAAAAAAGAACCCAAACCAAAACTTGATAAAACCTATAAAAAGCATCACCTTTCATTGTGGTTCTGTGACTGGTTGGTGAAGAAGGTCCTGCAGTTTTACATTTAGAGATAGCCAGAGACATTACCAAGATTATTTGTTTCCCATCTCTGGGCAATGAATGTTCCTTACGGAGACTTGTCCTGAGGACAGGATTTGTCTTTCTAATAACGTAACAGTGATTTGTGATCGTACTCGTGTGGAGTCCCAGGGCCGCGGTGTAAGCAGCTTACCTTTCGTTTCCCTCAGGATTTTGATAGAACGTACACTTCTCTCTACCTTTGTATTTCTCGTCAGTCAACTAAATTGTGACCGCCTGATGCTTCCCACCCATCTGTACCTTCGTATTTTTGTTTAGCGTGATGCATCTCCCGTGGTGTCTGGTCCCAGTCTCTCCCCGCCGTATTTCTGTCACCCCTTCAGCACCCGCTCCTGCTCCGCACCGGCGGTTGGGGCCGCTCCGTGCTGTTGTCCAGCTCCCAGCATTTGTCTTTGAGCATTTCACCCCTCTTTCCCCGCACGCCTTGAACGCTGCAGGCTCACACGTGTCGTCTGTGCTCGGGGCAGCTGGAAGTGGCCAGCCAGGAGTGCTGGTGGCCCGCGTGGGCAGGTGGTGGCCCATGAGTAACCTCTTCATTGCTTCTCAATTGACCATGCCTTGTCCTGACGGGCCGTGCTCTGCCACCCACCGTATCGCTTCCCTGGCTGCTCTTCCCTTCCGCTCCATTCTCTGTGTTCACCCACCCGCTGACACTTCGTGTGCAGCCTTTACCCATCTGCAGAGAGACGTCTCGCAGCCCGGCCCGGCGTCTCGTCTGCCGCGTATGACAGAGCACCCCGTCGTCGGGAAGCATTTGGAGAAGAGCAGCAGCGACAGCTGGGGCGCTTGAGGGATCCATTTGGGAAAAGATGGAAAATTTGAGTACGGTTTAATCAAGCACTGTGTACGGCACAGGGTGTTTGCGACTCGTCCGAGGGTTGTTTGCAAATCGTCCAAGGGTTATGTGCGTCTGAAAGGTGAAGACTGGGGAGGAGCAGGAGTCACGTGGGATGAGCCAAGGGGTAGAATGAGGAGAAATGGGCAATCAGAGGTGATATTTGGGGTGAAATGTAGCAAAACATGGCTAAGATTCTTTGTTAGGTTGCTCACCACCCTTTTTCTCTGATGAAACTTGCAAAGCAAAATATGAAATGTTCAGCACCAGCAGATGTGCTGGATTGCAGATTTAACAGGCTGTTGCCAGGCTGGTGATGCATGCGAGGCTCAAGTGACTCTGGCAAAACTGGATTTCCCAGAAAGTCTCCACTCCTAAATAGGGCTTGTTCTCTTTTCCTAGACAGAAGCAGTTCGTTAGACGGCACTCTGCAGGGACCAGGCCGGGGTACAAAGCGATATTCCCAAGATTCCCCTCCATACAGTGCTCCTCTCTCCCCCAAGTTACCAAAGAATGACCGTCACCCTTTGGAAGGTGAGCACAGCGTCTCTTCCCAAAGCTGGCTGTTCGTAGCGACGTGTAACGTACAGCAGGATTAGATTTGCCGTGCCAAATCAAGCCGTGGGTTTAGGAAATCTGCTTTGCTTTGTCTCTGGCTTGGGGTCGGTGTTTGGCGTTTCAGGGAGAAGTGAAGAAACCCCTCCATGCCAAGGCAGGTTCCCCAAGCAGCTGAGTAAGGCATGTGGAACGCAGGGAGAATTCCTTCTAACCCTGATAGTCATCATCTCATTCCATATAATCTGGGATTTCATTACCTGTGTTTTAGCTGCTGTTGCTATGCGTGGTATTAACGGGCATAAAACAGCCCACTTGCTTCAGTCAATCTTCCACCAAATTTTTCCATGGTGCTTTGCTGCAGTGTATTGTACAGATGCTGACGTGCAGCTGTACAGCCAGGACCCTGCTGCCCTTTCCCAGGATCCCATCCTGTTCCTCACGATCCTCCCTAAATAGCACGGAGGGTCTTCCTAGCGTGTGCTCCGCCAGCTAAACCAGATCAAATCACACCCTGCTGATTCCTGCGGCGTCCGTCGGGTCACGCTGGTGCAGATGTGCGATGCCAGGTTCTCAAAAGCGGTTGCAGAAATCTCCTCTTTGGTAGGTGGTCCGTAGGTGTCCTTTGCGTGTGCAGGGGGGAGACTCCCAGGGGGCCCAGGTAGGTGGAGGACTGAGCCTGAGCAGGAGTATTCAGTAAATACACTTGCACCTTGCCTTTTGTTTTGATCTGCAGACATCCCATAATGCAGACTGGAGTTTCAGCCTTACTGAAGCCTTTTAATGAATTCATGGTGAAATCTGCCAAGGTGTTAGTCTTAATTCTTTGTAATATGTCTCGGAAGAATTACTGGAGACTCTTGGCTGGGCCCGTAGTTCCATGGCTTTGTGCTCTGTTGAATCCCTGCAGAATCACCATCTCCCTGGCTCTTGCCGAGGTTGCTGGGCTTGGGTGGTTGATCCCAGATTTGAGACTGCACAGCCTCCCGTGCGCTGAGGGGCAGTTCTGGTCTCCATCCATCACTGTGCCCTGCGCTCTTCAGGATTACTGACCACCTATCTAAGCACAGCTGATCTGAACTTGCTCCCCGTGATGGACAGTTTCCAGTGGCCTTGGATTGAAACTGTAGACTTGTCACATGGCTGAAGCGAAGAACAAGGTCCCGCGTGGGATGGTCACAGCTGTTCCAGCATATTGACAGGACAAAAAATGTTCCCTGAGGCCCAGTCTGTTTCTCATCTCTAGGTACATGTCCTTGCTGGTCTCCTTGACATTCTCCTCAAATCTATCAAGCGCTGCATTTAGGTAACCACCAGCCAAGCCTGTCAGCTCCTCCTCTACTGGCCGGTAAAACAAGCAGCGTTTCACCAGTGCTTGAAGCACAGTAGTGTGCTCTGAAGATTAAAGTGCCTTTTACTGGTGAGCATCATAAACTCTCTGTATTGTCAGTGGAGAGAGGAAGCTTCTGAAATGGGTAATTCCAAGGAGGAACGTATGTTAGGTTGTCCACAAGAGTGATTCTTAGTCTACTTCAAAGTCTATTCAATTATCTCTTGGCCTTTGAATGGGACATGCCATCTGAATGTCCAGAGGACTCCAGCATGTTCTGTAGAAGTAGAGACAAAGGGCAGAAAGTGTGCCTTCACGTGAGGGTGATGATGCTATTGGTGTCTGAACTTCCTACAGCAACTTGATCTTGTTCTATTCTTGGTCCAGGCAGGGTACAGGGCAGGGAGAAATGAGGTGCAGTTCCAGATTCCATCTAGAATTTTGTTTTTATCCCACAGCTAAAAACCTATTCATCCCCCTCCACCATGAAATTTAAATACAAGCAGGAATATTTGCATTTCAGAGGGTGGATTTTAAGAATATGAGCCTGAACTACTCAGGTAATGAATATATATTTCTCTAGCAAGGAGGTACATCTTCTCACGGTGAGGAGCTCCCCCAGCAGCGCGTGTTCTGGCTTCAGCAGTGTGACAGACAGCAGAACCAGCTTGCCAAACGGAAGGCAGCGAGCAGCAGCGGGAAGTCTTCGTTCGTTGTGCCTTTGGCAAGAAGTCAGAGAAGACGAGGAAAGGATCTCACTCCTTACATTGTTTTTCCTCGTGCATCCAGTGGCATTTGTGTCACTTTTTGCTAAAAAGCTGCAGTTCCAGCACAGTGGGGACCTGCTTTTCAAAGCCTGCCATTTGTTGGAAACAGTGGGGGTTTAGCAATTGTGCAAATCAGGTTTGTGCTTGTGGCCAAACTCCACGTTTTAGCGGTAAAACGACACTCTTGAATCTATAGCGCTATTTGTTTAATTAAACTTTAATTATCTGCTCCCTGCCTCTTCAGCACTAATGGTGCCATGTTTTCCTACCATGCTCCAAATGCAAGCCTTTATTTAAAACCAGCACTTTGTGTAAGAAAATCTGCCTCAGAATTAACCACCCCCTGCTCACCCCGAAGCTGGTTACCAAGGGCGAAAGGGTTCTGGGCAGCGTGTACGCCTGAACGCAGCCTGTGCCCTGCCACCTGCAGAAGCACCTTGTCTTCTGCTACAGATGATTCACGGGGCTGGTAATCATTCCCCTCTTGCCTTGTTTCCCCCTCCCCTTTCTGGGGGTATTCTGAGCGGTTCTCTGTGTGTTTGTATTTTTAAGAGAATCATACAATCACAGAATGGTTTGGGTGGGAAGGGACCGTTAAAGCCCACCCAGTCCAACCCCCCTGCCAGGAGCAGGGACATCTCCAACCGGATCAGGTTGCTCAGAGCCCCGGCCAACCTGGCCTGGAATGTTTCCAGGGATGGGGCATCCACCGCCTCTCTGGGCAACCTGGGACAGTGTGACACCACCCGCAGCATAAAATGTTTCTTCCTAATATCCAATTTAAATCTGCCTCCCTCTATTTTAAAACCATGACCCCTCGTCCTGTCCCACCAGGCCCTGCTGAAGAGTCTCTCCCCACCTTCCCTGCAGCCCCCTTTGGGCACTGGGAGCCGCTCTCAGCTCTCCCCGGAGCCTCCTCTTCTCCAGGCTGAACAGCCCCAGCTCTCCCAGCCTGGCCTCACAGCAGAGCTGCTCCAGCCCTCTCAGCATCTGCGTGGCCTCCTCTGCACCCTCTCCAACAGCTCCACGACCTTCTGCTGTTGGGGGCTCCAGAGCTGGACGCAGTGGTGCAGGTGGGGTCTCACCAGAGCGGAGCAGAGGGGCAGAATCATCTCCCTCAAGGTGATCCTAAATCTCTTACATTGACCCTACCAAGAAGCCTCCTGCAATATTTACAGCATGACCAAGCACTCAGCAGTCCAGAGATAGGTAACCTGAGGGTGAACACGCAGCTTCACTTCCACATCTTGAGCAAAACCAAGTAGTGCTCCCCGGTTGCGTTGGCCTCATCCTCTTCTTCAGATCTGTGATCATAAGCACTGGTGAGAACACAATCGCGTATTTGAGGAATGCATCACAGCACACTCACATCAGAATAACAACAACGTGTCAGTTGTTGAGTTAAATATTTTCTGAGGGTGAGTTTTGGATCCTTAGCATTGCAGCAGCGTGAACCTGTGCACGTGGTCTCCCAGCCTCCTAAGCTGTGATCTTCACTAGCTGAGCCCAGAAATTCCTTCTGCTGCCACAAATCCCCTCTGTGGGAGCTTTGGGGTCTTCACCAGCCGTTAAACACACGCATAGATGCCCCATCCCTGGAAACGTTCAAGGCCAGGCTGGATGAGGCTCTGAGCAACCTGATCTGGTTGGAGATGTCCCTGCTCCTTGCAGGGGGGTTGGACTGGATGACCTTTGAAGGTCCCTTCCAACTCTAACCATTCTATGATTCTATGATTTGCCTGGCCCAGCACATCTGGGCCGAGTGTCCTGGGGCTTCCTGGCAAGCTGAGGCTGTGCGTCACCTCGCAGAAGGTGCTGGCTTTCCTTGGAGGACGGAGATGTGCAGCATTCCCCATTCCCATGCCTGCAACCACTTTCCTCTTCCAGAGCATCCGGACCAGCACAGAGCACCGTGCCCAGTGACCCCTCTCACGCCTCTGCGTCACCTTTCATGTAGATGTTTAACGCAAAGTGCTTTGGGTTTTAAGCAGAACTGTCCCGTTGGAGAGGAAGCCCAGTGCTGTGGCTATGAAGAAGCCGCTATAAAGTGCCACCAGTGTCAGTCACACCCGCTGTGTGGGTCCATCTGGGCCTGGGCCAAGGAATCTCTGTCCACCCCTGGGCCAGAGCAGCCAGCTCAGCGCCGGGCTGGCATCCAGTCTTGTGCTGAAATGGGATGGTGGGAAGGTGGTGCTGGAGTGAAGGAGGTGTTCAGAGTTACGCAGGAGTAGTCATGAGCCAGAAAGCCTCCTTGAATGCACAGAGAGCAGTGGAAACACCTCCGCTGACATGGGAAGCACAGGGCTCCAGGGGAATAACAGTCTTCACACCAGCGCTGTTTCTGCGTGAGGTTTTAAGGATGTTCTGGTTTCTGAGAGCATCCCAGCACGGAAAGGCAGGAATGCCTCAAGTGCGGAGTAACAGAGCCCACAGGATGCAGGTGATAACCTTGCACCAGCTTCACTGAATTGCCAAACAGCTGGCAAAGAGGGATCTTTCCGTTCTGTAGCCTTAGGAAGTGCAGCCAGGGAAGGTCCGGGCTGGCTGCCTCCGGCTGAACTCGCCTCTGAGATCTCTGCTCAAACACAGACAGCAGAGGCACTGAAACCAGAGGATCCCAGTTCACAGAATGGTCCTGTGGTTGATAGAAACCAGATAAAACAGCGTGCCTCCAAGAGAGGTTGCCCCATTTGGTGGGGCCCAGCCTCTGCAACACTCAGGCACTGCTTCAGGCTCTGGCAAGCTGCATCAGCCTTCAGTGGGGCACGGCAGCATCAGCTTAGCAGGAAGGTTTGGGAAGATCTCAAGAGCTTTTGTGTCTTATGGGCTGCAGTATCGACTCTGTGCCCTCACCACCATCCCAGTTCAGCACAACCTCACTGTGCTGGCTTCTCATCCGCTGCTCCTGTGGTCTGAGAAGTCCTGAGGATGAAGCCCAGGGCTTGGCTGGGGCAGTTGCTCAGGTTCCTTCGTCCTTGTCGCCCACTGTGGTGTTGGAGGGGCAGCAGCTCAGGATTGTGAGCTGATCTCAGGGTCTCCACGGATGCTGGCAGAGGTGCTCCAGCTCCCGGCCGGGTGCAGTGGCTCAGTCTAGAGTACACAGGCAATGCCCCTCGTTGTAGGAGCTGCTTTCCACGTTGTCTGTGTGAACTTGCCCGATATTTCCTCATAAAGAAGGCAGGTATTTGAGGATGACTCGTGAAGCATCAGGTCCACCTGGACTGAGACTAGTTCTGCATGCCGTAGTAAAATCTCAAACCACACCGTCCTGGGATGAAGCTGTTGCAGTGTAACAGCAAAGGGAGATCTTGCTGGCTCAGCCGACACGATATCTCACCGCGGATGGATTCCTCAGCCCCCCATCCCCATACTGCCACTGACAGCTGAACAGTAAATGTGGTTTTGGACAAGAAGGTGAGGAAGCCAGTCTCTAAGGAGGACCCCTCCTCTCTGCCCTGTCCCTCCTGCGCACGTCCCAGCAAAGGGTGCTGCTCACCAACTTGGTTAGGCAATGAAGAAGGGCCCAGCAGGAGGTCGAGAGGGGCGAGCAGCTGCTCACCAGCGCCTTGCTTTCGGGGCTGGAGGGTCAGCACGGTGTGAGAAGCGTTGCCTGGCCGTGACAGTGGAACGCGGGGAACTCAGGAGAACCCAGTGCTCCCTCCTGCTCTGCACGCGTGCTGCCGTCCTGGCTACAGCACGAGTCTTACTGAACAGCCCCCCAGTCCCACCCGCTGGGGCCGTTCCCTTGCACGCTGACGCCGGTGATGTGCTGCCCTTGACCCCTCGGGGAGCCTCCTCTCCCTGCTCAGGGCTGTTGTGTGGGTCCTGTGTCCCTTGGCATCCAGACTGGGTAGCCCCCCACCGCCTGCCGCTGCACCGCGGCGCTGCTGCGGAGGGGTCTCTGGAAGCGGTAAGGACACAGGACTGCAAAGCCACAGCGGGTGGTAACGCTAACAGAGTAGCTGTTGCTGCAGTCCGGGTACAAACCATTATCGCTGCTAACTGGTTGGACTGGTATGTGCCAGGCAAACACCAGTGTGCCTGGTTTAATTTCTGGGCTTTCGAGGAGCCCACCAGCGCGGCGGGTCGGCCCTGCTCCCACCGCCGTGCGCAAGCTCTGCCTTCGCTGCCTTCTGCTTTCTGCCACCGAGCGGTAACGTCGGGCGGCGTGGCGTTCGGGTGCACTGACTGCAGCTTGGTGCGTTCCAGGTGAAACCTTTGTTCTGGGAGATGGCCTCCCAGGGCCCCTGGAGCCTCGCCTGGACCCCATGGACTCTGCCTTGAACTCTGTCAATTCATCCAGCCACAGCAGGAGCTCCAGAGACTGTCGCCTGCAAGGATACAGGCACCTGCACCAGCCCTCTAGCCTCACCCAGGGCGGTTCCTCTGCCTTGCGTAGGCTTAGCTCTGGGGGTAAGAGAGTGAAGAAGCCAACCCTCCGCTTGTAAATTTGGCAATGAAGGGCTTTTCTAACTCCAGTTACACCTTTCTAACCTCAGCAAGTACCAGAGACTGGCCTCTGCGCTGCTCAGCAGTAGCTCTGCAGACACGGCAGGTGGGCGGGTGGCAATGCGGAGGGGCGACGCTTGCAGGGTCACGCGTTCGGCGTGGTGACTAGGTGGACCTGGAGGGCAGCGGAGAGGAAGGAGTAGGCAGGAGCTGGACTTGTAAGCGTGGGCAGGGGGCTTTCAGGGCGATAAGCAGGCGTCTGAGGATGGCTTGGGACGGCCGGGGAGCGGAGAAGTACCTGATGAGGCTGGGAGCTGGCGCAGGGGGCCAGGAGGGTGGGCAGACGCGCGACCGGCACTTGGCTGTAGGAGGGCCAGGGGCAGCAGAGCTGTTCGTTGCAGGAGATCAGGACACGGCAAATCCAGGTGTTGGCCAAAAGTTGTGATTTTAGGTGCACAGCACCAATAAAAGCCTCTAAAAAAAAGCTCAGGCTGCTGATGCCTTGATCCTTCCGCCTCCCCTCGCATCTGGGTGCGTAAGGCAGAGCGCTGGACCCCCGGGCCGTGCTGGTGCTGGCACGCTGGGAGCAGGACTTCTGCTAGCTGGAGCGGTGCTGCGGGAGAACAGAACTGCGCATCCGGGCTCAGGCCGTCAGAAATGGTGAAACCATTGAACAGCCCCGCTGCGTTCGGGATGCTGAAGGTGGCGTTTGGAGCGGGGGAGCGAGGGGAGAAACGGCGCAGGGAGAGAAGGGGAGGGGAGGATCGTTTTCTGCACAGGTGGGAAGCATCAGCAGATGGGCAGGAGTGGGAACGGGGCTCCAAACTCAGCTGAAGGAGGGCAAGGGGAAATTGGGGTCTGGAGTGAGGTAGAGGAGGCTGCCCCGAAAGTAAGGCCTGAGGAGAGAGCACGGGGCTTCGGTGCTAGAGCTGTGCTGCAGGAGTCTCTGGGGCACGGCTGGGACGTGCCCTTCCCGTTGTGTCTGCCACTGCTTTGAGAGAGGAGAATGAGTGGTAGGCTAAGGGTCAATAACTGCCGGAGCGATGCCGGGGACACGCGGAGTAACGGCTGCTCTCCCGCATTCTCCCCAGGTTCAGATCGGTACCTTGGATCGCGAGACGTCTCCCGGCTGAGCAGCCGCGACCCCTCGTCCTGGACGGTGGAGGAGGTGATGCAGTTCATACGAGAAGCAGATCCACAGCTGGGCCCCCATGCTGACCTCTTTCGAAAACACGTAAGCATGTCTGTGTGTGTGTATGCGTGTGCGTGTACGTACGTGTGTATTTATTCATTATATCTGGGAAGGGGTGGATCGTCACACAAAAAAAAAAACCTCTGGGAAGGCCAGCAGCATGGCAGCACTTTGTACCAGCTGGGGTTTTGTGCTAAGAAAAGCCTCCTCGTAAATCCTGCTCGTGTCGTGCTCAGGCGTGGGATCCCCTTACTCCGAAATCGTCGAGGGGAAGACATGGCAGCCCGGCTGAGGCTCCAAGCGCCGCTGCGTTTGTGCGTACAGAGCTCAGCTCTTAGCTGGATTTGAACCCTCGTGCTGAAAACACAAAACCTCGTTCATCCTGAAGTCTTAATGTTCACCCGGTAGCAAATTTCTCCTGGCAAGAAACACATTCCAAGTGGAATTCGAGTGTGGTGCTGCTGAACTCTGTTTCCTGTAAGAAGGGCTCTCCTAAGGCTCTGCTTCTTGTGCGCGTCTTAAGTGAAAAGTAGCTGCAGACACACAGCGTGGACTTTGTACAATTAAAGCTACAAAAAATTTGGCAGCTCCACGTCCTGGCTCCTGCCAGACGGTTCATCTTCCCTCTGCCCCTTGCTTCAGTCCGTGTTCTACCTGGTGGTGAAGTCAGAAGAGAGTAGGAGAAAATGCCCGGCTTCCGCAGGCGGGAGAGGTGGATGGGATGCTTCTTGCTCTGTGCTGGGCTGGGACAACACTCTCTTTTTTCTTTATTTTAATTACTTCTGTTTTAGAACGACGAGTACTTGAAAAATGTTTTGTTTTAATTATGCAAGAGAGTGCTCAGCTCTGCTGAGGGATGGCAATCTTCCGTATTGGCATCCTGAGGAACAGCTTCACTTCCATCTGAAAAGGCAAAAGCAGCACAAACCTGGTACTGGAGATCATACCAAGTGTGAGACCTGAGCATCGACGTAGGACAGGGTTTTCTGCTTTTAGAGGTTGTGATTTTTATTTTTCATTTATAAGTCCATTGATGTTTTCTTCGTGGAAACCTGTCCACTGCAAAGCTCTGGCCAAGCCAGGACCAGGTCGAGGAGTGCTGCAAGGCCCTGGAAAACTTCCGCTCGCAGATGCGAAGCGCAAAGCTGTTCTCCAGTTATTTTGAGCTTCGTGATCCCTCTCCTCCGGCGCGGCACAGCTGCCTCAACTGTAAAGCACCAGCTACCTTCGAAAGCTGTGGTGTTGAAATCAGCCCTGCTGCAGATGAGCTGCTCCACCGTCGCTCTGCCAGCTGCTGGCAGGTTGCTTAGAAACTCCAGAAACTCCAAAACTTGCTCTGCACGCAGTGGCAGTCTCTTTGGGTTTGCAGGGTGTGCTCTCTTGCCGCCGCCTTCAGCCTTGACTTGGGGGCTGCGTGTGTTGTGGCAGGAGTGCTGTCAGGGCCGGCGCATCCTCGCCCAGGACCTTTCCCCTGCAGTGGGATGACGATGCCCTTGCAAGAGAGAGTGCTGCCCTGCACTGCTGCTGCCTCCATCCTTCCCCTGTCAGGGAAATCCCCCTCTTTTCCTTCCTCCCCACCTCCCTTCCGGATTTGCTGACAGCTGGACCTGGTTCCCAGCTGTTCATCACCCAGCAGCGTTCCCAGCACCACGGGGGGTCTGGGGCTGAACCCTCGTGCTGCAGGCAGGGCGGGATGCAGGGATGCCCGCGCTGGGATGCTGCAGTTCCGTGCGACCCTTCGCGGTTTAGCGCTGCTTTCATACCCAGCTGTGCTGCTGCAGCTGTCGGCGTTCTGGGCGCAGTGGGAAGGGTTGGGGCATCCAGGTGTGCACAGCTGGCGGTACTCACCAGCGCTCCTTCCCCTTCCTTGCAGGAGATCGACGGGAAAGCCCTGCTCTTGCTGCGGAGTGACATGATGATGAAGTACATGGGGCTGAAGCTGGGGCCGGCCCTGAAGCTCACTTACCACATCGACAAGCTAAAGCAAGGCAAGTTCTGAAAGGACGCTTGGCAGGACGGATCCTGGAAGCTCCGCTCCTGGCCACCCATACCCGCGCTCGCCTGCCGACAGGTACGCATGCACACACACCCATTTACGCCGCAGACGGACACCTCGCCGACACCCCGGCCCCGCTGCGGGGGTCCAGCCGCCCGCCCGCCCCCGCGCCAGCAGCCAGGCCCCGGCGGGCGCTCGGGAGGAGGCTGGCAAGCAGTTGGCCCTGGGGCTTCGCACCGGACCCAGTCGTGGGCGTCGCGTTGGAAGTGGAGGGGCTCTCCCTGCGGCCCAGCTGGCGCTTCTCCGTGGGCTCCCGGTCCTGCTTCCCTGGGATGGAGCAGCAGCTCTGGGCAGAGCCCGTGGGGACTGGGTGCTCGTGCCGGCTCCTCTCCCTCTCGCTGTGGCTCCTGCGTTCCCGGTCTCGCCGGCTCGGGGCGGCCCTCGGCTCCCGTCCCCTCTGAGGAGCGGTGGGCCGGGGAGGCTGAACGCTCTGTGCTTCGCTGGGCAGTCCGGCTGCGATGGGGACGGAGCCCCCCGACCCACGCGCGGCACCGTGGCAAGCTCAGAGCAACGACCCCCCACCTCCCCCTGTTCCACACCTCGGGGTAGCCCAGCCGCCCGTCCCGGGGCCCACTCATCTCCCGAGCTCTGCCCGCCCCTCTGCGCCCGGCCTGCCTCCGGCCAGGGATGCCGGGCCAGGGATGGAGGCCTTCATATTTATTTGTGCCGGGGGAGGCCGCGGGGTGGCACACAGCGCTGCCCGGCAGCACGGAGCGAGCTGTGGGAGAGCCGAGGAGCGTGGCTGGGTCTGGCGTAGCCGTGGCAAGGACAGGCCTGGGTCAGCGTTGGAGGCTGGCTGGATGCTGCAGGACTCAACTGATCCTTCGCTCCTTTTTTTTTTTTTTTTTTTTTTATTTTTTTTTTTTAATAAGGAGTTGTCTGTTTAAAATGAAATGATTTTTCTACCTGTTGTTGAACTCGCAACTCTTGGAGATTTTTTTTTTTTTAGCCAGAAATGCAAAGGTTCGTCTTCCAGGGGCCCTCCTGGGTCCTCTGGGGTTTCGGTCCGTCCCCGCTCAGCGCGTGCGAGAGGGGCTTTGGGTCTGGCAAGTCAGAGGATCCCGCTGTGGTGACCTGTCCCTGCGTTGCTCTTCGTGTGAGGGCTTTCCCCGACCCGGGGCACCTGTTTGTTTCGGACAGTCTAATGTATTTATTTCCGATGGCACTTGGGCAGTGACCCGCTGTCCCAGACACGTCACTGCAGCTGCAAGAGGAGGAGCGGAGCGGAGGCCGCGCCGCCGTGGGCAGCAGCCTCGAAGGCTGCCTGGGGGGGGACAGGGCTGGGGCTGCCTGGTGGGGACAGGGCTGGGGCTGCCCGTCCCCCGGAGCATCGCCTGGGCCGAGCCGGAGAAGGGCCGGCAGGGCGAGGGGTGGCCCGGGCGCGTGCCCACACAGGCACCCACGGCACGCACCTCCTTTCTGCAACGACCAAAGGGCTGGGACGGGGACATCTCCACTGCAAGCACTTCCTCCTCCTCCTCCTCCTCCTGTCTTTAGCTCACCTGCTGTGCATCCAGAGCAGCGTCTCACGCTCTTCCCTGCCACCCTCGAGGCCCCTGGCAGCAGCAGAACGGGCCCGCACCCCGAACAACTCTCGTTTCTTGCACTGGGTCAGGTTTACCCCTAAGGGGAAAAGTTGCAAAAAAAAAAAAAATAAAATAAAATACAAACCCACAAACCACCACCCCCAACCTCCAAAGTAATAAAGCTTTTTGTTGCACAGCAAAGTCTGTGCTGCAGTCCCTGCTGCTGCACCAGGGTGGTCGGAGGGAGGTGGGGTCCAGCTGCTCCCAGCGTCGGCCCCGGGACGCCCCTCGTTTTCACCCAACACTGATCCCGCTGCAGACAGGTCCCCGTGCGGGGTCAGCCCGTGCTTTCCTCCGCACTTATTTTACGTTGGTTTGTTTATAAATAAAAGGATAACTGAGTTCCTCCCCGCTAGGTGTGTGTGCACTGATGGGAGCGCTTGGCTGGGCCCTGGCAGCATCTCCCACGGGCGCTGGGGGGGGGGCCGTGGGGACAGGGACGGGGTGTTGGTCACTGTTGTCCTCGAGCGTTGCTTGGTTTCACCTGGAGCAGCTGAGCGCTGCTCTCCGGGATGGTTTCCACCAGGAACATCCCTGTCTGAGGAGCACTGCAGGAGGGGCTCCATCACCACACACCCCCCCCAGGCCCTCTCAGCGCTGGGCAGCGCCAGGTCCCGGTGCAGCAGCATGGTCGCTCCCAGGGACGCGATGGCAGCGGGGTGGGCAGAGAGTTTTGAAATTCTCTGACCTTGCCTGGGGGGTGGTGGGGCAGGGAGCAGCCCCCAGCTGCAGTTCCCGACTCCGTCACCACACGCACACCCCTCAAACCTGCCCCGAGGCGCGGAACAGGGGGTGGGTGAACACAAGTTGGGTGACCACCACCCGCAGCCAGACGCGGGCACAAGGCAGGGAGCGGGAGGCCAGCTGAGCCCCAGCGCAGCCCATTGCCGTGACCGCAGCCCCCACATCTGGGCAGCTGCAGGGCAGCCGGGAGCCCCTGGGAGCTGGCAGAGGGCAGCTCCGTGTCCCACAGGGAGGGGGGTGGTGGCAGGGGCTGGGCAACAAGAGGGGTTCAGCCAGGCCCCCCCCGGGCATTCGGGGCACCCACAGCGCACGGCGGGGTGCTCTGCACGCGCCCCCGGGCTTGGCCAGGCTGGGTCTCCAGCAGCAGCACCCCAAGGGGGGGTGAGGCCAAGGAGGGGGGGGTCTCCCCTTCACGAGTGGTGGGCCTGGGCTTCGGGTCCTGGCTCGAGCTGCGCCGGGAGCGCCTTGAGCCGTCTGCTCCGCGGCGGGAGGAGAAGGGACGAGGCTGGGGGCTGGAGAAGGCAGGAGAGACGCCCAGCCCCAGGGAGGGCAACCAGGTGGGTGCTGCTGGGGAGAAGGGGGAGAAGGGGCTCGGCTGGTCCCGGAGGTCTGGCACCGGGCGGGCCGGGGTGGGAGGAGCACCCCAGGTCTCTCCTGCAGCCTTGGGGCTCGCTGGGCACCTCTGTTCGGGTGCTTCTGGGCCAGCCTCGCCCCTCGGACCACTTGCCCACGGCGTGAGGCTCCCAGCCCAGGCTGACGGGGACCTGCAGCTCCACCGTGCCAGCTCCCAGCCCTGTCCCGGGACAGCCAGCATCTCCTCCCGGGACAGCCGTGGGAACGAGCGTGTCCCTGCCCGTAGCGGAGCCGGCGTGGGGCAGCGGAGCAGCTGCCGGCTGCGGCCAGGACAGAGCCGGGTGAGGGGGGGAAGCCGGAAAGCGCTGCCCAAGGGTCTGCGGTGGCCCCGCACGTTCGTCCCCGGGCCGCTCGGGGCAGGGGGAGCCGGTTACTCAGCCCCCGGCCGAGGCTGTTCCTGCGGGGAGCCCCGCACCCCCACACCGCGGCTCTGCCCCCCACCCTGCGGCCAGCACCGCTCCCAGCCGCGGAGAAGGGAGCAAACCGTCCCCCGGGCAGCTCGCAGCCTCATTAATTAAAACCCGTCATTAATTAAAACCCATTTTCTGCCCTGCAGTCCGCCTCGTGATTTCAGAGACTTTGGAAATGCACATCTAAAACCCCCTGGACATACAGCTAACAAACTTTTTCCAGATTACAGTGCATTAATTTAAAAGTAGCCGGTAGAGTTTGGTCCTTTTTCTCCCTCTGAGCTGTAAAGGTAACGGAGCAAGCTCGTGGCTACCTACTCATTTTATTACAAACACCCATTTAATGACCAAGGCAGGTGTGCAGTTTTGGCCAAAACCAAACCCTTTCTGGAGACAGAAAACAAACCTGTGCTGCAGGCACGGACTGATGTCACGCTGCTGCAGGACCAGCCCTTTCCTGGCCCACGTTTGCTCAGGACACAGAACATCTCGGGGGGGTTGATAATTTTTTGCAGACTGCTTTAACTGGCACCCCCAAAGAATGCTCAAAGCCTTCCTGGCTAAAAGCAGCCTTGCAGCATAAAGTTAGAATAATTGCAGAATAAAGCAAGACGGGGCTATGGGAATGATCACTTAAAATGAAAGAGGACAGTGTTTAATTAAGTTTGGGATAAGATAACAGGGGAGTTCAGACGCAGCCAGGCTCAAGACGTACAGCTTTCTGCAAACTTTAATGAACGGAGGAGTTCTGAGCCGAGACACTTTCTTCCTTTCTTCTAAATTACCAGAGACCAAAAACTGCATGGCTTACGCTGCAGCGAGAGGCAGGAAAAACAAAAAGCAAAAGTGCATTTCCCAGCCCAGAGCTGCAAAGCTGAGCTGGTGGTCGCAGGACAGCGCGCATCTGCAGACTCAACCAGGTAACGCTGCAGGCAAAGCGCGAACCCCTCCTGCAGGAAACAGCACTTTGTATTGCAGCCAGGCGGGACACGCGGCTCCGCTGGACTGAAAAAAAAAAAAAAAATGGCAAG
>WHYT01017933.1:644716-661701 GCA_009806455.1 Tetrax tetrax
AAAAAAAAAAAAAGCACCATGAACTGTTCGGTCCAACAGGAGCTTTTAAAGGCAGCAGCTGGAATTATTTCACTGTCTTCTCTGAACCTCCCCCCTTGATGCAAGGGGGTGAAGTTTCCCAGCCCAGGAAGCAGCACCAGCAAACACTGGCACGGAAAGGGCGATCAGTTGCGCCTCGTTTCAGGCCGCGATGGGCTTTCCTGACAGTTTTGCTTTGTATTTGTTCACATGATCCAGGTCAAATGCATCCCTGCAGAGTGGCGTATCACAGTTAGAGCTGATCGCGTTCCAGATTAACTCTACTCCAGGAAGATTTCCCTGGTTAAAAGTTCATTGCCGGCAATGAATGCACCAAGACCACCAGTGCCAAATGATTTTAAATACTATTGAAAAAAAAAAAAAATCAGAACAAAATGTCCCACCCCCCGCCCCAAAAAAATACTGCATAAAGCTGAACAGACCCATCCTCTGCAGCACAGCGCAGCTCAAGAACTGAGCAACCCCCAAAATCTAGTGTCATCCAGGTGATTTCACCAGTAAATAACAGAGACTGCCGCGGGAGCGGAAAAGGCTGGAAAAAGCAACGCAGCTGTCAGTGGCCAAGATCCAAACTCATGCCAGCACTCGTGGCAGCGCACTTCCTCGACCATGCACTAGAAAGGAAGCGTGCAACCGCGTTCTCCCCGACGCAGCCAATCCCATCCCCAAATTTGCTGTTTATCTCCAAGACTGTGCTAACTGAAGAAAGTCGAGGTGCATGTGCTGCAGTGAGCTCTCCAGAAATAACCAGAATCTACGCAGAAAATAAACAACAGAAGAGCTGAGGAAATAAAGGGACAGGATTTCATAACAAAAATTATAAAACCATAACTTAAAGCCCAAAGCTGACAGTGTTCAAGCTATTGCTGTAGGAATGCCTGGAAAAATCTAACGAAGGCTCCTGTCTTCAGCGGAGACACACCTGGAGATAGAGAAAAAGAGCAGGAATTACCGACAGTGAAGAGCAACGGGCTGGAACCGCACAGCGCACTGAAGCCCAAGTGACACAGGTCACCCCAGACAAACGTCACACACCGGAGCTGCCCACACTCCTCTTCCAGGACAGAAGGTGCCCGTCAGTTTTACAGGGGCACCACGGCAACGTTAACACCAGCGTATCGCCCCCCTAAGAAAGCAACCTCTTTCTAGGAGTCAACGTTTAAATAAAACGCAGGGAGCAAGCACTGTTGAGCTAAGAATTAACTTCCTGCCCTTCCCAGCACCCCCCGTTGCTGGTACCAACGGGGAATCTCCCTTTTGTTGCAGCTCTGAGGAGGCAGCGGAGCTGAGCCGTGTACCGGCAGGCCAGGCAGCCGGACGGGGGACACCACACCGGCCAGCGTCACCTTCCCCAAATTTGGGGACAGCCTCCAAGCTGTCGGGGGTCAACGCCGTGCTGGACCTGCCGCATTAGGGAGCGCGCTGGATACCCTCAGTGAGCCAGAAGTTCTGAGTGTCTTTAGGAGGATAAGAATTTACGGAGAGGGTTCTTCAGCTTTTAGTTCGCTGTCGTACCAGCTCGGGAACAACCCCACACCCAGCCATCCCAGCTGTCTTCAGTCTCGCGACCAGGGGTGGGGAACTACTGTGCTAGACCTGTGCTAACGCTCATTCTCACTCCGCAGTTAAATTTGGAAGCATCTGTTCTGTGAAGGAAAGGGGGAGGAGAGAGAAGTTGGACGTCCTCGGTCCCCTGGCATTCAGCGATAAACCCCTGCTCTCACTCGACACGTGTGCACAAACGCTGCTTAACTCCTCCAAAAACACCCCCACAACCAGCCAGAGCAGAGGGGAAGAGCGTTCTGCCCACAATCACCTACCACACAAGGGGAGAACTCATTTCAAAATTAAGCCCACCTTTTTTTGCTGGGGTTTAGTGTCCCCCATCCAAGACTGGATTATATACATCCAGTCACACACATCCAGTTTTTGCATCCACGTAACATCTGCAGCAGCTACTGCAGCGCAGAGCTCAAGCCCGCTGCTTTGAGAGAAACCTGCTCCGTCAAGAGACGGGGAGAACGGCCATCTCAAAAGTGTTCTTTGGCAAAGGTGAGAGCCTGCCCCCAAAATACCAAACCTCCTAAATCCAGTAACCCCCTGCTCAGCTTTCCCTTCATTTTCAGGAATGTGTGCTATAATTGCACTTTTTCTTCTTTATTTGGATTTAATCTCCAACTCCCACGTGTATGTTTATACTTTATTACGTGTCAATTTGCTAAGGAAATACCCACCCACATCTGTTACGCAGACAGGACGCATCCCTCAGCACAGCTGGAACACACGTGTGAGCACCAGCACGTTTCATGGTGTGCCGGTTTTCTACCAACCGACACGAAACATTCAGATGGCAGGAGGAAAGACTGAGCAAGGAATTTTTTTTCCGTAAGGAAGGAGGTTGAGGTCATTACAAGTTACCAGGAATCAGTCGTGGTTGACTGATGGAAACTTCAGCTCTGTCATCTCCAAGTCGGGCGAGCTGCTGCCACTTCTATCGCTGTAGGTGTCCCTGCAGAGGTCAGAAATATTTTGTTTTACAGAGCACAAGTGCTTTGTAGACCTAGTTTGACATCAGCAATCAGTGGGGTTTGGTAGAACTGCCGAGTCATTATCAATTTTAAAGGTTTGTGAATTAAAATTATTTCATATATAACTGGCATTTTATAAGGCAAAGTTATTCTAAAGGAAACTCAGGAAATAAGAGAGGTTTCAAAGGAAGAGCAGAAGGAAGAGATGCTGCAAATAACGCCTAGCTACCCCACAGCAACCTTGTGCCAAGAGGATTCTCCAATTTCTCCTGCAGGAAGAAGCACTGCTCTGTGAAAGGTCTGAGCGGTGTCTTCCTTCAACCCACCTGGGGGAGAGCCTGCAGCCCTTTTGTAGGTAATGTGTGAGTCTTCCTGCAGATGCCAAGAGGAGGCCGAAGTATGGGGGAGATGGCTTAATTGGTCTAGAGAGGAACTCGGGGTGATACTGGACACCAACGAAGAAAGGATGCTCTAAGAGAAAGAAACAGAAAATAGTCACGTCAGGTCTCTTAAGCCTGTGGCTGAACTGCAGATGGAAGCACTGATCACCTTGAAGCCCTGATGATGGAGAAGTGTCATTTCTATCCTGCTTTTTGTCCCTACGTGGACGGGCAGATAGGAGTTTTTTAGTGTAATTTTACAGAGGAATCATTCTGAGAGAGCCTGGACTGGTCCCGCACAAAAACCTGCTCAATCACTCTCTGAGCACTTTCCCTTGTAAATACCTACGGCCACAAACTAATTGCTTAGGGACTCACCTTCCAACTCAACCACTTCCATTCGCTCTCCCTCCTCATCCTGGCCTACAAACTTCAAACCTTGCTCTTCAAAACACTTTTTCAATTCGGGATTGACCTAGAAGACCAGAAGCAAGAAATAACATCATCTCCTGTGTCTGGATTACACAGAAAAGCTCAATACCTACAACAGCCTTTTTACCTCAAATCTGTGTCTGTGTCTCTCTTCCAAAAAATCATGATCTCCATACAGCTTCCCTACAGCAAAAGGAAGACGACATTTCTTAGAGCAAATGCCAAACAGTTTGCGTGCTATTAACTCACCTCCGTTTCACCACTCGAACAAAACTCTGCAAACCCCTTCCATTCAATGACGCTTCAGCATTCCCAGGTCTCACTTCCCCATACCCACCGTACCTGCGTGTCATTCCCAGGAAACACTTCCAAAAGAGGTAAGAGATGCCTTACTCATGATCGAATTCTTGGTTTGGAAGAGTGTTCTTCTCTTGCCAAGCCTCATGGTCCCGCCCATTTGCCCAGGATTATGTTCCGGCATGTCTATGACCTGCGAAAAGCATTCAGAGAGGGAGGTGGGACTGAGGGAGGAATAACAGTCCCAGGCAGACTCTGAAAAATGATAACAGGGAAAAATAAACATCCATAAACAGAGAACAAGCAACTATCCCAAGGAACACTGTCTTCACAAGTTAGAGTGACAGAACCAGTTGAGTTAGTGGAGTTATTCCAGTGTGCACAGAAAACGGAGAAGGTTTGCAGGTATTCAGGAAGCTTCAGCATAGGAAACGGTCTCAGCCAAAGCCTCCACAGATCCCATACACTACTACTGTGCTATTTTCTGAACAAACAGACAAGCAAATTTACAGAAACAAAATCCCCAAGTCAGAATCACTTATACTTCAAAAAGAAATCAGCTTGTGAAGTTATTCATCAAGCTTCTTCCTTTTGAGTAGCATTATGAATTCTAGCAGAAGCGGTCGTTACGGCGGGCGCTGGACGAGGCACGCAGAGCCTGCAGCCTAAGAAATGCAGGTTCAGAAATCTGTCCACAGATGTTCCAAGGATTTAATTTCTGTCTATGTTAATTTCTGAGATCATAATTAAACAGTTAGGCAGCGGAATCTGGATATCACCAAATCTTTAGAATTTACTCTGTGAAATCAGTTAGCTTTTAAACTGCCTTTTATGGACCTATTAGAAAATGGTTTGGTTTATGAAAACGTGTAATTAAAACAAAACAACAAAAAAATACTAGCGTTTCACCTATAATAAGCACTGCAATCTTCTATGAAGCAGCAACTGCCATATAGTCGACTAGGCAAAGACATTTTCTTTTCAGATTAGTAAATGATGGAAGACAAAAGCCACAAGACTTCACAATCCAAGCTCTTAACCGCACCAACTGCGTGCGGAGAAGACGGTCTCAGTAAGGATTTTACAAGCAAGTCATCGTAAACTCACCACGGGATGAGCGGTTTTGGGATCAAATTCTGTCGAGTTCGCATCTGCAACGTAACATTCCTTGATTAGAAACACAAAGTCCCTCACACCGTGAGGTGCCTCTCCAGGACCTCCCCCAGCCACGGCTGCGTCTCATCCCCACGCTCCCGGCAAGCGGCAACCTCAACGGAGCTGAGCCGCTCACCCGCGCAGAGCTGCCAGCGCAGCCTCCGGCAGCACTGCTCGACAGGAATTTCTGAGGCTGCCTGGAGGTTGCAATCTCAGGGCAACTAGTCCAGTGCCGGCAGCGACGAAAGCAAGGGTCATTCAGGAAAAGTACACGTTCAACAGCTTAGAGTATTTTAAACAGAGCCAGGGAGGGGGGAGGGAGCAGAAGTACTCTGAGAAATACATCTTCCCCTACCTTCACGACTAGGAAGGTAGGCCAAGAATTAGGCCAAGAAACTAAATTTAGCACTCTGAAGGGAGTTTTGACAACAGGGACCCAAGTCAATTCAAGCCCAGTGGAGCCCAGAAAGCAATTCAACCCTGCAATTGCCTGGTCAGCTGAATTGCTTTTTTGTCTTCATTCCCACTGGCTATAATGTGAATTTAGGATGTCTGGCACACAGAGGCACAACTCCACTGAGGTGTTTTATTCAGGAGCTGAGCCTCACTCTAAGCAATAGAAAGTCTTCTGTCATTACAAGCATGCCTTCCTCCACTGATTTTTATTTGAACAGGATAAAGAAATTGTTCTTTTTCCTTTAAATTAGCAAAGGAGATGGGGAATTTTACAGGCCTAAAAAAAAAAAAAAATAAAAATAAATCAAATCTACCTACCAATGAAAAATTAAAAGCTACTGGTATTTAACAAGTCATAGGTATTACTCAAGCAATCAAAGAAATGACCAAAACCCAGGAAGAGTTCTGTGCAATTACCTTGCCAACCAAGAACACTGCGTGCAAACTCCACAACTGCTAACTGCATTCCTAAACAAACTCCTGCGGGAGGCAAGGCAGAACACAGACCAAGTCAGGACAAGGACCACTGAGCCCGCGTGGCAAGCACACACCCCTTCACAGAGCAGTCCCGAGTCAGAGGAAAACTTGGGTGAGACAGAGCTTTGACTTAGATTTAGGGGTCTGTTCACTCTGCACCAAGTAGTTCTGACAAGTTTTACTCCACACCCCCCTTCCCCATCCACTCTGCTCACACATTTCCAGTCTCTCACCACGTCCATTTCATCTGAACGCAGTCACATATTTCTTCGTGCCAAGATCCCCACAGCCTCCTCTGATCTCCAAGACTCCTACCCGCTCGTTACAAGGATTCCACGTCATCACATCCCAACCAACTCCGACCACTTCAGAGCCAGCTACAGAAGATGGCTGCATTACCCAGAGAAGCTGAGCACAGATCACTGCATTCCTCAGCCTTCTTCAGAATTGTACGTTCTATATACTAACGAAGATCAGAGCTCTTGCTGCAGACCAGTTATCCAACCTCCTCCTTCTTATGGATGAAATAGGTTTCTCACCTAAGAAGGGTTTTTTCTGTTTTCTTGCCCAGGAAATAGCTTGAATTTTGCCTTCTGTCCCTCGAACACCAAATCCACCAGGAACCAGAACTCCACTGCATGAGGATGAAAAAATTCCATTTACATGGGGCTCACCAGCGTGGTTCCTCCCAACCACGTACCATCTCTCTCCTGTAAAATCTTGGACCTGCAAGACCTCGCTCCTGAAAACGCTTTGAAGTGCCCTATGTGTCAAGGTCTGTCTGCAGCGCTTTCCGTGTGACTTCACACGAGCCATCACATAAAATGTCACAGAGTTTTCTGGGAAGCGTTTTATAAAAGCACATTTCACCTTCCCGAGAAATCCCCAATACAATGCAGGCTACGATACCAGAATGGTTCGCACTGCGTGACTCTCATGCTCTGCACCAAACATGTTTGCAAACACAGGAGGAATCGCTGGCTGCAGTGTCAAGCTGTCCCAGCTGCAGGCACAAGGACATAAAATTCTGCAGGTGTTCTGTTTTCCCAGTGTTACCCAAAGCCTGCATCCCTGAAGGCTAACAAGCCCCATTTGTTCTTGTTTTCTGAGCTAATGTTTTTTCCCCTTCTCATGCTTTCTTCCTAAAGGACTTCATACCACGTTTACACCTTCCCTCCTCTCCCTCTGGCTTTAACAGCCTTTGCCAGTGCCTATCCTTTCCTCCCCTGATTCCCTCTCACCCTGTTTCCCCACTAAGCCTGTGCACATCCTCATCTGCACGATCACCTCCCCTGCTGCTGCCTTTCACAAACTCCCTCACTTTGTAAACAATTCTCCATTTTACATCTCCTCCTATTTGGGGCAGTGTCAGAGCATGCTGGTGCAGTGCCCAAGAAAACAGCCTCGCCTCCAGTGAGGCTCTTAATTCCAGCTATCAAGAGCAGCAAGTTTATCAGACATGCGCCGAAGAAACGGCCAGAGCGTAAGAGTCTTACTCAGCACCACACAGCTTCTGCCACGCTTCATGGTATCGGACAGGTTCCTCCTTCAGAGTATCTGGCTCCAAGTCAGCAGAGTCAATATACTGGGAAGAAATCCAAAAAAAGGATGATGAGATACTGCCACAAGAGTGTAAATACAGGGTCATCTTAATTCTTATTAAATTAAGATACCATTGTTCCTCCTGGATAGTTCTGGATTTGTTTCCTACTGGATACTTGCATATTTTTTTCTGGACTGATCTCCTGTTTGCTAGTAAACAAAACTGCTTTCCCCCACCATCCTACTACCAATGCACCAACAGAAGCCATGTTTTTTTTCTATCTTCCCCTCTCTGCAGCTCTGCTGTGACGTCCGTGAAGTCCACAAGACCCAAACTCATTTAATGTGACGTCTTAACGGAGCACAGTGAGATGGGAACACACAAACAACCACGCAGCAAGAAAAAAATCTGAATCACTACCTCATCAAATGTACATCATTTCACCTTCAAGAGATGCTAAAGAACAAACAGTATACGGTGAAACACAGGCTGTTTCAATTAAAGGAGCTACAACCGATGCTACGTGGAAAAAAACTTGCAAAATTTCCAGTTTCTCACCCCAGTATTCCAGTATCTCTGAACTTCTGAATGTTCTCGCAGTCTGCTAAGCCTTTTGAACAACTTTTTTTTTTTTTTTATCCTCCCTCCAATTTTTTTTTTATTTTTTTAAGGCTGGAATACTGCTAAACAGTTCTTTAACCCAACGTGAGATCTCTGTGTGAAGGGCTCGCAGAACCACACAAATACGGTTGCGTCAGGAACTACCCAGAGATGCACACTCAAGGTTTTCCCTTCACCAGTTCTACTTGTTTTTCTTCTTTTTCTCTTCTACTGAGAAGTTCAACTTGTAAGTTGAAAAGTAACCCAAACATAGAACAGTGCTCTTGTAAAGCAAACACCTATTTCCATGACTCTCCGTCGTCATGAAACCATTGGATATTTTAAAAGTATACTTAAATTAAAGTAAAATTTCTGACAACAGATATATATATCACTTCTTCAGAGCATCTAACTATAAACAAGACCCTCACAAGCACCTGTGCAAGCCTTAAAGCCTTAATAAAGCTGAGGCAGAAGCATCACAAAACCTGTGAGTACCACAAAGAGCAGCAACCCTAAAAAACCCAAAAAAACCCCACAAAAACAAACCACTTTCAACAACTGCCAGAGAAATTAAAGCAAACGGTGCCCTCCTCAAATGTATCTGCCACTCTCTCACAGTTCAGAACGCTACACTGAGCACTGAAAAGTTCCCATCAATTAAAGACACCTTGTGTATCTTACAGGATGAAAGGTTGGTTGGCTTTGAAGCTGATTTATGCCTGACAACAGATGTTTTCACGCCGTAATCCAAGGACAGTTTTCAAGTTCACCAGCTGAATCAACTCTCCCTCACTGTCTATGGCTTTGTGAAAAAATCTTAAGATGGGTAGCACTACAGATGGAAGGAGAGCTGGGGGTGGGAGGGCAGTCACACACACACCCACCCCCTCCTCTACCTTAATGTCAAGTTTGTGGTTGATCGCCAGCGCGGAATGCTCCAGTGCTTTAATAACGGACGCGTAGGAATCTGAAAACTTGGTGTATTTGCCAACAAGCGCAATGGAACATGTTTCGAGGAGACGGTCATACCTAAACAAAAATCAAAACACAAGGGTTACTTCACCATTAGCAGGAAATGGAGGAAAGAATCACTTACATTCTATCCAGCTTTTCAAGTAACAAACAGCTGGGCTCTTGAAAGGCTGTTCAACTACAGAGGTGATGACTTTAGAAGAGGTGACGTTTTATAATAATTATGACTTTAAAACATCAAAGTAAGATTAAAAGAAAAAAAAAAACCCACAAAAAAGTGACAAACAGTTGCAGAAAGTCATGTATAAATTATCTCATGTCTCCTTCTGCGGAAAAGCCACTTTGAGTAGATCCAAATTGGCTTTTCAGGAAGCTGTACCAGATTCACAGTCTGCGGTAAACTCTTAGGAGAGAGGATCAAACACAACCCTGCATGTTTATACTGTACAGCAGCTTCCCACGCTGCTGCTGACGGAGTTCACTTCAGCAGCTAGACCTCCAGAAAGGACCTCTACAGGCTGCACTGCCTACGCTGTCCATCCCTTTTCAATCCGCTTTTCGATCCTCACCTGGCAGCACGGGACTTAGGCTGCATTCTTGGCTACAGCTAAGAGATTGTTTAAAGTTTATTTCAGAATTGCTAAGTATCTTCCACCAAGCTGGAAGGGGCTTCCCTGTCAAAAGAAAAATGTTCTTGACAGTGGTGGCTTGCGTCATGCATATAAAGGGAAACGTCTGGTCTTGAACACTGATTTTGGATAAGGGCAAACTTATTTCAGGCTTCAGAAAGGGCCTGAATACCAACTTAAAAGATTCAATACACTATTTCCCCACAAATTTGGAGTTGTTTTTTTTTTTCTTGCAGGGAAGAAACACGTCCTAGGATTCTCAGACAGAACAGTTACAGAACAGTTGTGTCACCTGCTTGAGAGCATACTCAAAAGACACATTTTTATTGACAGTCCTGATGACTCCTACATACGCCTACAAAAGGATTTCAATACTTTTTTTGTGTTTTCTGCGTAAAAAGAGAGAGCAGAGCTGTCCACCTTTCCGTTACTTCAAACCGGTTTTAAGATACACAGTACACCACCAACACAAGATAAGGAACTCAATAGTGTTATCTTAAAGGATTCTCACATTAATGAATCTTTTTCAAACAGTTCAACATCCAGGAAGAAAATGTATTTTTGTGGTAAAAAGAGGAAAAAAAAAAATAGACCACATGAAAACACGTGAGAAACACGAAGTATCACCTCATAACCAAGAACAGAAACTAATCCAGAGTCTTAACTCAACCTACGCCCAGCGGTGCAGCTCACCTGTCAGCCATTTCCTTCCACTTCATGAGCATCCTCCTGGGCTGCCTCTCAATGGGAAGGTCAAGCCTGTGTCTGAAGTAGTCAACAACTCCCTGTTCCTCTAACAACAGAGGAACCCGGTAGATAGAGGAGACATCATGAACACAGATGACCTGTTCATAAAAATATGTCATTAAAATAGATCTAAGTGCCTGTGCAATTATTTTTAGAAAGATATTCGGAGAGCTTATCTCTAGCAGACAACCATTTGGCCACCTGAGCTTCCAGGAAACAACAGCTGTTGAATAACACAACAACATTTGAACGGCCCAGTACTAGTTTCCACATACTTGAAGAGCTCATCCTTCAGCACTTCCCAGGCATTTCTGCTCACGGGAGCTCCCTGCGAAGGGCTCGAACACGATACCCTCGCAGTTAAGAAAGTCAGCTGCTGCGCAAGTGGCGTGAGCGCACAGCAAAGTTCAAAGAACACTTCAAAAGAGACGTCTCCTGCGACACAGCCTTCTCGGCACTCCGAACTGAAACTACCGTTAAACGGCCACGAGCCCAGCTTCCCCGCTGCCATCACTGTCATGCTTAACCAGGGCTCCCAGTTTGATTAAAGCCCAGGAAATCTGTGATCTCAATACAGCAATAAATTTGACAGGGGGTCCTTCATCAAAATTAGGATTAAACAACTGTGAGCAAAGAACTGCTAAGTCAACGAGGAATATCTACATCAACCGCTCCAGTTCACTGAAACGGGATTCCTCGGAAAAGGGGACGGCTCTGGGCAACTGTCACCTGTCCATCAAGAATGACACTGTACTTTAAGGATCAAAAATATACTGGCACCACTATTTTTAAATCCTCATTTCTCCTGACTCACATGAGAGCAGAGTTCAACACTGCACCAGTAAAACTCCCTAGGCTGCAAATTTTCCTCCATTATAATCAATAGCACTTAACTTCTCAATTCAAGTCCTGCTGCAGTCAGAGAAACAACTCTGTAAAATTGCATTAAACTCCCAGGAAAGTGAATGAGAAGAGCCAACTAAATTTCAATTCCTGGCCAACAAGAGGTAGATATCATACTGCTGACAAATCAGGATCATTGCCAGGTAATTCTGAATGTAATAGCTGAAACTGCAAGGCTGTTTGATTTCATTGTACTGGAAATTAATAAAAATTACTTGACAGAGCCTGGAATTGTGAAGTTATACTCAGTCTCTCGTAAAAAGACTAAATTTTTGAAGTTCCAGCTGGACTGGAAAGTTGTAATATTTATCTTACAGGCTGTTTGATTATTTTCCAAGGTCTACCTATGACTATGCTATGCAGAGTAGTCTCAAGATTAAAAAAAAAAAAAAAAAAAAACAAACATGCTGATACGGACTTTTTGCACTTCACATAACGCTTAAATTAAGTAATGCGTCTCTCAAACACCATTTCAACTTTTCTGTGCAATCTTGGGCAGAAGAATAATATTGTGAAAAAAGCACTGTAGAAAACACACTCATGTATCCTTTAAACCTCATTTTGGGCAACTACTCTTCATCCTGCAATACTGAAAAACCTCATTCTTCTGTATTCACAGAAGGAATGTGGAAGGATAACTCAGGTCAAAACCAGCTACTCAGAAAATACCTTGGATTCCATAGAATTCTCTAAGCCTACGCTAACTACTTTATAAGAAAACCTGGGTGCTGGCACAAAAAGGACTATTTTTGCAATGGTTACCAACATTCCTTACCCATGTAAGACAAAATTCCTTCACATGAATTATGCAGCTAACAAAAGACACAGCTAGAACACAAAACCACTACATGCTCAGATAAAACTCCGCTCAGCATTTGACAAACAGCTAGAATATTTATTGCAAGGAAGTGCAGACAGCAATCTTTACCTGTTCTGGTTCAACATGACAAAACATGGAAATCTTTTCTTTTACTGAGGTATCCAATGGAGTGGAGCACCTGCAAACAATCTAACGGAACAGCAGCGTCAAGATTGTGAAGTAAAACAGAAGTACTCAGACATTCATGTAACAAACCTCTAAAATAAAAAAATTAAAAAAAAGGAAAAAAAAAATTGCTGTCTCTGCAGTCTCCATGACTTGGGGAAAAAACCCAACTAAGTTTTACTTCTTTATTACCAATATACAAGAGCTCTCAACCCAAGCACTAATTAGAATGGGATGTTGTTGCAACATATCAGTACCGCATTTTTAAATTGAAAGCCAGGCAGCAAACCTTACCAGATCTGGTGAGAGACCAAGACCTCTGAGTTCACGAACACTGTTTTGGGTGGGTTTAGTCTTCTGCTCTCCTGTAGAGCTTGGCTGGTCAGAGAAGAGCAGAAATTGGTATATCAAATTATGATGATATATAGCAATGACTTATCAGGCTAATCAGGACTCTCCACTGCATTCATCGTGTAAAAACTTTGACTCAGTTCCTAGACAATTCACATGAACTTCGAACACCCCTGTACACTATCATTTTAATCTCAAAGACTGAAAGCAACCGGCAGAAACCAGAGTTCACGTCTGTCCAGTAAGTGGGTACGCATTATAGTGAGGGGAGGAGAGAGCAGAAATCCTAAGGGTTTTACCCACTGCTCCCTCCAAATGCCTAATATTTATATTTCTAATTTTTTTCTCTGTAAATCACCTAGCAGGGTCAGAATGGGAAAGGAAGAGACAGAGAGAAGAAGAGAACAAAGACTGATCTGCACTCCAGTAACTATCAAGGTGCTCTGTCAAATCCAGTTACAAGACAAGGAAAACTCATGCTCTCCAGTCCTATTAACGTAACCATGGAAGAATTTTTTCAGCAGCGACTCCTGCAATACAGATTTTTTTCTGTTTAATTTTGACTGTAAATTGTCTCCAAAACCAGAGCACATAATACAGAGAGGAGGTCATATCAGGCATCATATAGCATAAAACATCTTTATATGCTTTTGGTATTAACTGGAGTTCACCTCATCTACTTGGCACACAAGGATATTTTGATTGTTACGGCTTACGTAGCAGTCAGATGTGAGAGTCTTATGTTAAAGACCAAAACACACATCAAAAATATCATCTAGGGGATAAAAAAAAGATTATGCTTCAAAACACAGTATTGTTTTGAAGTTACAAACGTAGCCCAAGCTATTTCATTAACAACAGCTAATGTAAATCTTGGGTGGGAAGGGAAAGCACACAGCAACAGAAGTATTAAAGAACTCCAGGAAGAGTTTGGAATACAATCTTATTAATAAGTCCAAATGGCTGTGAAGAGTGTTTTATATTAGCTTTGAAGAAATGAAGGGCTATGCAAACGAAGGGAAACTGAAAGTTTTCAGCCCTAGAAAGGGCTTTTAAGTTTACCCTTAAAAGCTAAGAGACAATTCCACAGAGAAAAACAGCAGTTAAAGATGCAAAGTTGCATTTGCTGCAACTCCCAACTATTCATTACACGTTTACACACTTTGAGGAGTTTCTGTTCACTTCTTGCAAACCTTTTTAAATACGTAACCATAAACCCTCTGCATTTCTTCCAGAAGTTTCTATACAATGACCTCTAAAGGTCCCTTCCTACCCAAACTAGTCTATGATTCTATAGACAGAAATAGAAGTATAACAGTGCCTACAGATATAGCATTTCAGAAACACATATTTACAAAGCAAGTTTTGGATTAGGGAAACCTCTGACCACCAAAACGTTTTGGGTCCTTACCTGGGGGACTAGGCTGACATGTATGTTACAAAAATTCTCTCTTTTGGCTTTGAACTGGAACTGGCGGAAAGCTTCAATGAAAGGCATGCTTTCAATATCGCCTACCGTCCCACCGAGCTGAAAGAGACAGCGGGGTTTAGAATTAAAGTTAGGACCAAAACACCACCTACTGCGGCTGTACGCTAAAGCACGCGAAAACATCCATACAAGGACACTAAACCATCTCCACAGCACCTCCCTCCGATCCCCTAAAAGCAGCATCATTGAAAAGCACCAGGATTTATCAGTTGTACGCGCCTCCACAGCCTCTGCTCTACCCCAACTATTTTGTTACCTTCATGATTTCCCCAAAATTCAAAAAGCTGTAAGAAAAACAGCTTCTCGTGCGGGTAGCCTCTCTCCAGGGACATTAGCTTTACCTTGATTCTCTCTTCAGGGAAAAAAAAAGCTATCATTTACGAACCAAGAAGCAGAATTTCTGTTAAATTTTAGCAACCATATAGAGTGGTTTTGGACACACGCAGGAACAGAGACACAAATTCTCTGGAGCACCGACAGCCTCCCGCGCGTTGTTAGATGTGCCTCTAGGTTACTTCAGGATCCAGGCTTGTGAATCCTGGAACAGAAACTACCGCTCAAGCTGCCGGGAGAGTCCTAAGTCACCACAACCTGGGCAAGCTCCCTCTCCTGCGTCAGCATATCCCACCAGCCTCCTCAGCAGCACTGTCTTGGAGCCTTCGTCCTACTCTGTCTCCTCTGGCAGCACAAGAAACTGCAAGGGGTTTGTCACCACTAACTTGTGCCATTCTCTTTTCCAGGTCTATGTCTACTAGCCGCTCCAAAGCTCCCTTTACTCCTGAGGAGGAAAGAGGTGCTTCCAGAGGGCAATCCACCTGCGCTCCCTCCATCCACCAAGGAAGAGCAGAGCACAGCATGACTAACTCATCGACTTTGCCACATAAAGATACAAGACCTAAAATTCAATTTTCGACTAATTCACATTACACTAGAGAGCAAAGCATCTCAAAAAAATATAAAGTTACAAGACCTAAGCCTTTCTGCGTGCAGATTCAGACCCAGAGCATTCAAAAGATTTGACTGAACAAGCGATGCTAGCAAGAGGGATTTCTAACCAACTCAATAACATGCAAAGCTGAACTTCACTGTAAAAAAAAAATTAGTATGCAAAATATGCATGGAGTCCAGATTACTCCATACAAGAAGCAAAACTGCTTTTTTTTTTTCTACAAGAGCTACAAACCTCAATCACACAAACTTGGGGTTCGACGCCATCTTCATCTACAGGAATTCGCGCCTGCCTCATTACCCATTCCTGTATCGCATCTGTGATGTGGGGAACAACTGAAAGAGAAATCCAGGCAGGGATTAAAGCCACAACCCACACACCTTTCTCCCTCTAACTCATTACAGAGCAAATTACTGAAAATAAATAACTAGCCAGTGCTTCCCATACGACTTGAGCACTGGCTTGTGTCTTTAAAGAAATCTGCATTTTTGAAATGATTATTCTTGGCTGTGACTTCCAAGCGAAGTGCCTTGGCAGGAAATGTAATCCTGTCTCAATTTAAACACATGTAAGCAATGTTTCCTTTAGGCTGGAAGATTCAAGTACAAACAGTTCTTTGCTCTCAGCAGAGAACGTTACTCTGTTTTAAGCTGCCTGTAAAAATCCTTATCCAAACCAGCTGTGGAGGATATTTAAAAAGGGAAGGGACTGATCTGATCATCAGAGATCCTTTGGGTTTTCTAACGACACGACAGCTATCAAAAGCAATAATCATTTTAACCACTAACAATAATCCACAGGTGTATTAGTCTGAAGTCTGTTCACATTTAGTACTGGCTGTATTAGAGAGCTGGACCCAAGTCCAGCCTACAGCCCAAACTCTAGGCACTACATTGCTGAGCACTGCAGATCTTCGAGGGACTTAGAGGTAACCCAACTCACTATGCACGCACCGCTACACCTGCACCGGTGCGTCTTCTACACCCCCTTTTAAAAAACAAACAAAAAACATCACTAGGACAGCATGTAATAAAGACCTCAAGTTAGGATGAAAGGCAAAAGCATCCAACCAGGGCAGAAATACAGAATACATTCCTAAGCATCAGAAATGAAGTTTCACATCACCTTGGACAGTTTTTCCAAGATAGTCTCCCTTCCTCTCCTTGTTGATGACATACTGGTAGATCTTCCCAGTAGTCAGATTGTTGTCTTTGGTGAGTCGGATATCAAGGAAGCGCTCATAGTTACCAAGGTCCAGGTCCACTTCCCCCCCATCGTCCAGCACAAACACCTCTCCTGTGGCACACAGAAAAAGGCACAAGTGCACACGTCAAGGGGAAACGGTACACACCAGCAATTTGTTGGGTTTGCCTGTGGCAGCTGGAAGAATTCAATGTAAAGAGACACCATCTTTGATTGCTACAGCAAGTTTAGGAGTGGCTAATAAAACTAAAAGCCTTAAATAACAAAGAGGACTACCACCCTGAGGACTGAATCCCTCGACCAGGCAGCAGTGATAAAAGGCCTGAGAGCTCAGCTCTGCTGTTCACTGGTGGCACGACCAGCCCCACCAGTCAGGCCGGGGCCACCAGACAGGCTGGGGTCCCAGCTCCCACGCACAGGACCCAAACCAAACTCCTCCACCGTGCAAAGCCAGCTGGTTCCTTCCAGGCAAAGCCAGACCCAGGACCCACCTGGAAGACCCTGGCACCCAGCTCAGGGCCGGGTGCCCGTGGAGAGCTGGGGCCTCGCGGGGCCACTCACCGTGCTCGTACGGGGAGAAGGTCCCAGCGTCAATGTTGATGTAGGGGTCGATCTTGATGGAGGTGACGTGCAGGCCGCAGGACTTGAGGATGGTGCCGATGCTGCTGGCGATGATCCCCTTGCCGATGCCCGAGATCACCCCGCCCGTCACCAGGATGTACTTCATCTGCCCGCCTGCCTGCCACCGACACCGCCTCAGCCAGGGCTCTGCCCGGGCCAGGCGGGGACGGACTGGCTGCCTGGGGGAGCCCCGGACCCCGCCATTCCCCTGTCAGTGCCCCGCCGG
>WHYT01017933.1:661814-672965 GCA_009806455.1 Tetrax tetrax
GGACCCTCTCCAACTGGTCCATGTCCTTCTTATGTTGGGGACTCCAGAACTGGACGCAGTACTCCAGGGGAGGCTCACGGGGGTAGGGGGGAGAATCACCTCCCCCGACCTCCCAGACCACCCGTTGCGTGAGTGCGGCCTGCGGGAAGTGCTTTGGGACTGCGGGCAAGTCCTCGCTCCCGGAGGTGTGTGTGTCCTACGGGAGAGCGTCTCCTTTTACACACAAAAATAATTTTCTCAGTGCCTAATGGAGGCCTGGGGGTCAGATATCCAGCGGTGCTTAAGAGAGAGCTCCGCTCCGTGGGAGCTATTGTGAACATTAAATGGTGTGGAATAACGGTGACCCAGAAAAGTCAAATCACAAAATATCTCCGGTTACGCGAAATTACAGCAACGTCTTGGAGGGGAAGTGGGGGAAGAGTGGTGGTGTTGTTTCACCCTTAGTAAATTTTGCCCTTAAAATGTCTGTTCTCAGCTCTCGGTAGAATACAGATTGTGAATATTTTCCTTTCAGAAATGTGAAATGAGATTAAATGGATTCACCCTGTTTGTTCAACAGGATTTGATTCACAGCAGAACAATTAACCGAGAAGCATTGCTCAGAGGACTGGCATAGTTCTGGTGAACGTCAATGTCTTACTGGGGTTATGTGAGGAAAGAATGTACTGGAATCCTCAAATCCACTTGAACTTCCTTATGGTTCAGGTGCCTATTGATGCAGGGAAATGCTTATTAAGCTATTACATGTATATAATATTAATGACGGTGAGAATAATAATTATTACATAATATGTTACTATAGTGATATATTCATATATTGTTTATTATTATCTTGTATTATAATCTTGATTATAGGTATCGGAATTTGAATTTTCTCTGAAAAGTACTTTTTTTTTTCAAGTAAGGGCTTTTCTTAACAAGTTCGCTTTTTTCATCATTGGTTTTGCATATTTTTTTTTTGCTGTGATTGCCTTGAAATTCCACAGAAAAGTTTATTCTGTCTAATTGTAATATCTGCAAGAAGCAAGCCCTAATGTACAAGTAAAAGGAGGGCTGCTGAACCTGCTTCTGTGGGCCCTCATAAATCCACCCAAAGAGTACATGGGAGAATTATCAGGAGACAATAAACGTGCACAAACATTTTTAAGCAGGTGATGGAGTTTTATTTGCCACGTTAGTGCAAAATGTTGCACATTGGTGATGTGCGTGGAGAGCGAAGCTGGCTTACTGTGGTGTGGGATGGGGTGTCCTACAAACAGATAGCTCGGCAGATGTGTTGGAGGGATTGCTGCGAGATGGTGGTGTCCCTGAGGTCACCCCTTTGTGTGTGCCTCGTGGCTCCTCCCTGCCCTTTCAAAGGGCTGTCTCCACGGGGCAGGAGGTGATGGGAGCGTTCTGCTTTTTCACTGGGGCCTTTGTAGCCTCTATTTCTGCATTCACTAAAAATGATCACCAATCACCCATGCAGAACCAACTATCTTAAGCCTTCAGGTGTGAGCCAGTTGTCCACTAGCCTGAATCCCACTGTTGCCCTATATTCCAAGATCTTGCTGCCAAAACAGTGTTTCAACAATGGCTTTGCCATATTTCTTGGCTCTAGTTTCTGCTGAAAAGCAGGAAGGCTCCTCTGCCTAAGTGGTACCGGGCAGCAGTTCCCAAGTGGTGTGGGATCAGGGCTGTGTTTGCGAGTGTCAAAACTGAGATTCAAAAGAACAAGCAAGCGTAGAGGGGATTGCATGTGCCTAACATGCTATGCAGTGCCAACAGCATAGATGTTTTCCCCTCAGCTAGTTGTTTATACTCCTCTCAGAGGCATTGGAGAGGCGTGGACCTCTCGGAGATGTTGTCCTGAGAACAGATGGCTGACGTTCAAGAAGCATCTGGTTCTCTCATGAGGATGGACACAGTTACTGCAGTTGGGACTTTTGCTGCCTCGTCTTAGTGTGGTCACTCCTGGAGATAAAAATGTGAACTATTGCATCAAGATTTTGAGAATGGAATATCAGTTCAGACTGGTAACTCTTCTTCTCTATGACTGGTGAAAGAAGCAGCTGAAGATGGCCCAGCACTGGAGTGTTTCTGACAGTGATGGGATGTCCAAGAGCTTGGCTGAGACCCTGTGGAGAAGGGTCTGGCAGCTATTTGTGCTCACTGCCACGTCACCACTGAGCAGCACTGCAGAGAAAACATTTTATCTTTATTGTTATCGGTACTGCATATCACCACACACGTCTGGTGTTTGCGTTTAGCACGTGCCTCGGTCATATCATGTTGGGAGGCTTTCAGCTCATACTCTTCTGACTGTTGCCTACTCCATGTGCCCTCCGCATGCCCCAAATGACAGCAGTGGGGCTGACACCATCCCCATCCACCCTGACTTATCCCTTGGTGGCAGCAGAGGGCTTTGCAGGAGGAGGCTGGCATCAGCAGGGACAGCCTGGACACTTACAATCATAGAATCTTTAAGGCTGGTGCGGTCTCACCAGTGCCGAGTCCAGGGGCACGGTCACTGCCCTGCTGCTGCTGGCCACGCTGCTCCTGACACGAGCCAGGATGCTGCTGGCCTCACCATGCTGGTGTTGGGTTGACGATTGGACTTGATGATCTTAGAGGTCTTTTCCAACCTTAATGATTCTGTGATTGATGTAAACTTAGCAGGAGTGATATGGAGTCGTTGGCAAGTGGCAAGCAGACTATACAGTTTGATTTGGGGAAAAAATCTCTTTTAACAAGTGAGTTCCATCCCCACTTTCGCATAGCAGGATGTTCCCCTTGGGTCTTCTGCATGGCTCCTTTTGTTTCTGTGTGGAGGATTAATACAGAGTTTGTGTAAAGTGTTCAAATCATAGAATCACAGAATCACAAGATGGTTTGGGTGGGAAGGGACCTTCAAAGCCCACCCAGTCCAGCCCCCCTGCCAGGAGCAGGGACATCTCCAACCACATCAGGTTGCTCAGAGCCCCGGCCAACCTGGCCTGGAATGTTTCCAGGGATGGGGCATCCACCGCCTCTCTGGGCAACCTGGGACAGTGTGACACCACCCTCAGTGTAAAGATTTTCTTCTTATATCTAGTCCAAACCTATCCTCTTCCATTTTAAAGCCATTCCCCCTCGTCCTGTCGCACCATGCCCTGCTGAAGAGTCTCTCCCCACCTTCCCTGCAGCCCCCTTTGGGCACTGGGAGCCGCTCTCAGCTCTCCCCGGAGCCTCCTCTTCTCCAGGCTGAACAGCCCCAGCTCTCCCAGCCTGGCCTCACAGCACAGCTGCTCCAGCCCTCTCAGCATCTGCGTGGCCTCCTCTGGACCCTCTCCAACAGCTCCACGTCCTTCTGATGTTGGGGGCTCAAAATTACTTAGGAGTCAGACCTGTGTAAGGTGCCCCGCGTACTCCGGGTCCGGTAGCTCCTGTCCTCTCGTTTCCCCCGCGCAGGGCTGCGTTGCGCCTTCTCAGGAGCATCCAGTAGATGGTGGAATTGAACAGAAAAAGAGCAATTTCTGACGGGACAAAGGGACGGGGCCAGGCGGCGGTGACACGCGTGGGGAGCTCCGGGCTGCTCTCGGGAGCACGGCGAGTGCCCTGCGGGTCCCACGGCGCCGGGTCGATCTCTGCGATCCCACTGGGATTGAGGAGCTGTGATCCCGGTGGGTCTGGATTCTGTCAGGCAGGATTTCTTCACCCACTTCTTTTTCTCCGCGAAGAAGAGTCACCTGTTTCCTCCAAGCAAGCAGTGAACCCCCTGAGGTGCCATGGACCTCATCCGTGCTAGGAAGGAAGTATTTTGGTCAGAGGACAGTGACTTGGTAAGAAGAGAGCAGCGAGCAGAGCTAGCTGAGAACAGGGCAGAACATCATCAGAAAAAGGGGCTGGGGTAGGGAGAAGTTTGACAAATGCAAATGTGGTGGGGATTAAAGCTCCCAGCTCCAAAAGGTGAAGCCTGTGCTGCTCTTGGACAGAGCGCTGGACTGAGACCAGCTCTTGGTCCTCACACCTGGGAGGTCAGGTCACAGCTCTGTGCCGCAGTTTCTCCTGTGTACGGTGGAGTTCAGGAGTGCAACCCTTTTGGGACAGTCTTTTAATAGCTGCAATGAAAAGGTTTTTAGAGCTCTGTGTTTTCACTAGTGACTGCTGGTGACTCATCAGCCTGTGTCCTCCATGCCTGGTGTCACGGAGAGATGAGGCTTTAGCTCCAGTCATGGGACTGGCCAGCCAGGGGGGCCTGAACCTGCATGGCCTTCTTTCTCTCCTTTCCATCAGAGTTGCGTCTCCTGCCTAAAGCAAACGGAGATCTGCCAAAGCCAGCTGCTGTTCAGGGGGTGACGGATGCTGATTGAGCTGCTGGTCGCTGCTTGGCCAGCCTGGTTAGGGGTGCAGTCTGCAGGCTCTCATGTTTGCAGCAAGGCTCATGCAGATTTCGCGCGTGGAGAAGTTGCAGACCCAGAATGAGATATTTTTCCTTTGAAAAAGTGAAGTTTCTTTCTGAGGAGAGAACCCATCTGAGGCCTGAGGGGTGTACTTAGCTCCTCCAGCATTCTGTGTTTCCAGCTCGTGCATTCTAGAGAGGCAAGGCCAGCTGCCACGCGGTCTGTTACGGAGGCGTGCAAGGACAAGAGGCAAGATTATCAAGAGCTTCTTCTCTGCCTGCATGACTGAGCAAAATTTAATTACGTCTGCTCCAAGGAGAGCTGGCTGGTCCTTGTACATGAACCACGCGATTTAGGTTTCCTAATAATCCGCAGTGCTGCAACAATTCTGCTGGTCTCCTAGCCTGGAAAGTTGCCTCTAGTACCAACCAGGGAGAGCTGGTACAGGGACTCTGTTGTGAGTCGTTCAAGGAAAAGAATGGTATAGGGAACAGAGAGTTGCTACCCCCAGGCAACATGCCGGTTGGATTTTGCCCTGAATCATCTGCCTTTGATGTGTTTAGCCTGCCATATTTCCATACAGCCATTCACATCGGCCTCTTTAATGTTGTGAGCTTGACCATCGGGGCAATTTCTCTGGTGCCTCTCAGGCCAGCATCCAAAACCTCATGGACTGACTGTTAGTTTTGTATTTTCTAGACTTAAATTTTACTTGCTGTCTGGTAACACCTTCTGTCTTATTGATGAAAGAGACTAATTGTTCTCTTTCCTCTTAGTAGCAACAGATAGCCATTGTAAAATGATCTCACAGAGCTGCTCATCAGGCATGGTCGTGGTAATGAACAAAGTTTTGAATGAGAGGCTTGGTGCAGAGAAAGGGCTAGGTGGAAGATCTGCAAGAACATTTGTGGAGATGACTTCACCCTGGGATGCCAAGTTCCACAAGCAGACACGAGCCATCCCTGCTACTTGTGCATTTGTCATGCGTTGTGATGAAGTACCAGAAAGCGTTCGATAAATGGGCAGAATTTTCTGTGATGAGACCTTCTGCGTGGAGGAGGGTCTGTGCTGTCATTATCTCACTTATATCGCTCGGTGAAGGGTCAGATTTAGAAAACCTGAAGCATGCTCTGTGCGGAGCAGGGCAGGAACATTCAGCAAAGCAGTGAGGTGCCAAGAGGCGAAAGAGGTGTGGGTCTCGTTATTCGCGATGTACCACACACAAACAGAGCGTGAGCAAGGTTAATTTTCATGTCTGCTCTTTGTGCCAGGTGTGCCGAGGCGCAGAGGAGGACGTGAAGCACTGCGCAGGCACACGTTGAGAGGTCACCTCTCTCCCAAACCATTCCTATCCTCAACAGAAAAGTCAGAGAGAAGAATAGGTGTGATTCTCTGTAACATTTTCCCTTGATTTAAAATAGACGCCAGGCTCATTGTTCCCCCAGTGATTTTTTAGCTACCATCATGTCTAAACCTTGACATTTTCAGGTATATGCTTGTAGAAAGCACCTTTTTCCATGTGCGTGTTTATACACAGCATATTTAGGAGTGTAAGAGAAAGTCAAGGCCAGAGGCTGAGCCCTGTCCTCACGCTGTGTCTGTGTGCCGTCTGGTCGGGGCGGAATGCCACACAGACACACTGCTAATTCAACATCGCTGCTGTTCAAGGAGGTGGGACCTGTCCCCAGGGGACTTGTGTGTCACAGGAAACCACAGCGAGGAAGCACCAATTCTGAGCAGAATCCCAGAGGATTTTGGGGATGTGAAGTTACTGAATTCAGGATGCTTTTGTGGACGTGCCAAAGACTGGAATTTTATTTAAGTGGTTCTCTGCCACATTGCTGTGTAAGTGTCCCAACAGCTCACTGACCACAGAAAACTGGAGCGAATTTAAAGTTCTGGTAATATACTTCAGTATTTCTGTACCCATCTTTAAACCTATACTGACAATATTTGCTTTGTAATGATTGAACTCTCTGCTTTCCCCTCAACATTTGCCTGGTAGTAAAGGTGACATCTGAACAACTGGAGAGCACTGAGACTTCCCGTTCCTCTGGGGTGATCTCACCTCAGTGCAGGATTCAGCTCTATCCAAGGGATAGGGGAGCTGCTTTTTCCCAACAGTGCAGGGGGAGGTTTGGAGCTGCAAACGGGCGCTGAGGTGCGAGAAATACCTCTTAGGGACCAGCATCAGCCAGGCAGCTCTGGGAGGAAGTGGGGCTCTCCCACGAGCTTGTAGGTGCCTCTTTGAAGATGGTGATCTAGGGATGAAGGTACTCGGTGTTTTGCTGAACATCACGAAGATCTCTGTCGGAGTTAAGGGTGAAATCAGATCTCTGTATTTCACTCCAGAACATAAATCTGACAAGATCACTCTCTTGTGCAGAGAACAGATGACACGAACTCTCACCCAGGTGGCACTTTCCCTCGGGTACTTTTGTCTATGACAAAGGTAGCATCCTCCTTCCATTTTAGGAGCAGAGCACCAGTGATGAGCAGCAGGAGAGAGTATACTACTCGCACAGTGAGGTGCATGAGCTGTGGGGACCTGACCTTGGCCAGAGGACAGCGAAGCCCAGCTCAGCGCGTGCAGGAGCCCCACTGATGAAGTGCAAAGCAGACAGAGGAATTGGTGTGAGAGGACACCAGCATGAGCAGAGGGTGTGAGAAATCAAATAAGCAAATGTACAGACAGAAGAGTTTTCAGGCCAGTGTGGCTGGCTGAGAAAGACCAGGTCACACGGTGATGCTCTTGCGAGTCTTTTCCTGACAAGCTGAGCGAGGAGAGGAGAGGAATAAAGATTCCAGAGAGAGAATGAAGGAAATTCAGGTTGACACACACTGAACCCTGAGAGGAGAAGACTGCCCTGGTGGGATTCTTGGATGGAATTCTGCAGAGGTGATGCTGAGCTAGCAAAGAAACCTCACAGAGGCAGCTGAGCTCATGTTCTGCCCAAGTCATCTGCGGGTCTGCTGTCCCACGCTGAGAGATGGCAGTTCCCTGGGCACATCCATGGGGTCAGCGTCACGTGGGGTATTTTTGGTCAGTGCTCAGTCAAGGAAATCCAGCAAAAGGCTTTGCCTCTAAGAACCAGCCTCTCTGGCTGCAGCAGATAGCAGGAATAGAAGACCAGGAGAACTGGCATGGTTGTTTCAGGAGCTGGATGGGCTTTGAGCCACCAGATAGAACATCCTCTCCATAAAATCCTGAGTCTCTGCAAAAGCTTTGGCTGTGTGAATAGCAGGTATAGCACAACATGCCTTATGACTGAGCAGAAGCCCCCATGAAGGGCTTGTCACCATCAGAGGCATCCCTGTATCCACCCTGAAGGGTGACAGCAGCTCCACAATGCAGTCAATTAAAGGACACCCACCAGTCTTAAATGTCTTTCACTCTCTTACACCAATTTTTTTTTGCCTCCTACACTTTGAACCTGACTCTGCAGGTAGCCCCTTCCTCCTTCTCTGCCATTTAGTTTCCAATTTTGAAGAGGCAAAAAAATTTGAGGGATTTCAATTCCTTTCTGAATGCTAGCTTTGTTGGCTGGTGATGAGTGTATCACACAAACAGTGTGGGATCTCTCAGAGTGGACTGCATGGAAAAGGACAAATCACTTATACAGTCTTAAAGTCAGCAAAACCTTGCTGTAAGTACTCTTTAAAATCTTATGTGATTGGATTATTCATCTTTATGAAATGTGTGAGAAATACAGTGACTTCCAGTTAATTCAGTTGCAGGATAATTTCAACTCCCATTTAATTCAATCAAAACTCCTGAAATAAAATCATTTGCATTCTTGAAAAAACCCATTTCTACCAGGCTGATGTAGCTGTAATGGGTTTTTCATTTAAAGGCCACTTCACAGCTAATTTTTATACTGTTTTTGCTCAACTGTCAATGAGGACACACTTGTGCTACTAATTTCTGCCTGGATTTATTACATTTCCCTGCACAAAGTGAGTCATTATAGAAGAAACCCTCAAGTGCAGTCAAAGGATTTTGGTGCGCTTTCCTGCTGAGCTGCCGTCAAGCTAATGCTTCCGGCTCATTTTGTGAAACATTCCTGCAAACTCCTGCGCTCCACGCCTGCGGATGAGACCGGCTGCTGAGCACGAGCAGGTTATCAACTCCAGTCCTCGCCGAGAAGAGACCAACGTTACGGAAGGCGAGAAAGAATAACGAGCTGAAAGGGAACGAAGGTGTGAAAAGACAGGCGACACCCTACCCACACCGCGGCACGGATGCTGTACAACCTGTGATGAGTGCGTCGGGTAACAACATCTATTTATTTCAGTCAGGAGGAGGAGAAGGAACTGGGGCTGGAAGAGAGGAAGACTCTGTGTGAGCACAGCTGGGTTGTTTTCAAATATAAATGAGGGCCAATCATTTTTTGGGAGAAAGGGAAGAGCAAGAGGCCCTGCAAACGGCCCAGCCAGGTGCGGGGAGCACAGGAGTGCAAACTCAGCGATATTCACCCCACGGTGAAACAGCTGGCATTTTTATTTGATCTCTCCCTCTTGATCTCTCTAGCATAAGGCTGAGCATGGTCTTAAGAGTCCAGGAGTGAGAAGGAGATGTGCCACAACAGCAGATCAGAGAGCAGGCTTTTGTCCCTGCCGTCACCCCGGGGCTGCAGTCCTGCTGTGTTTGCAGAGGGGGATCTGGATGGGCCAGAGGAATTTTAATCCTGAATGATTTCCACATTCCTTCCAGCCTGGCAAAGGATTCTGCTGAGGCATCAACTGCCTTGTCCAGCTCAGCCTGTCCTACATCTGATAAGTTAATTGAAGACTTAATTGGGGCATTCTGCTCGTCACCACAACATAATCAGCTTCCCATAGTCAGAGCTTTCCAGTCCGTTTGGACTCAGTCCTGTAAACAACGAAATACCATCGACCTCTGAAATCCCTGGAGCAGTAGGTGCTGGAAGCTTCGGAGATCCGTATCCCTTTCGCAGGCCTTCGAGGGCTCGTCCGCTCTCACAGCGCCTGTCTCAGGCTGCGCTGTGTTGTGTTGCCTGCAGCTCAAGGGAGAAAGTTCACTTCAGAAGCAGAATTGCTGAAAAGTCGTTTTTTTTTTTTTCCCTTCGTGTACTAGTTCTGCAGCTGCAGCTGGTTGTGCTGTTTATTGGATCTGATTCTGGCGTTTGTCTTAGCAACCCAGGAAGATGTTTTGCTTTTGTTCTCCAAATGATACAATACCCACAGAAGTTTCTGTCTTCGGTGCATTTCTGCAAATTTTAGCTGTGATATTGAATGCAGCTGCAAGGAAAAAATGGCACTTTGATTAAATGTGAGTTCCTGAACTATAACATGTGAAACCAAAAACTTGAAGGGATTATCTCTAAACCTTAGGGGCTCTTTCTGGTCTTATTGAAATTGGTGTGAACTGAGAATAAGGGCAATCTTCATGGCCTCCTCTGGGCCCTCTCCAACAGCTCCACGGCCTTCTGCTGTTGGGGGCTCCAGAGCTGGACGCAGCGCTGCAGGGGGGTCTCAGCAGAGCGGGGCAGAGGGGCAGAATCCCCTCCCTCGCCCTGCTGCCCACGCTGCTGGGGATGCAGCCCGGGATGCCGTTGGTTTCTGGGCTGCAAGCGCACGTTGCCGGCTCATGTTGAGCTTCTCATCCACCATCACTCCCAAGTCCCTCTCCTCAGGGCTGCTCTCCATCCATTCTCCACCCAGCCTGGATTTGTGCCTGGGATTGCCCCGACCCAGGTGCAGGACCTTGCGTTTGGCCTGGTTGGACTTCAGGAGGTTCACATGGGCAAAGGGGGATTATAGGAACTGAAAAGCCTGATTCTTCCAGGTTTCTGTGCTATCGCCCTGACCACATTTTATTGAAATAACACCCCTTTTCCTCTGTGACCATGTGATGCTGGCACTACCTATCAACAGACCCTTCCAGTCACCCCAAACCACTGGCTCAAATACAGGGTGAGATGTCAGGTTTGTGAAAGACAGTGCCTCAACCCTTCTACATGGCTGAATTTCATGAGAGAAAGACATTTCAGGTTGACTCTTGCTGTCAATATTTTCTTTCATTTCTTCACTTACAACTAACATAAATGTATTTACAACCGAATTGTAACATACACTTGTTGCTCTGAAAACATGATCACTACACATCCATCTGCTCCAGGACTCTACTCAGAGCTCACCCCAAAAGCTTTCAGGCCAGACCCTAAACACAAGCTGCTGGGTCCTTTGCTCCCAAGGCTTTATCCTCTGTATTTTCCAGCTTTGCCATGCAGGAGCTTTGCTCAGACACTCAGATTTTGGGCTTTTCCCCAACAATATGAATGAAAAGTTTTCTGTCTCTCTGAGTAAACTACTACACTTTATGAAAAGTGTAATGCATAAAACAAGGCCACGCAGTTAATTTATTTACAAGGCACGATCCGCAGCGGCGTGGCACAGCGCAGCAGCAGTAGCAGCAGCGAGGGGGTTCCCGAAGCCGGGAAGCTCAGGGCACAGCGCAGCAGCGAGGGGGTTCCCGAAACCGGGAAGCTTAGGGGGGAGCGGAGCGAGGCGCCAGGAGCCCGCAGCTCGCGCGAGAGCGGCTGACGAGACGTGGGCGGAGCCAGGGGGCACCGGCGGTCCGGCCCCTCTCCCCGTATAAAGCAGGGCCCTGGGGAGCGCCAGCGACCCGCAGCGCGGCGAACAGGACGGGCAAACAGGGCGTGGCGCGTCAGGAAGGGCGTGGCGCGGCAGTTTGCACGGCAGTTCGCGGCGGAAGGGCGCCGACCCGGGACACTTGTGATTCCAGACCCTCGGGGCACCATGGCCA
>WHYT01017933.1:672985-809386 GCA_009806455.1 Tetrax tetrax
AGGCTGGATGGGGCCCTGGGCAACCTGATCTAGTCAGGGAGGTCCCTGCTTCTTGCAGGGGGGTTGGACTAGATGACCTTTGAAGGTCCCTTCCAACTCTAACCATTCTATGATTCTATGATTCTATGATTCTATGAATTAGATTATTTATTATTATTTATTATTTATTTACAAGGAATTAGATTATTTACAAGGTTTAGATTAGATATTCGAAAAAAATTTTTTACAATGAGAGTTGTAGAGCACTGGAACAGGTTGCCCAGAGAGGTGGTGGATGATAAAGTAACACCACTCTGATGAATACAGGCAGAATACGGCCCCAAGTTTGTAAAACTCTTCTGGGTTAGAGGTGCTTTTCAAACTAACAGTCTTCTTGTTCTTGTCTCTCTTTCTCTTCCGCTGAGCAGCTGCTTCAGCTGTGCTTGTTCTAAATTGCAGCATGATGTTAATTTTCTAAGATCTGCCTATCGAGGAGGATTTCATTTCAGTTGGCAAAAGACAATGCACTGAAACAGCTACAGCTGAGACAAAGACAGAAATTAACATTTGCAAAGGGAGAAAGGACAAAGGAAATGTTGGTGACAAAGAAGAAAGTGAAACAAAAATGAAATAATCGTCATGATCTGATGATAAAGGGGAAGGATGCTGCCATGCCTGCCCGCTGCCTGGGACCCACTGCAGTGGGAGAAGCAGTTTGTCCACATCCATCTAGGAATGGGGCATGGCTGAGAGCGTAAAAGGCTGTCACCCGCCATCACTCCTGGAGAAGTGATTGTTTAAATAGTCCATTCCATGGTACTTGCCATCACAGCTGTGCATACCCATTTGTTAGGCAGGTTGTTCTAAAATGTTCTCCCAAGAAGAGGGAAGATCCCCCAAATGACCACCCAAGCTGGGCTGCAAACTCCTGACTGGTCTGTGGTCTCCACTTGTTGCTGGGAGGCAGTGAATTAGTCAGGAGCACTCCTAACCCAAGGTCACTCCTACCTTGCAATGCTGTCTAGTGAAAATACACGTTCCTCCTCCTCTTCTTTCCAGAAGCTCTCAGAGGGGGCTGTGGTCCCAGTTGACGTCTGTACAGTCAAATCCGTGGCAGCCAGTCATGACGGGAGGCACTCTGCTGACATCCTGGCATGATGGATGCTCTCTTGCAGGTTGGCAGTTATGGCCCTTGTATTCGTGCAGCTGAGAGCCTCTGTCTGGAATCAGAAAACAGTAAATTAGGGCAAGTTTTAGGAAAAATGCAGGTACCAAGCCTGGGAGCACGTGAGTCTCTGCATGTCCAGCCATTATCTTGAGTGACTCCTGACTGAGTGGATGGATGGGCTAACACCCTGTGAGCAACCTTGTCCTGGTTGGGAAGACTGTAGACACACAACACACGTGCTGAATACCTGCCCTGAAATGGAAAACACTCTTCTGGAAGGATTTGACTGTTTCCTAAATGCTTGCATGGCTCAATTCTCACCCTCCCAGGGCAGGTGCTGTCCTGTCTCCGCAATCCCAGTGCCTGGCTGGCTCAGCTGGTGCCCTGCCAGTGCTGGGCATGCCCCATGCCCACACTTTCTGTAAGATCCATTTGCTTGTGAGGACTTTTCATAATGTGATTTGCTCTGCTTTTATGCCTCAAACTTCACCTCTGTGAAGACTGAGATGAGCCCAGGGAAGCTGATCCAAGAAGTCCTGTCTTGTGTTGGTTTGTGAGTTGCGTATGATCTCTCAGCAGTGTTAAAAATCGCCGTAAGGAGTATGTGCTCCCTACCCTAACTGCCTCATTCTCCAGAAAATTAAACTGTGGTGCTCTGAGGGGAACAGGACACCAGCTACTGACACAGCTGGAGGGGTGCATCCTGATGGCAGCTCTTCCCCTAGCAACGTCCTCCCCAGGGAGCAAGGAAAAAGATGCCAAGCAGGAAGACTGTGTCCTGGGATTGAGCCCTAGAGATCAGGAGCAGCGATGGTCTGGGTCCTGCCCACAGCCACGTGGGTTCCCAGGACAGGAGTTTGGGGCACGTGGCACAGGCTGTGCCTGTCCTGCCGTGGAGGAGTCACATAAACCCTGGTGAGGCTTTTCCCGCTCAAGATGTGGTGATCGGTCAGGAGAAGCCAATTCTTGATGGCCTGCCCCACTGCAGCCTGCTCTGCCGTCCTGGGTGGCAGGAGCTTGCTGTACACACAGTCCTGGAGCAGGTGCTTCATCCGTTCAAGGAGAATCACTCTGAAATTTAGGAGTTTCATTGCAAACTGCAACATAATTCATTTTTCCAGTCTGACGTGGTTATTCTCTGTCCATCTCAAGTGATAAGAAATCGATGCTGCAGTTCAGAGGTGATGCTTAAGCAGCGATCTTAAATGGCTGTCCCCAGAGTCCCTGGGCACTGGTGGTGTTTTGTTCAAGGGGAACTCATCTGGGCCAGGATGCACACTGGATATGAGTGGACTGCAGCGGAGATCATGGTGAAGTGCAGCTGCACTGTTTGTCTGTGGGTCTTGTTCCTATGGTCCCTGTCTGGAAATGACTTGTGGCCCTGCCCTGGAGCTGTTGTGCAGTGAGTAGAACTCACCTTGCAGTCTCAGAGTCAACAGACACTTTCGGACCTCAAAAAAACAAAAAAAAACAAAAAAAACCCCAAAACCAAACCAAAATCTCCTTTTCAAGAAGATGAAACAATTCTTCACATCACAGCTGCTACCTGTAGCTCAGCGGAGGTTTACCCAGCAGCAGGCGCACACATTGACAGCAAAAGCTCAGCCAAAGGACGGAGCTGAGGATTTCTGTTTCGCTGGGAATCGGCTTTTCCACGTGGAACCACAGGGACTCATTTACAAGTAATGGATCGTGAACCAGCAGGAAGCTAGCTAGCCAAGGAAGAGTGTGAGCTCTGCAATTAACTGCGGAGTGATTAGGTGAATAACAAAGGGATGTGATACTGAGGCAGCAAGCAGGTGTCGGAGCAGGCAGAGCTGGGAGTGTTTCAAGACTAATTTCTATAAGCTACAGTTTTTCCAAACAACTTTTAGTCAAAGAAATTGCTACTTTCTCCTGAACTGAAACAAATCCTGTGGGCATGTAACTATCAAGCTTTTTTACTCATGTTTAAATTTATGAGTGACCCAGATCAGCAAAAACTAGGAAACCATCTCCTTGAAGAGGTCTGCTCTTAACTCCTGCCACTCGGCCAAGGTGAGGCGGCAGGTATCAGATAAGGGCAACGGAGCAGGCGAGGGACGGGTTTCCACTACGTAAGAGACACTTGTTGTGGGTTATCAACTTACAGTGCAGATGAGAGTGGGATGAAGGAAAGAGCATTATATTAATTATCCCCTGGATATGGGGAGGGGGCTGGGGGTTTTGGGCAAGAAGGTGAGAGACCCACGGAAGCACAACGCGTGCATGGCAGAGCCTTCGGAACAGGACCCGGAGCTGGCATGCAGGATGCTGGATGCTGTTCCCAGCTCTCTTACGGACACACGGGGTTCCATGCTGCCCTGGGAAATGAGATATCTCTCTCCGGAGCTTGGAGATAGAGACAGAACTGCTATTTCAGGGCTGGTATCTATTATTAATGTTACCCACGTCCCAGTAAATCCATCCTCCTCTTTGTCTGAGGCACTGTGCCAGGAGCAGCTGCTGGCTCCCCTGCAACTCCAGATGCGGTCACAGAGAAGTGAGGAGGATTCTTCAGAAAATATTAATTTCAGCTGAAAACCTTGTTTTGTATCCTTCTCTCCCATTCCATGTAACATCAGAGATATTAATGAGTATAAACCAAGTTGATACTTCTCCTGGGGAGGGGACTCTGCATTAAAGCTTGGCATTGCCAAAACCATCTTTGGGAGGAGGCACCAAGAACCATCACTCTCTGAACAAAGGCATGGAAACCAGCTGGGATCTCACAGCCTGACTGGATCCTGTGAAGATCCAATGGATGCTGAAGAGTGCACCGCTGCTGTCAGTCCAGACGTGGCCCCAGACTTTACCTGCTGTCCCTCTCCTCCTGGTCTGTATCCATTAAGCTTGGTTCACCCTGGCCCTTCACATGCCCCGTCTGCTGACAAGCATCAGAGGAGATGTGCTCCTTTCTCCTGTGCCTCTGGAGTGGAATAACTGGAGCAGAAGCAGGAAAAGCAGAGACTGTTTCTTTTTGTGTCTCTGATGCAAAATCACCTTTGAGAGACATGTGTGCTCCTCTGGTATTTGCCTAGGCACTATGGGTACCCACGAATGCCAGTTTGCTGGAGTAATTGCTTCCAGGCATGCAAAGGATGAAAGGTACAGCCAGAGGCACAGCTGAAAATTTGGTGGAAGTGTCCAAGAGACCTGAGCAGAAACCTCGAGTGGACTCAGCGCTTGTGGCCTTGGCCACACGGGGAAAGCAGAATTGTCGCACCGAGCTCCTCCTCGTCTCCTGATGCTCTTTCACTGTCCCTCTGCCCCCCGTGATCGCACTGTGCCCACCCCTGATCCAGTGACTGTAGCTGCTACGGGACAAGTGCTGGGGTGGGAGATGCCTGTCTCCGCTCTTGTTTCAGATCACTTCCGAAGTGCCATCCACGGAAAGCGGTGATAACCCATGTCTGGCACAGAGAGACCCTCTCATTCCTTTGCCTTTGTTTTCTCACTCTGCTTCTTCCCTGACCTCTTTTTGTTTTCTTTGCCCGCTTTGCTGGTTTCCCAGGCTCATGAGGTGAGCAGATCAAACAGATGGATGCTCTGGGCTCGTCTCCTGCGGGTTGGGAAAGCTGAGTTGGGCAGAGCAAGGAAGGCAGTGCCTGGGAGTGTAAGTCACCAAACCTCAGTGCAGATGCTGTCGCTGAGAAGGAAAGCAGCCCTCACTCCCGGTAGCTTAATCCCCAGACCTGTATCTCAAGCTGTGGGAGTAATTCTTCACGTTTACATGGGTCAGCAGCTAGACAAGGACTTGACTTAGATTTTCCCAGCAGGTCACACGGCTATTTGCTAATCAGCAGTAGCATAAACTCTGTCAGGATCCTTACGGGTCACTTGCTAGGGACAGGCTAAACAAACCATCAGCAGATGAAAAGCAGCATGGGTGAGTGGATGAGATGTGAAACAACTGTATTGGAGTCCTGAGTCTGTGCCTGGAGGGGTTTCAGAGCTTGTGAAACGGAGAGGTGGTTAGCTGGGAGGCTTGGATCTCAGCCTTGGTCACAGCAGGGACAGAAGAGTGCAGACGGGATGGACTCTGCGCTAGCACGTGAGCTTGAACGTTCTGGGGATGGGGGAGAGCCTCCTCTTCCCTCCGGCTCATTGTGTCTTGCAGCTCTCTAGGGAGATTTGTGGTAGCTTCATTACAACACCTGCTCTGGTTTTCCCTCATCGCACGTGTCTGTTTAGATGGAGGTATGCACCATCCCTAGAAACCCCACACCTGCCACCCTGGCAGTGGGCAGCTGTTGTAGAGGTGTGAACTGCACACAGAAGCAGCGTGGAGAAGACTTGACCTCCCGGCTGGAAGCTGCAGGAGGTGGTGTTGCCGGTCCTCGGTGCACGGCTTCCTTCCATCCACATCCTCAGCCATGGTGCAGCTAAATTTCGGAGTTCAACTGGTACAGAGCCACCAAGCTATGCAGACAGTGTGGTAACTATTGAGATGGGGTGACCCTACTGACTCATCGTGCCATTCTGTTAACGAGCACACAGAGAGCGAGACAGAGGACACAGCGCCCTGGTTTTGGCAGGGATGGGGTTAATTTTCCTCTCAGTAGCTGGTGTGTTTTGAATTTCCTACAAAGAATGCTGATAAATACTCTGATGTTATGAGTTGTTGTGAATGAGACCAAAGACACTGTCTGGCTTTCCAGGTCTCCCTAACGTGTGGGTGCAGGAAGCTGGAGGGATACAGCCAGAATAATTGACCCAAACTGGCCAGAGAGCGTTCCGTGCTTAAACGCCATGCTCAGTATGTAAGGGGGGTTGGCCAGGGCGGGTATCTGCCTTCCTGGCATCCATCTTTGCTCTCTCGTTTGCTGGCATCGTTCCCTCTCCCTTGCTGGCTCGGCTTCACTCCTTTGCTTGCTGCTCGGTGTTGTTTCCATGATCGCTGCTTGGGATGGGCATCATCGGGACATTGGGTGGTGAGAAATTGGGCATTGTTCATTTTGTGTATTTTACTAACCTCCTATTTTGTTATTATTGTCATTTGCCTTTGCTGTTCTAGTAAACTGTCTTCATCTCAACCCACAAGTTTTCCTTTCTTCCTGATTCTCTCCTCCATCCCGCTGGGAAGGCGGAGGGTGAGCGAGCAACTGCGTGGTGACCAGGGCTCAACCACCACACACAGCCCGGAGCCAAGAGTGTGTGAGACTGCTTTCAAGAGGATCTGGAAAGGTGAGACACCAGCAAAGTTTGTGTTGTCCATTCCAGTATCACGTGAGTGAGACTTTTATGAAATCAAGGTTTTAAACTGTTACTCGCAATTACTAATCAGCAGAATAAAGAGCTCTGGCTCCGTTAGCAATGCCACCTCGCGCTGTCAGTGCATCCAGCAGCTGCTCCCCTTGGAGGTACACATGCCTCTGTTTCCTCCTGTGGCACTTCTGGGGAGAAGTACTTATGGACCAAAGTGGGGAGGGTTGGCCCCAAACTGTCCACAGCAAGAGCTGCGTAACGGCATAATTATAATCTATTTTTTCCATGCAGGTGCCATTCAAATTTCCAAGGAGATTTAAGAAATATTGAAATCTCAACGGCACAATAAAAATAATTTTTGCACTACAGACTAAAGCAATAGCATCTGTATTTTAGACCAGGATTTATTTTTAATAATGCAGCCTCCAAAAGCAATGGCATGATTTTTCCTCAAATTTTGTGGATACTTTGCCATCAAATGAAATCTGGGTTTTTCAAAACAAAGCTGCTGAACGGCTGACGTGCTGCCCATTTTACCAGCGTCTGCTGAAATGGGAGAGGATGGGTGTGCGTGCACACGTGCACATGTGTGCGTGAGGGGGGCACAGAGAGGAGGCAGACAAGCAGGATTCGATCCCTGTGATGATTTCTCTGGGTGGTATCAGCATTCGGTTCCTTTTTCCTCCATGAAAGCAGGGTTGTGCTGCGCTTGCCCAGGGGGTTGTCACCTTCTGGGTCACGTAGCCTCCTAAAGGGGACTGCTTGGAGCTGCCGTCTGTCATGAACTTGTCCCTCACCAAAACAGATCTAGGAGCCACTGCCATCACAATCATTTAGTATAATGCTGTTATGGACGTAGGAACTAAGAGATTTTATCAAAGCTGTGTCCAGTGACCGGTCAGTTTTGCTCTCCACTGTGATCCAGAGGAGCCAGGAAGGATTTCAGGTGGTTAGCAACGTAATAACCCCTGTAAGAAAGAATTTCCTCTCTTCTTCCTTCTGCAAGCTGCTTCAGCCCTTGGTACCCAAAGATTTAGGGCTTTTGTTCATATCTTGCTGTCAAATAAAAGTGTGAACCATGTTCAGGATACGTTGCATCTTAATTTTATCTTTTTCTTTCTGCAGAAGTCCTAGGACCAGTGGTGGTGAATGGTGATGGATCTCTTTGCTCTCTTTTCTGTGCTGACCCCTTTCTGCCCTGTCGTGTTCTTGCTGCATTTCTTGGCACACTGTTTTACTCTGTAACTCAGTGTTTCACAACTGAGACCAAACACAGAAGAAAAATGCCCCAAAAGCTCAGGCTTTTGGAGATCCCTAAGAACTTTTCCAAAACATCTGTGCTATGGAAGAAACATAAATCAATGAAAAACTCGTAGGTGAAAGATGCTTAAAGCATCCTTGGAGCTCTGGACATTGCTGGAAGCGAGGCGGGAGAAGCAGCCCATGTTATGAGCAGCATTAGTTACACTTGTAAACGGCAGTAATGTGATTTTTTTTTTTAAGTCATACCTGTTTTGCCTTCCAGTCAATTTCCAGTCACCCCCTGCCACCAGGCTGGCAGTGAAAAGCCAAAGTATCAACGGGCAGAGAGCACTGAGCACCCTGCACAAAGCCGTGAACCGGCTGTCCCAGCCCTGCGGTCCAGCCCGCTCCCTCCCCGTCTGCCAGGACCCTGCGATCTGGAGCACAGGCAGACCTCAGGTTTCCAGGCTGAATCTACAAGGGCAACATTGACCTAATTAGTCTCTGAAACAAATGGGAGAGAAAGACTTGCTGCCGTATGTTATAGCAAGAAATCCTCTCCTTCTCCTTTCGCTCTCCTGGCCCCAGGGATTCATCCCAGGCAGGTGCTTCTTCGATTGCAGCAGGTTTTGAATCCTCTTCCTTCTCCTTGCGGGGATGCCACATGCTGTCTTCTGACCTCGTTAGCTTCTCCTCCTGTTCCACTTCCCTGCTCTGCGCTCCCAGCCCCGCCGATGTGCTAATTACTACAAAGCAATCTGCAGGAACGCGCTCCTCCGAGTGGGGAGAGATGCTGTCAGAGCATCATGGGGGATGCAGCAAGCGAGGCGAGCTTGGTTTAAGCAACACTGGTGTCTGAGCTCGCTCCAGGCTCTTCTCCCGCACGGGTTGGTGCCAAGTGTGGCACGCGGGTGTGCAAGAGGTGAGGTGCTCCCACGCAGAGGGTCTGCAGAGCGGGCTGTGCTGCCTGCCCACAGGACCTGCTAACGTGGGGTTCCCACGTCACCGCAGCGACTCACATGGTTGTGGGACCTGGTCTGCCTCAGCTGTGTCCAGGGCATTGATGTGCTGGGCAGAAGTAACGTGAATCTCCAGTGTTGATCTTCATCAGTGAACCATCTTCACTCAGCTCCAGATTCCTCTTGGGCTGGTTCATGCAGGCAGACCAGGCAGGTCCACACGCACAAGACCGGCCTCGTGCGAGGTCCCTTTGCCCCTGCTCTGGGCAGTGAACCGAGTACCCCAAGAGGAGGTCGTGCTGACAAGCACAGCGTGCTCAATGATGCATTAAACACTTCCAGCTCTTCCAGAGGATCTTGATCCTCGCTCACTTATCCCTGGTCTCCTTGGTGTGATTTCTCTGTCCTTGAGTGGTGTTCCTCCTCCTCTCTACGGGTGTGATTTAAAGACACCATATTTGTCATGGCCCCATGGCCCTTTGTGGCGAGCCACAGGTGCTGCCCAGCTTTCAGCTCCAAGGTGCCTGAGTCACCTCTGAAGCTGCAAGGCAAGCATCAGTCCCTCGGGTGGTTTTGGAAATGCTTCTGTTTGTGCACTGTCCTGCGGTAGAAGGCCTGAATTGCACCCATCAGCTGAACAGAAATGGCTTTGGGGTGTAAACATCAGGAGGAGGAGGAAGTGTCTAGATAGGGCAAAGGATCTTGGAATATCAGGGAAAAGCAGCACAGAAATAATGGGGTTCAAGCCTGCCATCCACAATGCCCAGCCCCATCTCTTGTCCCCATGGCTCTCATCTAGCTTGCTACACGTTTTCTATAGAGCCTACTACGTGCTGCACGTATCCATTGGGATGTCCGAGCCGCACGGGGACATCTGAGCGAGGTGCTGCTGCTGCAGTTACTGCTGGTCACCAGCAGCGCTCAGAAACACCATGAGGTCTATCAACAAGAACTCATCACAGGAGGACATGGAGCTGGAGCAGCCGGTGACACCTCCGATAAAAATCTTCAAAATGAAATAATGCATTGGGCTGACAGGAATAATCCACACCTTCTCTCCCGGGCAGGTAAGGCTCAGCGTGAACTGGTAGCCTTTCCTCCCTCTGAAGCACACGGGACGTCGCTGCTCTCCTTCACGTCTGTCCTGAGCTCTGTGCACCGCGTGCTGTTGGGTCACCCTGAGGCTGAGCCCCATCATCGCTGGGCTGCAGTGTCTGTTCTCCCCAAGAGCCAGCACCAGGTTCAAACGCTGCAGCTGGGAGGTTAATCAGCAACTGCAGAAGGAAAAAACACATGTCCCTTTCAATTATGTTTGCTCAAATCCACTGCAAATGAGCGAAGGGCCGTAACACTCAATTATTCCCAGCAATCAAATTAAATTTATGCTCCTCATTTAAGAGTCACCGTTTGCCCACGGCTGCCTCGCTGGGAGCTCTGATCACCGCTGTGTTATCATTGGGGGGTGGTGGCTGAATTCTTGTGCATGCTTTATCCTCAGTCAATCTTTGGGGACTTCATTTCCTTGCTTTTTAAAGCCATTCTCATCACAGGATTTGGAAAATACCCCCCAGTCTGATGTATTGTAAAAATGGCTTGGTGCATGATGTGATTTGTAGTCTAAAGGAGAAAAATCAAAGCACTCCAGCTTGTTTCCTCCTTTTAAAGCCAAAACCAGCAACTTCAGCTGGGCAGGAACATCTAGGCAGACTGCGGTCTGGGGATGGCACCTCAATGATCTCCAGGAGCTCAGAGACAATTTTTTGTCTGATGCTGCACAACAATGTTAGGGCTGGGGCTGCGATGCCAACACCTCCTGGTTCCTGAGCTGGGCAAAATGTTGGGCTGAAACTTTTACAGAGAAAATACAGACTCAGCAACACAAATTGTTTTGTGGGTTTGTCTTGATTTTACCAAGTTTATGTTTATATTTTAAAAATTATAACCATGATGTCCCACGGAGAGGACTTCATGCAGTACTCTTGTATCTTTGCCTCTTTTTCCTTTCGTAACATTGGAAGCTTTTGGCTTGATCACATTACATAGAGAAATTAAGGTCCAAAACCTTTACTATTAGGAAAAAGTTCTTCACAATACGGGTTGTAGAACACTGTCCCAGGTTGCCCAGAGAGGCGGTGGATGCCCCATCCCTGGAAATGTTCAAGGCCAGGCTGGATGGGGCTCTGAGCAACCTGATGTGGTTGGAGATGTCCCTGCTCCTTGCAGGGGGGTTGGACTGGGTGGGCTTTGAACGTCCCTTCCAACTCTAACCATTCTATGATTCTATGATTTGTGATGCTTTTCACTGTGAATAATTAGTATCATCCTCCTGTTTTCCCGAGTAAAACTACTTACAGATTTTACTCCAGATGTTCACAATCATTTTTCTTTCCCTGAAATCCTGCTCTTGGGAGTGAATTTAATACTTGTAGAGTGCAGTATTTGTAATTTGATTGAATGTTTTCAACCTGGTACTTGTGAACCCGGCTTTAGCCACAGTCAAAGGAGATGAACAGATCACTTTCTGCTCCTTTACTAAGCCAACAGAAAACACTCAGAAGTTTTTTTCACCTTATGTGTTTTCTCATAAAAATACATATTCATAGTAGTTTGATGTATGAGATCACATGGGTAAATATATTTGCATAAATATTAAATATTCAGATGAGAATATTTGCACAAGTAATTAGCACATGTTTGTTTTTCATGAGCGTTTATTGGGAAGGAAGAGTTTTTTTCTACAAATATTCATGAATAAAGGAGGTCAAACAAAAGAACTCATGAGGATTAGTCTGCGAGAAGATTTTCCTGTGTGTCTGTAATATTTCCACTCACCTCTGGTTGCTATGTAGCCAGTAATCTGCAAAACCTGATGAGCTCTGACAAGGCCTTTCCAAGTGTGCAGGATCATCTGGAGCACGGATGGAGTCATTACTACAGGTTCCCTAAAGCACTGAGATTCAGACAGTAATTAACAATAATAAGAAATAAGAATATTAATTATAATAAAATAATCCTTGCCCAGCACGAGACCCTGAGCCTGGGCTGACACCTGTTCGTTATCCTCAAGATGCCATTCCCAGTTAATGCCGCCTGAGTATTAAACGGAATCCAAAGGACAGGGCGCAATCGTGTTTCTTATGAACCCAGGAGATTTATTGCAAAGATGCTGCTTAAGTTTTCTCTTCCACTTGAGAGCATGCTTGATTCCAGAGCTTCCTGACACGCGGCTCCCGCTTCATGCAGGAGCACGGCTCGACCTCCACGGCACGGCGCTGTGCCGATGGAGCCGGGTGCTCGGGGTGGTGGGGCTGGTTCCAGGGTGGTCGCAGCGTTGCACACCCTCACCCACACTTCTGAGGTTTCGTACGCAGTGTCAGGGTGTCAGTGTCAGGGTGTCAGCTGGGTTCTGTTGTGCTGATTCCAGCCTCTTCCAGATGAAAGGGGTCATTTTCATATGCATTTTCTTCTTCCTTCAAGGTGATAAGGAGAAGCTTGAAAGGGTCTTTGTTCACAAACCTTCTACCACTGCAGGTTTTTGAATCATGTAGGTTGGATTTTCAAACAGATCAAAGACAGACATTGGCCAGATATCTGTGGGAGCTGGGTTCCACAGTCTTCTGGGGTCCTTCAAAAACCCAAAATAAAGCCAGAATTTCCAAATAAGGTTTGACCCCTTAAGACTGCATGAGGCCACCATTGACTTCCTCCTGTGCTTCTCCCCCAGGAGCCACACTCCACCTCCCATTACTGCCTTCCAGCTCAGCGCGGGAGCTCCTGAGCATGCAGAAAGGGAACTCCAGCCTCCAGCTGAAGCTGCTGAATGTTGGCACAATCACAGCAGGTTACTGCAAACAATTATGAAGAGCGCTTAGCAATGATGTGAGGACCTTGAGCATGCGAAAAAAATTCAGCACGGGTCCTGCAACTGGAAGATGTGAAGAAGGAATGAGAGAGCCTGACCTGAGGATGAACTGAGGACTAACCTGGTCCGCAGGTATTCCAGCACTGCCCTCCAGCAGGCAAAGTGGATGAGTACTTGTACTTCGATGGCTGAAGAAGAGATTGGAGTTGGGGTCTCTGGGACTGCAGTTTCCTGGCAGCAGTAGGGGAAGAGCACAAATGAGAGAGACCATCACAAAGTTGGCTTTCCAAGAAGGGGAATATCAACTGGTTTTGACTCTGATGGTATTCGTGGCAGTCTTACTGGCTCCACATGAAAACCGTCCAGGTAAGGTTTTCTAGAGTGATCCAGGGCCCAGGAGATCTGTCTTACAGTGGTGTTACAACTGCTCAACCAAATCGTTTTAATAAAGAAATGAGAAAGATACAGCTCATAATGAATGTAGACGGATAAGTGGCTAATTGATTTCCGCTGGGTTGTTAATCTAGTAGTAAAATACATAACAGATCCACCGAATGGGAGCTGCACCAAGGCAAATTCGACTGCTAAAGCAAGTAACCCCTGGTCTCATGACCTGGGTCTTAAATCTGTTTTGATGTCTCTTTCCCAAATATGTAGTTGGATTCAAAGGGAACATAGGTTTTCCACAGGAACGGCTGTTTGAATTCACTGCTACTGCTATGCAGGTGCTCAGGTGGGGCCGGAATTGTTTTGCTGGTGCAGGCAAAAGCATCCCTATGGCAATAAAATTCACAGAGTTTGGCCTCTATAATGCAGAACGATTTCTAGGGCAAAATAGGACACTTTGAGTGTGTTAATTAGCAAGTTAATGCTAACATAAATGTTTCTCTGCCCAGGTGCAGAATATTTTGCTGCTGCAGAAATATTGCCCAAGCACAACAGCCTTGGTGCACCAGAGATGCTCCTGGTGTGCCTGTGCCCTCGCTGTCCTCTCCTGGTCCCCGCTGCCGCTGGGATTCATGGGTCAGTGGGTGCCACAGCCTCCCTCCAACAGCAACCTTGAATGAAAGCACGGCACGTCTGATGGCCGGGGGAGATGAAGGCAGCCTGGCGTGACCTGCGCCTGCTGTCGCCCCTGCTGCCCCTTCCCGAGCTGCTCGGCTGGGGTACCAGCGCGTCCTCCTGAGAGGCAAAGTCCTCATGCTGTTCCTGCAGCCCAAGGTCATGGATTAACAGGAGTTACTGAAGTTTGCTTGACTTGGTGCCTGTTTCCAAAGTAAACCTTGTTTGCACAACAGGAGATGGTGGCTTTTGGGCCGTTACTGGTTTTAGGAATAGCCAATATCCTCTGCTGGTGCCATCAGCAGTTCAGAGCTCATCCGAAAGCAGCTCCAGGAGAATGATCTGAGCTCAGGGCAGGGTGAGCTGGAGATCTGTGCCCTACTTAGCTGGCATATATATTTGTCAGTAAGTGGGACACTCAATAACCTGAGATCTGACAGCCTTCAGATCCTGTATGGAGAGATGTCAATCACTCTGGCTTACATTAAACACCTTCCCAGGCATCTGGGCCATATTATAATATCCCAGCAGTGCCAAATTATGAACGTGAACCACACATGCTAATCTCTTGATCCTGTCTTATTTCCCTTTTGGACAGTCCCTGAGGGAAGGAAAAAAAAATGTCTTTTGTGAGCTTAAGAAAATTATAAGCCATGGTGGAGGAGGGTGGAGTGAGCAGGCATCACCCTGTGCCTCTCCTGAGCCAACTATGGATTTTTTACAATTCATTTGAGAGCGTGTTTATGGCCATTTCCACTCTCTGCCCCAGCAATAATCATAAGGGAGACATCCAGTAACCAGTAAATGGAACTACAGCAGAGGAAATCCTTTGACGTTTTGCGTGCGGCTCAGTTTGCGCTATGACGTGATCCCACCTCCCCAGATAAGATGGGAACTGAGCCCACCCTGGGAGGCACAGGGGTAGTGATGGCAGAGAGGGCAGCGATCGGCAGCTTGTCCTGCTCCGGGGCAGTGTGTGGGACCTCCTCAGGAGACAGGTGGAAACCACTGGGTAGCTCAGACCAACGCAGAGGTGAATTTTCATCTCAGAGTAGCTTCTGGTTTAATTTCCTTCTGAGAATTTGGTAACAGTAGAGGGCATTTTCCTGGCAGTCCTGGGGATGGGATTCTTTGCATGCAAAATACGCTGGTATAACTCAGGCATACCATGCCCCTTTTAGCCATGGCTCTCCTCGTGCCCAGGAGCTCGGATCAATACAGAGGTATGAAAGGACTTGGAGGCACCCACAGCTCCGGCTGTTTTCAAACAAGGGCACAGTTACTTGAGCAAAGAAGGCAACGGGAAGCTTCTTGCATATCTTAAGGAAATGGAGATGGAAGAGCTTGGCAGCACTTTCTGAGAGATGCTCAACATCCCCAGGCACTTGGGCAAATCCACCTATCTCTTTGGGAAGCTTCTCCTCCAAGAAGCTGCTTCTGTCTCATGGAGCACCAGAAATTGCACAGTGGTCTTTTCAGTCTAGGTGGGAGCCAACAGGAGGAGCTGGAAAGGCCCTTCCTAAGCAGAATTTTAGAAAAAAAAGCCCATACATTTGAGCCCTGCTACATTCTCCCTTGCCACAATGACCTTCAAATGACCTTACTTCCCAGTGTGAGAGTAGCAGCAGAAGTGGTTTCAGTCCACTGCAACTGGAATGGACCGGGCAGTTTGCCCAGTGAGTATCTGCTGGGTTAATCACTGTGCAAATCTAATCAGGAACTGGAATGTGCCAGGCTCATTACTGAAATTAAATTCACCTCCAATTAAAGAGAGAGCTACAAGCTTCCATCATGTAGAGGTGCCTCCAGGCTGCCCCTCCCAAAAATAACATCAAATCCCGTCCTGCTGAGCTGCAGGTTTGCTGTACGCTGGAGGGATTTCCAGGTGCAAGGGAGTGAAAATGCTGCTTGTGCTTTCCCCCGAGGCTGCGTAAGGAGTTTGCTGATGCCCTTAATAAGTCACCTTGCAAGTCAGAAGTAACTTCAGTGGTAGGATTTCCAAGGAGCACTTGCCAAGAGGAATCTGAGGACACAGAAACGGGAATGTCTCCCATGGCAGGATGGTTCCTGGGATCTGTGGGCACCTTTACAAACTCTCACCTTCCCACAATTAATCTTTCCTTGGGACCTACATGCCTTATGTCTACACTTCAGAGTCCAAATCAAAAAAAATGAACTTTGTGATGAGAACAGCAAGACTGCAAAGGCAAGCAGGTAAAATTGCAGACATACTGTTCAAGCTTCATTTGCCCCTTTGGCTTCTATGATTAGACTTGCACAGCCTAATCGCATCATCGCCATTCTCAACATCATCTCTTCCTCCATCTGTGCTTCACCTGGGAATTATCTGATTTTAGGGAAGAACTTTTAATATCTTAGGTCAAAATATGTGTCTGTAACTGAAATCCAGCTCTGGGGACTTGGCAGGACTGCAGATGTAATGCCTGGCCTTGTTCATCTCTCTAATATTCAAAGAAGAAAAAATCCACAAAGATTTGGGCTTGGCTTTCACCTGGAGATGGCCAACGTTGATGGAAACATATCAGGCTTCCCCTACACATTTCCTTGTTCCTCTCACACCTTCCACTACCTACTCCAAAATCACAATATTCCTCAAAATATAGCTAGGGTCTGAGCTTCTCCAGCCCCATGGCCAGGAACCAGCACCAGATAACACTGAGAAAGGAGCTGGTGTTGGGATAACTGAGTAGCCCCGGACCGTGGCCCTAGGATGAACTCTCTGACCTGGGGATTGTGGTAGGATCCTCCGCTGTGTGCACCCAGCCCTGCACCTCGCCTGGTGACCACACCTCGTCGTAGTTCAGCCCCAACTGGGACCAGATTACGCAGTCTCTCTCTCACTCCCACCACCCTCCTGTGGGGTTGATTTACATTAAATAAAAGGAAGACATTTTTTACACTGAGGGTGGTGTCACACTGGCCCAGGTTGCCCAGAGAGGCGGTGAATGCCCCATCCCTGGAAACATTCCAGGCCAGGTTGGCCGGGGCTCTGAGCAACCTGATCCGGTTGGAGATGTCCCTGCTCCTGGCAGGGGGGTTGGACTGGGTGGGCTTTGAAGGTCCCTTCCCACCCAAACCATTCTGTGATTCTATGATTCTAAATTGCCTCTCTTTAGCTGCTAGATCTCAATGTCAGTTTTCCCTGAGCCCCGTTCCTCTGTTTTATTTAGCACTAAGCTATCAGTAACCTCTCCCCTTGTGTGCCCTGGGGCAACTTTTCCAGTGTGGAGACACTAATTCCCTCTGGCCTTCATTGGGAGATCCCCATCCTGACTACTTATTGCTTCTGGTGACCTGCTGGATCCTCTCTGGGTTTCAATCCTAAACCCAAGCCCTGCCCAGCCACCATCCATGTCAGACCACGTGGGGACTGATGGTCATCTGCTTCATTAGTTGCTGTCTCAGTTGCACTCTGGAGCTCTGAAGGAGAGCTTGTTCGTGGGACAGCCAGCTGCTCCTGTTCCCTGCCTGCTGATGGAAATGCAGTAGGTGTGCTTATATTCTGCTCCTGTTGCCGCTTGCACTACCAACTTGACATGAAATTTCTGCAAACGCTGGAACTGGTCAGGAACTGCAAGTACAAAGAGGAGCAACAAGGGCTCAGGGAAACTCCTGCCCCATGTTAGCAAACCACCATTCCAAGAGCAAAGCTGCACCGCTCCAGAGGGGAATCTGGAGTGCAGGTACGAGGTAAAGCCTGAAGAGCCTTCCAGCGGGCTGTGAGGGATGCAAAGACCTTGTTACGGAGCAGAGAGCTCAGCGCTGCCCCAAGGGTTAATTAGCAGCATCCTTTGCCTTTGGAGGTGTTCTCTGAGTGCTTGCTGGTGGAGGGACAGCCGTCTTTGTTGCCTAGATACAGCCTTGCCAGGGCTTTGAGGAAGGTACCCGGAGCTTCATTAGAAGAGGATGTTCGTGGGATTTTCAGATGTAGCTGCACTATGTAAATTATTACCCAGGGCAGCCCCGAGGCAAAGCGGCTGCCGGTTACTATCAGCCACACATCACATCCAAGCACTGACAAGACAAATGAGGGTAATTGTCTCTCTCCCCTTAATCAGGAGGACTTGATTAGCTGGTGGAGGCCTTGGCCAGGTGCTCACCAGCATTCACAGGCTCAGCAAAGTGAACATCCCTGCGGACACAGGCTGGGGAGTGAGGACCAGCCAGGTCCGACACCCTTCCGCTGTGGGAAGTGGGCAGCACGCAAGCAGCTGTCTTCCATGGCTTGGAGGAAGGTTGCAGGGAGTATGATCATTAGAAAATAAAGAAACCCTGAGGAAATGGTGGTTTGTTTCTCATTTTTATGATGTTGCACAGGTCGTATGTATGCCGGGAGACTGCATGGGCAGCTCATGGAGCAGGGCCATTCGGTGCTCAGCCAGGGGCAGTGGAAGTCAAACTGTTGAATTGTTGAGCTGGATTGTAATTAGATCCTTTCTGGAACTATCTTTTCTTCTCTGACACCTGACAAATATCTGAGGGAATTATTTCAGCCAACCTATGCTAGTGGTGGTATAAGCCATAATCCCGGTTCACATTCCCTGCAGCTCCCAGCAGCACCAGCACAGCCTGAGGGACATCCCAGCATCTCTGCACGAAGATGTGGAGAAAGGAAAGCCAAACTTTGACTGCTGTGGACTCCTAGCTTTATAAAACCAAGTGTAACTGCTCTTTAAAGCGCTGAGTAAAAGGCTGGAGTGAGGATGTATTTTGTAAGGTGACTTGCACCTTCCTTGCTGTGGTTTAGAGACATCATTTCATAGCAGGGTGTTGAACTCCTGATTCAGAGGCATCAGACTCATAGCTGGAAAAGCCAGCTTACACCAGGATCAACGACAACATTACTGCTCCCTGAGTGTCCTCTCACCTGCTGCACATAAATCGGTTTATTTAATTTTGCCTTAAAATGTAACTGTGGGACGCACATAATGTACCATACAATGACTCACCGCCAGCCCAGCCATCCGCGTGCTGGGAGCTCAGCTGGAGCAGTGCCCTTGTCCATCACCCCATGTGAATCAGGCTTCCTCTGGTCTGGAGCCTGGAAAAGAGCCATCCTAGTCAGTGGATCTGAGTGCGACCCACTTAACTGAATTCTTATCAGTTCTTCTCAAAAGCCTTCCATGCAACCAGTGATGCCAGGGACATCTCCAACCAGATCAGGTTGCTCAGAGCCCCATCCAACCTGGCCTTCAATGTTTCCAGGCATGGGGCATCTATCTATTTCGGTGCACGTGTCCTGTCCTCAGGGCAGAAAAAAATACTTTGGATAAGTGTCCTTGGATTTTTGGAGCCTGGCGCAGCAACACAAAACGCCTTTCCGCACCTTCTGGAAATGGTTGTGATTAACTCCCTGTGGTGAGCAGGAGACTTCCAGTTCTGGTCTTTTACTGACCCAAACCCAGTCCCAGCCTGGCAGCAGCTGAGACAGGAGATACAGGATGCAGCCTGGATGTTGTCCCACAGCCCGTTGCACTAGCAATGCTGCCAGTCCTGCCCTCAACGCTTGTCCCCTTGCTTTTCCGCTCCGCCAGCACCAGGGCAGTGGTACCCTGATGTTCTGATGAGTCAGCATTAATGGGGATGAGCCTGCTTTCCCCGCTCGCCGCGCGCATTGCGCCAGCCCCTGGTGCTGATGCTCTGTGGCGCAGTCCCAGGTGGGGCATCAGGACACAGCTGTCACCTCGATGCTGAATAACGGTATCGCAGTGCCAGGCTTCTGCAGGGAACCGTGCGCAGCAGCGGTTCAGGAAATTGCTTCCCTCTTGTGGTGGCTGGGTCACTTCGTAAGGTCACACAGGCTTCAAGCACGGATGGGTTTTGCATGCTTGGCCTTCCACATAGCATCAGAGGAGGAGAGCAGCTGGGTGGAAACCCCAGGAGCTGTTGCTGATGAATAGCATAAGGCCTTCAGTGACCCCTGCTCTGCTGATGCCAGTGATGGCACTGGTGAGCTCTGGGAGGTGATGCGCGGGAGTATTAAACCCCAGCTGGAACAAGCAGGTGAGAGGAGCTGAGCTTAAAGGCTGCCAGAAAAAAAAAAAAAATAGATCAGAGAAAAAAAAATAGATTGGAAATGAAATGTGCAACTTCAGGGTGCTGATGTCCTCCAGAAGTCAAAAGAGACTGAATCTGAACATCACCCTCAGCTGCGGATCCTTGTGGAAACCCAGGAACCATTAAATAACAGAACAAAGGCAGACGTACAGCGACCCGTCTGACAGGGACTGCACCGAGAGCAGCGACAGTCAGGGGCGCGTTCAGAGGAGATCACACAGCCAGGCAAGCAAAACTGGCAACAGTTTGGTGAAACCATCGAGGCAGAGCTGGACTATATTAAATATGGAGCTGAATGTCCCTGAAAGAAGTGTCCTGCAAACACAGAATTCTGCAACAACTGCCAAAGAAAAGAGAATTATGGAAATATATGCAAAGTGATCAAGGCATGTGTAATCACAAAAAGTGACAGTGCAGATAGCAGGTGAATTGTTCACGGTAACAATGTCCTAAAAAAGGAGAGAAAATAGTGGAGGAATTAAACGGAGACCCACCCACGGCTAAACTCAATCAAGGTGCTCAGGTGATGTGCGGGCAGAGGAAGGCAACCCTGGAAAGTGAGAACGCAAGTCAGAAAGTAAAACAAAACCCTGAAAACCAAATTCATTGGGAAAACAAAGAGAGCGGTTACCAGTGACAGGGACATAGTTTGCAAAATGTGTGTTTGCAAGGGGTGGGCCTGCTTGGATGCAGGCTGACTTTGAGGACTGTAAAGATTTAAGGCCAACCCGCTCTAAGACTTTTGTTTAATTAGTGAGGCAGCTGGTTGTGCTCCACCCTTTGGCACTGAAGAGATCAGGTTTTGCAGGAACTAAAATGCAGAGGGGACTGCACTGTTCCAGACTGCTTTATGGTGGCTGGGTACGTGGAGTGATGGCATCAGGAAAGGGTTGTGTCCCTCAAGAGCCACTTCATGTAGGTATGAAAAGATGCCAACTCTGGAAGCCCTGAGTCTGGAAATAGCTGCAGAACAGCAGCTCAGTGCTTCAGGTGTCCAGAAAATACCATTTTCTTACCAAAGTACCAATTACCTTACATTTAATGGGTTTCACATCCTGAAATGGCCATGAGTGCATCCCATTCACCTGTGCTTCAAAAAGAACCACCTGAGATGTCTCCAAGAAATAAGAATATGCTGGAAAATAATGGAAAAGTAGTGAAGAGCAATACCACAGTGTAACCAGCCAGCCAAGGTCCTTGGGGATTGCATTTTACAGGAAGGATAATTATGAATTTGTGCATTGCTGTATGAAGATTAATTAATGAATGAACAGCCTGGGGACTGGTCGCCCTAATCTTAGGCAGGGTGCCGTCACATAAAGCTCTCTATAAACAATAAAATAGAGCAGAAGACACATATTGCCCAGAGGAGCTCAGCGTACGCAGGAGGCAGAAGGGAGATCTCTGCGGATCCGTGCCCAGTTAGGGAGGTCGAGTGGGAATGTCACCCCCTGAGCGGGGCACAGCGGTGCAGGAGAGTGCATTTTTGTGCTGCCTGCCCTGCCTTGTGACTAGAGCCCCGAGTGGGCTGCTGGGGTAAAACCCAGTGCCATGGGAATTATTAACTGATGCTTCAGTATCACGTGAGCTGGAATGGACTGGAATTGCCCTCTGTGATACCACGGAAGCAATGAAAGATGAAACCTGTGCATTGGGAAAACCAGGAATGGAGCGCTGCTGGGCGCTGGGTGATGAATTCCTGCAGGCACTGGGAGAAGGTCCTGCCTTGAAGCCTTAAATCCAGGACCAGAGATGTTGACATCCCCAACCTTCTCCTCCATCTCTCAGGGTGATGCTGCCTGTTCATGGCTTGTCTCGTTCAGGTGAAGATGCCCCATATGCAGAGCATCCACTCTGTCTTTTAAGGGAGTCTCTAGACCAGGTCGCCAGCAATGCTCCTTGGATTTAAGATATTCAACCCAAAATTTCCTTCTCTATATTCTGTCCTACCTCTTCCATTTGCAAGCTGAGACATATGCATCCCACAAACCAATTGCCCTCACTGGTTTGTGAGGCATAATGGACAGAACTGAAGCAGCAGAGGCAAATAAGCTCCATGGGGGACGGGACTGTGATCTGAGCAATCCCATCACACGTCCTGGCACCCTTTTCTGTGTGTGAAATGCCTGCTATCCCCATCATGGTGTGGGCACCCTGGAGGTTCTTGAAGTCTCCCTTTTTCATGCAGAATAGATATTACTGGAGACTTTCTGAGGAGACTTCCAGTAAGACAAAAGTGCGGTTCCCCTTGATGATCTGAGAGTATCTGAGATCGGAGACGGCATCAACAACAGTGGTGGGTTCTCAGATGTCCTTCCAAGCGTAGTTCAGCTAAACAGACTCTGGAGTTCAGCAAGGAGCAGTATGTTGAGGTAATGAAGCAGCTATGTGAGGAAGGACCTGGGTATCGTCCCAGGGAGCATCTCACCGTTACCCTTTCCAAAGCACTTTGCTCTACCTGTTTCACCCATTGAGCCTGGACCCCTTCCTTGAGGCTAACGCAGTGAACTGGGGACAGATCAAACAGATTTTTCCTAGTCTAGGTACTCCTGACTGCTCACTTGTCAGCTGCCACAGTGGCCAGCAATCTGGGACTCTCAAACTGATGATGAAGTGTAGGGATTTTTCCAATACTTGCTGAAAATAATGCCAAGGTCACCACAGACCATTTCAGGTAAACATCTGACACAACTAGAAAGCTTCTTCCAGGGAGGACTCAGCAATCACACTATGGATTGTAGATGTCCCTTCTTGAACACTTCCCGTGAAGACACCAGGCACATTTCAGGCAGGTGATGAGCCTCTTCACATCTCTCTGTGGTGAGATTGGCTTTGGGCCATCAGGAATGACTTCACATACACAGTTCCTAGATGTGTCATAAGTAAGGACCAAGAAAGTTTCATCAGAAGTAATAATAGAGCTTCCTTTTACAGCAGCCTTTACGGGCAGAGCACTCATCGTCAGGATGTTTTGAACCATACAGGCAGTTTGTCCAGGGATCAGCCCCGCCACTTTCAGCACACAGATTGGGACCAGGGCAGTCATTTTCACAACTTGGTGGATGAAGATAGGCAAGTTAGGGAGAATTTATTCTACAAAAACTTCATCTGGAGGTGGGATGACATGATCTCACGTTCTTAGCATCAGCCAGCGCGGTGCGTCAGCATTGGCAATCAGTTATCCTGGCTTGTAAACAAGTGTGAAATCACAGCCCTCTGCTGCAGCGTTCTTGAGAACACACCTGGAAAGGTAGGCTTGTTTTTAAAGGCAAATCCAAGAAATAGCTTTTAGCCTGGCACATTTTGATTGCACCTCCACAGATGCAATTATTGAATGCCTTGATCTCGTTAACTGTAATGACTGCTTCCGTACTGTTTGTCCCTTGTTTCATTCGATGGGTAGCGCGGTGCTCGCTCAGTAACAGGTCCCCCTGTCCCACCTGGCTGACTCAGAATGGCTTCAGCACCACAAAGTGATGCAAACACATCGCCCCGTATTATCTCTTTTCACCCAGATGAATGAACCCTGAATCAACTGTCAATAACTGCTTGACATTCTTGGAGATCTTTGCATGCTGGTGAGTTTATCTCCATACAATTTCCCTGTTGAGAAAGCAACAAAGGGCTTCAGCGCCTGCTGCTCTGTGCAATGGGAAGCTGTAGTAGAGGTTGAGCAATCCAAGGAATGCTTGAAACGCCCACTTGAGTTTTGGCTCTGTGTTTTGCCTTTTCTGTGTTCTCTTGGGTAGATGTCTCAATTCCTGCCACTTGGCCTTGGTTTTCGGCAGGATCCTCCTCTCCTTGCCAGCAGCAGAGGGCTGTGTTTGCCGAGCAGAGTGCACAGGAGGAAGCAGAGGAACAAGCACGGGAGTGCGCGTGTGTACATCACCATCTCCTGCTACAGCAGGAGAAAGGCGGGGAGGGGACTGGCCATGACACGGAGTTGTCAGGACAAACAGAACAACATCCTCTGCTTGACACAGCATCGTGGGGCAACATTCGCATCGCTCAAGCCTTTTACCTGCACAGCTCACTTTTTGTTTCTGCTGAGCCCTAGGAACCACGCGCGTGGTTGTCTTATTACTGTATCTCACTCATCAGCAGGTCACCCAGAGCTCGGGCGGTTGCATACCCTGACAGTAACCAGGTGGTGAGACATCTTATTGTTTGAAACCATCATCTCTGGGGAAATCATCATTTTAGATCGTTAAGCAGCTCCCTCCCCTACCCTGCCACGGGGAGCTAGCTCACCAGCAAGGCTGTCGGTGGCTCTGGATGCTGCAGGTATCTCAGCCCAGAAACCACCCGCATGTGGAGACTTCACCTGCAGGTGGAATTAGGGGGAGGGCAGTGGTTTGCAGTGATTCACGTCATCGCCACCCTGCCGGGCTCTTGCGCCAGGCCTGCGGCTGTCACACCAACACACCTTTCAATGGGAAACGGACAAGGGATGAGGTACAGCCTTGTGACATCTCCCAGCAGTTACATTTTGAAATTTGTTCCTGCGGGAGACACAGGAGGGGAAGTGTCTGGGGCTCAGCCTCCTCCAGGAAGGTTTGTGAAGTCCTTTCCACCGGTGTCTGCTGGGAGCTGAGGTACTGCAATAAATCCCATACATCGTTTCTCGCGTGCTGCTTTTCCAGGTGAGCACATTTGGCTGCCCGTGACCAAACCATGACCATAGCTGGCAGCAGTGGTGACTGAAACACCATCCCCAGAGAATGGGAGAGCCCAGCACCGCACGGGGTCTGCCCTTGGGGAAGGTTGGAGGTGACATATGTACTGTGAGCTCCAGAAGCATTTCCCTGCTCCCCAAGCTGATAATAGCTCCTAGCTTCTGGGTTGGATGAGATGGAGGAGCTTTCTGCACATTTCTCACTTGCCTACGAACTAAAGGAGCCACAGCTGTGGCCTTATTTCTGATCTGATGCCCGGAGGAGACCCAGCCCTGCATCTCCCTTCACACCGAGGGGCTGCCCTTGGGACAGAGCACCCCTGGGAGCTGGCAGGGATGGGGAGACGTGGCCTGACATGCACCACAGGCAGAAAACCGTTCAGAAGAGCACGTTTTGCAGCACAAATTACTCTTTTCCTTCTCTCGCAGAGCTCTGCAGGGGCTATCCCAGCGTGCTGGGTGCCTGCAGCCTCTCCACGTTTCCTGTTTTCATTCCAGTATCTGCACTACTAATATACCACATGCCTCGAATTCCAGCCCTGACACACCAGGAAAAGGGGCCAAGGGCAGATTCATGGGAGTCTTGGAGCCTTTTGTGCCCTTTCCCCAGCCAGGCTGGGGACACCGATAACTCCCTGACTCCCTCCTTCATCCTTTTTCTTCCTTTCTGTCTCCTAATTCCCATAGTTGCTGTGTTATCTCTCCGCTGCCGCGTTCTTCTGGCAGAGAGGGGCACCGATTGCCCTGCTTTGCTAAGGGCAGCAGCTGGAAAGAGCTCCCTCACCGAGCCAGTGCTGTTAGTCTAGCGAGAGAGCGTGTACAAAGGATTGCTCTGAGGTCCAAGAGCTTTTCCAAAAAAAATGTGGCAGAGCCAACACAATACCATTTCCCATTGCAGTGATAACTTTCTAATTCCACCCTCCTAATGGTATAAATCAGGAGTAAGACGCTTAAGCCAGCAGAAGGATTGTCTTGGCAAATATTTAACAGCTCTGCTTTGAGTGCGGTGTCAGCCAGACCCGTCCCTCCTGTGCCTTCCCTCAGCTCCCAGCCGGCGCCGACACGCAGTGCCCAGGTCACACGAAACACGCAGACATTTGTGACTTCAGGGACCAATTCTGCTCCTCTTAACTCTGGTGGTTAGTTGAGGCCAGATGTTGACAGCAGAAACACTAAGCTGTGACCAATCCGAAACTCAAGCAACGCCCAACAGCGCGGGGACGTATTTCCAGCCTCGTGCACAGCACCGGCTGTTGGCAGACCTGCTCCCATCCCACACGCTGCTGGCACCCGCGGGGGACCGGGGCTGAGCCGGGGCTGTGCCCGTGGGTGAGCAGGACCCATATTTGCAGCTGCAAGTACCGACGGCATCGCCCGAGGGATTTCTTCCACCAGCGGTGCTGTCCTGTGGGTAGCTGCCTTTCCCACCCAGGAAGGCGACACGGGTGCAAGAGCAAGGAATGGGGAAGCAGCAAATTTCTACCCCAGGTGGAGCTCTCTCCACAAGCACCCTGCCCTGCCCTTGGCTTTGAGCTCGCAGCTCTTCTGGCCCAAAGGAACGCGTCTCCACAGCACTGTGTCCCTGCTGCCCACTCCTCTGTGCCTCCCCTCTCCCAGGGGGGAGAAAAGGAGGGGGACCCCCGCTCCAGCCTGGTGAGCGTATCGGGAGGGAGGGCTATCTCTGCCTGGCACGGGTCGGGGGCCGGAGGAGCAGCGGTCAAAGCCCACCATGCTGCTCAGCTGTGGCTCACGGGGCTCCAGCACGCTGGCGGACCTCCACCCAGCCTACGGGCTACGTTTAGATTTCCAGCCTGGGATCAGCTGGAGTCCAAGGGTGACGTCTAAGGTGTCTCTGCGAGATAAGATAGCCCATGACAGAAGGCTTCAGTCCCACGGCAGAGCCCGCGCTCCTCCTGGAAGTGCTTTGACGGTGTGTGAACAGAAAACCTCTGCGGCAGACGAAGGGCAGAGCAGCGGCAGCTCCTGCTCAGGGGCTGCAATCACTGCCCATTCCCTGGGGAGAGGCTCTGTGGGTTCAACTCAATTTCTCAGAGCATTTCAGAGCCCACTTCAGCTGCACTTCTGTGGTGGGTTCCTCTGCTTTGGGCTTTTGATGAAAACACCTGGTTTTCCTTGGTTTAAAATCACATTTCCTTCCCACTGAAACAGCAGCTTGGATTGAGAGCTTTAAAAGACAAACACTGTCTCTCACCACATTTTCATTATTTAACCAGGGAAACGTCTGTACATTGTCTTACTTTTACTTAGAGACACAGGTAGTTTAAAGTGAACACATGACTGTTTAAAAATGAAAGTGCTACTTTTTCAGGAAGTATTATATTTTTTAACTGTTGCTTTTGCTAATTGGTGTTTTCCTCCCTTTACCTTCCCCTCCTCTCTATTTTTCACCTCCAGTGCACTCTAGACACACATTTTTCTTGTGAGAATAACAGGACAATTTTTGAAAAATACAAAACTATGTGAGAGACAAGAAAACGCGACCAAATTGCCTGGTTTGTTTTTTTTTTTTCTAGGTTGAAAGCACAGAATCACTGTGCAAAATTCTTCAGCATTCTTGCACAGTTCTAGGAAAGAGGCTCGTGCTGAAAAAGCTGTTCTGATGAAATCACATTTTCCATGACAAAAAAAAAAGTCTTTGTCAAAGACATCTTGACAGCTTGCTCTTGCCTTTGCCTGCTGGCTGGAGACAGGGCTCTTTCAGTCGTTGATGTAAATGTTGTCGGGGCTGAAGTGTGGAAAGGGGGGCTGCTCCTGTGCCTCTCCCAGCTGCCAGCCTGGTTGACAACCAGGTTCTCCCAGGTTATACCAGATGGGACAAAGCGGTGCCTATAGGCATTCCAGCCAGAGAAGACCTGAAACCTCAGCATCTGTGGAGAACAGCCTCTCCTTTCTCCAGGGGAAGCTTCTCTGGTGCGAGAGACATATGGGCAGGAGGCCATGTGGTTGGAGGCTGAACTGGGACAAGCCGTGGATCCATGAGGTCCACCCATCCTTCTCACAGCCTGGAAATACAGCCACAGCTGGAGGAGCAAAGGCCAGTTGGAGGTTACCAGCTCCTTGCTGAGCATCCATCGGCCTTCGCCAAGGCTGATCCACCTGCCTGCCAGAGCCAATTTGTACATCATGTACTGGTGACTGAGCTTGGCAATGCCTTCGTGCAGAAATGAGGAACAAGTGGCGAAAGGTTTAAAATAGATCCTCTGATGCCTTCTTTGTGTGTGTCTTTCCAAGTGACCTTTCCCACCGTATTTTTTAACGTCACTCACAAAAGAAACATGTTGTGCATTTCCCATGACTGATCATAAAAAGGTCCTATCCTGAGAAGTTTTGCTCTTAATTTTGATCCTTCTGTAGTTTTCTGAAAGTCACAAAAAAATCCCATCCCCTTCTGAATTTTACTTAATCTTTGAGGACAAGAATGTAGGAAGATTTGTAAAAGGGACTGGAAATCCATGTGCACCTGAGGAATACCCCATTACCATAATGGACAGCAACGAGAAACACAGAAGCGGTGTTCAGGCTTTAAGTCAATCTTACTCAAGCTGATCTTCAGAGATTGGATTGAGTCTTAAAGTAGAAGGAAATGTCCTGCATCTGCTGTTGCAGGGCTCTTGCACCTTCTGACCGTTGTCACCTGAGGAGCCGGGGCCATGCACATGGCGCTTGCTCTGTCTGAGCAGAGCCGGTGTCCGGACAGCGCTAAGGGAAAGACCTGGGGAGTGCAGGACTCCGTTTCCTAGACACACTGTGCTTGCTGAGGCCACACCGCACGGCGAGAGGGCTGAATTGATTCAGATGACTCTCTAATCCAGCAGTGGAGTTGTTCCCTGCAGGATCGAACCCCCATGGGCTGCTCCTTGCCTTGCTGCCATCGCTTCTCGGCTCTGGGAGTCCCTGAGCATCGGCAAACACAGGGGTGAGTCCCTCGGTGGGTATGGGACGTGCTTGGTGGCTGAGCACACGCTCCCTCTTCACTCCCCTGTCTGCCAAGTGGCAGGATTGTGGTGTGCAGCACCTTCAGAAAGTTTTTTCTCCGCAATGGTTCATCATGCAGTGTGGCTTTCCTACTGTTTTAAACAGGACAGATCCTGTGCAGTGTGGGCCACTGCCACCCTTACTGCCATAAAGCTCCCTCCATCCCAGCCTTGGTCCCACACGGTGCTGCCCTCCCGGTGCTGCCTCTCCTGCAGGCCAAATCAGTGTTCTGGGGAGAAAGGTGGGTAGTGCTGAGGTTTGTCAGCAAAATAAATCAGGAGCCTGGGGCTCCCGAACCATCTGGCCCTGAACGCTATGCAAGGCAGAAGCCCAGCCATCCTATTTAGCCCCTCTGCTGCTGGCAGGACTCCCAGATCTCTCCATTTGTGACCAGCCAACATGCCCTTCATTTTTTCCTCTCAACCTTCATTTAATGTGTTTGAGAGTCCAATGTGAGCACTGCTTCCAGATAAAAGCATCTGCTCCCGATAAAAGCATCAGCTGGAGGCATCAACGCGATTTCTAAGCACACGAAGAACAGAAGGCACCCTCAGAGTGGACCCAGCCCTCACAAGCAGGAGCCAACGGGACCGTCAGTGGGCACGGTGTGGGGCAAGGCTAGGGGAGGGGGCTGGTGGACCCATCTGGAGGAAGGGCAGGTGCAGGGGGACTTCCCTTCTGTCCCACTGGGTCTCCCAGGCTTTGAGGGGGTTTACTGAGGAGCAGGTCACCGGAGCAGCCCAAGGCTGAGAAGAGGCACAGAGCAAGAGGAGGGAGGAGGTCAGCAAGGTGAGGCAGGGAAAGGCCAGAGGGGTCTGTGATGTGTCAGCTTTGGGGGCTGGTGATGAGTGTGGGGGTGTGGGAGGGGAGGAAGCCTTCTGCTGACTTCCCAGGGATGGGACTTCTCATTGACATCATGGATCCTATCCCGGTGACTCCAGTGGGAAAGAAGAGTTCCAAGCCCTGGGGCACTCTTCTTACATGTTCTTGAGAAAGAAGCACTGCTTGTCTGTGCCTCAGTTTCCCTACCTATAGAACAGGACCTCCACTGAGACCTTATCCTTATGCTGCACTGTGAGCTTCAGGGATGAGAGCGGCATCAGGCGTGATGCCCCATCCCAGAGCTGCCTGGTGCCGTGCACCAAGCACAGCCAGCCAGGGATTCTCCTCAACAGCCCGTCTCCGGGGCCAGCTGCCAGCCTGGCCCATCCCAGAGAGCTGTTTTGGGGGTGGTGAAGGAGACTCTGATGCTGCACGACAGAAAACCTCCTGCTTTTTGGAAGAAGGCAAGGTTGGCATTTGTCACTTAGATGTAGGAAGGTGCCAATTCCCTGGTGCTGGTTCATCAGAGCAGTGAGACTTAGCCCTGCCGCTTGCCTTTAGCAGCACCAGCGTCCCGCAGCAGAGGAGTGGGGCAGGGGAAGCTCTTTTTGTTTTTCTTTAAGCTCTTCCAAATCAATCCCACCCCTCTGCTTCTCTCCCAGCACTACGCAAAGTCAGTTAGGGCACGAAAAGCAAAATCCACGTTCCCTCTCCTGGGACATAGTCTCTTCAAAAGTCTAGAGCCTTTTCTGGGATTCAGGTGGTGACAGTTGTCCCTGAGAAGTGCCAGGTCTCCCAAAGTGACGATGCCACCGTCACACCAGGCACCACCGGTTTGCGGAGCAGGCAGGGCACTGGCACAGACTGGTGATGCAGACTGGCTGGAGTGGGATCTCTCGCTCACTGCCAGCCACAGGCCGACCCTGGAAAGTGGAGGAAAATAGCAAATAACAGAGCAAAGAAATGCCACTGCAGGTGAGTGACCATGAATCATCCTCACACTCACATTTTCTCCTGCATTATTATCCTTTTTAAAAATTAAAGATGGTAATAGGTTACTGTAGTTGAAAATGAGATAATGGGAGATTTTAGGGAGCTAAAATTGTAATGGTACCGAGGGAGAGAAGGGGATAGGGAGAGAAAATTGAAAGGGATTCATTATGAACTTATCTTCACTTATAAATATTCCCCCAGGTTAGGACCTTACGGTGTTAATAATTAACCAGAATCTTATGAAGGCTAAAATAACTACAACACGCACGAAGATCATCGCTTCAGTATTCAGCATGTGCACAAACCCTGCCCGCCACTCGTCTCAGTTACTGTGGCAACAGTACATCTGCTTTCCACAATATCCTTCATTAATCATTTACACCCAGGGAAAAAAAAAAAAAAAGTCTTGGAGAAATGATACCACAGAAGCTATTTCTGCTCGCCTCCCGCCAATGAGTGGGACCAGCCCTTTCCATCGCTGTTTACAGCCAAACCCCCAGACGATGCAAGGTAGGGCTCGGTGCTCTGCAGCTCTCAGTCCCTCCACAGCCTTGGTGGGTTTGGGTTATTCCCACATTTCGACAGTGTGTGACCCCTGGCAGGAGGAGTAGGATCCTTGGAGAGAAGGATAACTAGAGGAGGGATGCACTTCCAAAAATTTTACTTTTCCGGTGCTATTTCTTTTTCTTGTCCACTGCAGGAAAGGAGCTTTTGGGAGGTGAACAAGAAGGTACCTCACATGCAGACAGCACCCTTGGGGAGGGTGGCTGGGCAGGAGGATGCAATGCTCTCTTCCCCATCGGCAATCAGGGTGAGATGCAGCAGCCCCACCTGAGCTGCCGCTCACCCACTGATGCCTCCCTTGCCCAGGAGGAAGAAGGAAGCCCCACTCGTTGCCCTCACTTGCCGTTGACCAGAAGATGAAGTGTCATGGGCACTGGGAGGTGACGGGCCACCCTTCAGAAAAGCCTGCTGCTGAGACCTGCAGAGGAGCCTCTCATTACAGCAGTGCCTGCGGCCAGAGAAAAGACCGATGGTGTGAAAGAAAGTGATGGCACAGATCGAACTGCCGGAGGTGAAGGAGGTCGGGGGGGATTGTGGACTGTGGGGTTGGGGGTATCCCTGCCCCACAGAAAGAGTCCTCCCGGCTCACCGCCGTCTCCTGAGCGCACAGCAAGGACAGCATCTGGGGCTAGCGCAGCCTCACAGCGTCTCTCCAGGGTCCCCGTCAGCCTCCAGCAGAAAAGACACGACCCTCTTCCCCACAATCTTCTGTACTCTACGCCCTGGACAGCACAGAGGTGGATACAGGGAACCCAACCGAAGCTTCCTAATAAACGGGAGGTGCCTCTGGATTTCTCAGCCCTGGGAAGAGTGAACCGGTCCCTGCAGCCAAGTGCAGAAGGTGTCAGTACTGAGTCACTTCTTTGCCCACAAGTTCTGTGCCCTGAGGCAGTGAGATGAGGAGGGGCTGCTGCAGAGGACTCAGCAAAAGAGAGTTACTTGCACCTTGCAGGGTGTCCCCAGAACATCCCTCAGCTGCAGAGTGTGCGTGGACAGGGGAGATTGTCAGGAAGAGGCAGAGCCAGCCCTTTGTTCCTTTCTGTTTCTGTCCTTGGGGTGACAGCGCGGTGACAGAACGGGTCAAAGGGAAGAGGTGCTTAGGGCTGCCTGCCCTGCATCCCAGCGGGGCTGTGTGCTGGGTCCTGCAAGCAAATGGTCCTCCTGAAATTCTGGAAGCAATTCCACAGTCAGCCCAGAGGAATTTCTCTGCTGCGGCCGCAGGGAGCGTTGGTCCCAGCTCTGGATGCATCACCTGGGGCCGAGGGAGGAGAGGATGGGTACACGGAGCACCCCCAGCTCAAGGAGCACAGCGTGGTGTCATCTGGCCCCTGGTAATGATAGCAAATCAGACTTCTTTAAATAACCAGGACCTCTTCAGGAAAGAGAGTAACATCCGCAGACGGCCTGATCCCTACTTAATCCCTGCAAACAGACACCTCTGATTAGGAGGATTGGTTTCTTCTGGCAAAGGGGGGCAAACTGAGGGATTTGCCTGGCAGAGCGAAGAAGTGACATCTGGTGCTGTGTTTCCTAAACCCAGAGAGCCCCTCACTTCTGTCCCCAATTTCATTCTCAGCCTCCTCGCTTTTCCTCCTCATCCTGGCACCAAACCTCCCTTCATCAGCACCTGACCTGCTGCACGAGCATCCGTACCTCTCCGTCGGCTCGCGCAGCCCTAGCACACGTCGTGCCGGGGATCAGAGCGGAGCCCTGGGCCTCTGGAAGGGGCAGGCGAGGTGGGCAGGAGTGGGCAGGAGTTGTTCCTGAGGATGCAGCGACAGAGTCGGCTGCAGGGGCTGAGCGAGCTGCTCCGCATCCCCCTGCACCACTGACACAAATTAGAGGAGCCACCCCCCTGACACAGAGGTCTCGGTTAATGAGCAGAGGCTCTAATGAATCTGTGTGTTATCCCAGTGCATCCTCTGCCTCTAGGACAGCCCCAGGGCACTTCAAGCAAACAAATGAAGGAAACATGTCTATTAGAGCTTCCCTAACAGTGCACCTTGGCCGGTCCGCAGACCGGGAGCTGTGGATTCGGGACACCTGCACATTCACAGGAGCAATTTATTCAGGCTCACAACAAACATTTTTCCTGAAGATTTTCTGCAAGATTTGCCAGGGTTTTTATCAAAACAACAAAAAAAAAAGAGATTTCTTGTGCTGATTTTTTTTTTTTAGGCTCATTTTCTCAATGAGCTTCTCAAATTTCAACCCTCCCCCAAGATATACGCTGTTTTCTGTGTTGATGAAGATCAGTTTTGGCTGAAAATAATTTTGATGGAAAATGTTCAGCTGTCTCTCCAGCAGCGAAAAGCCCTCACAAAGCCCTGCGATGCAAAAGTGCTGGCATGATTGACTGGCTTTGCTCTAAGAGACAGCAGAGAGAACAGCCCCTGGCAAGGAGAGAAGAGCCCCTTTCAGTCCCAGCTGCTTTCTTGGAGCAGCCTCGGAGAGGCAGGAGACCCGCTGAAGTATCTCGAACCACCACCCAGTCGTGGTGAGGAACACGTTGATTTCTGGCTGTTTTCTTTCCATCCCAACCTGACTGGATGGCTCTGAAGACACCAACCAGACTGGGCAGCAGAGGAGAGAAATGAGGTGAGGGCAATGCTGATGAGACTTGGGGTTAAGCTGGGTACCAAAACGTTCAGCACCTGGGCAAGCTTGTACAGACATCTAGACACTCAGAAGTACCCAAAGAGAAGGAAGGGACATCCATTTGCTAACCCAGGTCTAGGGTGTCTGGTTTGTAACGGTTCGGCCCCAAGGGTCTTTCTGGACAGCAGTAGCCCCAAAGTAGGGTGCCACCAGGGAATTACATGACTGACACTGGCAGGATGCTGGGATGAGGTCTGCAGAAGAGGTGATGTGACGGGTATGTCGGGCTGCCACAGCTCCCTGCAGGAAGAGACCTCCTAAAGGCACCTGGGAGTGCTCAGCACCCTGCGCTCGTCATCTGGAGGGGACCAAGAATGACAGCTGCTGCGCGTGTGAGAGCATCATACAGAACGGCCTCGGCAGAGCAGCACACGTACAGGAACCAAAGGTGGATGAGCAGTGGAGCAAGAGAAGGACAGTTTTGTGGGAAACTCTGGCCTGAAACAACTGGAGGCAATGGGTGGCATCTGTGAGGAGGCAGGACATCACAAATGCCAGCATCAGCTCGGGATTACATCTGAACAGTAATTAAAATGGCCTGGAAATACACCCAGGCACTGGGATCAGCCAGCACAAGCAGCCCACGCTATCTCCTGAACTTTTCCAGTCCCTGCAGCAGGATGGATCCATCCAAGCCAGTGCCAGGAATGCTCCAGCTGCTGACCATGCCCAGGAATGGCTTTGGAGAGAGCTATCTAATACGGTCCGAAACCCAGGGCCCTTTCTGACAATTTAGCAATGCAGACAATTGCATTTATAGCCCTGGCAAGCATTGCCAGGCTTTTAGAGTGTTTGCCATGGTCTGCTGCTCTGTAGCAGAAGTGAGGACTGAGGGTTTGGCGCCTGGCATCGGTTCCAGAGAGGAAGCAACAACTCATTTTCTGCCATTAGATCCTGTAAGAATAATTTTTAAATGAGAGTTATGGGCCAAAATGTCCTTTCCATGTGGAGCAGGCAGACAGATCAATTAATCAATCAACTCATTGCTTAGGCATACAAGCAGACAATCGTCACCCAAGGCTCAGTGGAGATCAGTGGCATGCACTGTCGTAGCAATTTCACTTTTACTGCCTTGCCATAGGGCTCTCATTTGCCGTTTTTATGATCATTTATGCCACATTTGTCAATTTGTTGGCATCACATTCAATAGCATTGTCAACTGGTTGAAGCCATTTTGAACACAGTTTCCATAAAAATACATCAGACACATCCCAGAGTCGCAGAGCACCCACAGGAACGCAGGATGCGGCTCTTTGTGCCCTCCGTCAGGGAAGGATGGACACAGGACAAGGACCGTGGGAGTCACCGCAATGACAGGCTGGGGACAAATGCTACTGCAACACGTGGCAGCACCAGGAGGCTGGTGGAGCCTTCTTCCCTTTGGGTAATGCCCTGGACCTCTCCCCACGGAGCTTTGCCCTGCGGTCACAGGGTATGAAGGTGGATTTTTGCCCCGGGCTGGACGCACAGCCCTTCCCATCTCACCAGCCTTGTTCTCCAGGACACAGGGGTGCAACCACCCCCAGCCCCTCCACGGCAGCCAGTTCTCCCAGTCAGCCTGGGAAGGAATTTATGGGCCATGGCACTGTTTCAGGGTCTGGACTCACCCCCCCAGGGGCCTTTTCCAGGTCTGGTTTGCTAATTAAACCCTTGTTGATTCTAAATAGAAAGAGACACCTGCTTTGTCCACTCATGTATCCACCGCACCAGATAATAAGGTGGACAGGAATCCCAACATGTGGGTTATTTTATTATAAATCGGAAATGCCTGAGATTTTGCTTCAGGAGAGTTGAACCCTGTGGCACATCAGAGTATAAAGTGAGATAATTCAGTCCGAGCAGCCCTTTGAACAAAGGAGCGCAGCCATTGATCTTCTTGCTTGGGCACGCTGAAGAAGAGCCACTGTAAAGGAAAATACAGTTTGCCCAAGGCTTAGCCACGGCGCATCGATCTGCCCCCAGGGCCGATAGCGGTTAGCGAGAGGAGAGGATGATGCTGTCAAATGTGCTGAAATGCACGCGTTGAGGGGGAGAAATAAGCAGAGCGGCTCTTCCCATCCCAGCAGCTTCCCGGCGAGGGAAGGGTCCGTGACCCTCATCCAGGCGCTGGGGTCTGGTTTTGGAGAGGGTGCTGTGAAAGGCAGGCTGTGGACTCCGCTCACCGGGGCGGCCGGGAGGGCTCTGCCCCAGGCTTGTGCAGGGTTTTCACCCAACGTCCCCTCGCCCAAGCCAGGGGACGAGTCGGGGGCTCGGGGGTGGCAAAGCGTCCCCGCTCGCCAGCTGGACCGTGCCCACCTGGCAGGGCTGGCTCCATCCCGATGCATCCAGCCTTCAGGAGTGGGAGGGAGGAGGGAGCTGTCTGTTTGTATATTTTACACGGTAACCTTTTGGGGTGGAAAATGGCTCTAAGCGTCAAAGAGGAGAATTAAAGTGCATTTTAATGATATGTGTCTTATGTCTGAATGAGCATCTCGAGTTACAATATCATTTGGGTCCATGTGATGAAATCCAGCCAGTGAAAAATCTCCCATCATCTGTTTCTACATTAACACACATATTTATGTTTTAGACCTTAAATTTAACTATTATTTTCTTTCAAAAGTAATTAAACTAGGCTTCAAATGAGGAAAGAATCCCATGTACTCTCCGCTCGCCAACCACGTATGAGTATTAAAGAAAGCGGTCAGAAGCAGACCTATTTGTAAAAAAAATTATAAACTAATTAAATGCAGTTTTCCTTCCCTGAAGCTTCATTCAACCTTTATATCAAAAATGACATGAAATGCATCTGTGCTCATTTGTTTAAAAAAATCCTTTGAACACATCTCCATCTCCATTTAAATTAAAAAATGACTTAGCACAAAGAATAACAAAAAGCCTTCTGTGCAGGAGTACAATGAGTAATGAACTTCAAATCATATCTGCATGAAAGATTGTCAAGTTGGATATTGTTTTTCCATATGACCTGGTTTTTTCTAATTATTGTATTTTTCCTGGCTCTGATTTTATAAACAGTGGCACCTCTCCCCTTAGCTGGCTTAAAAAGAGGCTTGTTTAATCTTTGACATTTCCTATTTCACAGGCTTCTTTGGAAGCGTCACACAATAGAGCCTTGTTGGTCTCAGTTTAATTAAACACAATTACTTTGCTTTAAGTAGCAGAGGCAGTGACACTTTAAAGTTCCAACTCAAACAGTTCCTTCTCTGCTTGAAAAATAATACAGTGTCAGTGAATAATTAAAACATACAAATCATCAGAATTAATTAGCATCTCAACACTTTCAAGTGGTTAAGAGTCTTTATTTCTGGACCTTGCATTTGAAATGCTTTTTGGAGACCGCTGGAATTTGCAAGCAGCATTTTGGTGATATTCTCCAGGGTCACGGGCAGAGACCTTCGCCTTTCTCCGCAGCCGGGCGAGGAGTTAAATCCCCGCAGCGTGCCACAAGGTCACCTGCGATATGAAATCCTCCGTTCCCTCCTCTGAATATGCAAAGCTGGCTCCTGCGCCAGCACAGCTCCTGCACCGAGGTGCTCCGCAGCGTTTTGCAGACTGAGTCCTCCAGGAACCAACCCTGTCTCAGTGCAATTCAGATCCATGATGATTTTCTGGTTTCTTTGTGGAAAAAAAAAAACCAAACCAAAACAAACAAAAACAAACCAAAAGGCGTCCATCCGTCCCCAAACAGCTCTGTCTCAGCCACAGCTAGGAGCACCCAGAGAGGCTTCCTCACCACCTCACCGTCCCTGCATGGACTGGAGATCTCCAGAACCGCTCTCCACCGCGGCATACTGGGCTTCCAGTCACATTTCTGTGCAGTTCACACGCACTTATACAGTAATCTGTCAATATTCAGCACGGTCATTCCCATAGACTGGCCCATCAATATTTATTGCAGTCATTTCCACCCATCTGAATAATAGAAATTGCAGATGAAAAATCCGGTCAGCGGCAGCGACAGGAAGGAAATCGGGTGTCACAGTTCTCAGCCGAGTGCCTGGAAGAGGCTGCTCTCCACTTGAAATGCAGCTTTGTGCCTTTCGTCCCATTACACCTACTTGCTCCAAACCAGTTTTTCTTCCTCTTTCAGGAGTACACTTTTCAAATGATAATGGGCCGGTGTCATGACCTTGCGAAGCAGAGACTGTCGTGCTAAAAATATTAACGCTTTTCATCTTTGCTTCCGAGTCCCAGATGGGTTTGCTGGTTTTCTCTGAACATCTCAAACATATTGATATCGTTGTAGAAATGAACTTGCTCCTTTCTGGTACAATAGGATAATCCCCTGCCGTGAGTTGATGGGGATGTTACTTGGACTGGCCAGTGCCACCTGAGCACGGACCCATTTTTGTCTCCTGTGACCACCGCCCTCCAAAGCCAACACATCTCTGCTTGGCGTCCTGCAGTGCCTACAGATGTGTCACAGCTGGACGGGGGGTAGTAGCCAGGCAGTGCCCAGTGACAACGGGCACAGGTTGTGCTGCGTGTGTGAGCTCAAGCTGCGTGTCTTGGTGCTGCGCGAGCTGGAATGGGGGTCGAGCCCCAGGACTTGCTGATGCACCCATCGTTCTCAAGTCCTGAAGCAAAATTGTTATACCTCTGCTAGAAAACGGGCTGTGGCCCTGCACACCCCCTGAGACAAGGGATGGTGTTCCTCTGGGAGCATCTCCTGTTCGGTGGTTGCTCCCTGCAGCATGCTGCTCCAGGCTGACACCTGCCAGGCAGGGAAGGAGGCCATGGCTACCATCCTCCTCCTCACACAGCCATATGGGTCACACCATGCCACCCCAGGCACAGTGGGATGCTGGGTGATAATGGTCCAGCTGGACTAAGGTCTTGCTTTGCAGGGTTGTCTCTGTGACATGCTCCACAGCAATCAACCACCTATTGTGCTGGGAGAACACACACACCATGAGGGCACAGACTTGCCCTTCTCTCTGTGTAGTCACCCTCCACGCAGCTTTTTCTCTGCCAGTCCTGGCAGAGGAACAGGAAATTCCTCCACCTTTTACACCAGTGTTTGACGTTTTTACATTGAACTGGAGGGGCTCCTCAGAGGCAACAAATCTTGTGTCAGAGCACATCCCTACCTCCAAAAGCTCTGCAAGCCTGGCTCCCAGACAAGTCCAGCTCTGACCTCTGAACAGGTTTTCCAGTAAGTCTTCATCCCCTGGGACGACGACAGCATGGGTGGTCTCACTATCAGAGGCAATCACCGCAAGGATCCTTTTTGTCGTACTTTGGGGAAATCTCAGCTTTCCAGATAGGAAAGGTGGACGTTAGCGTCTCAGTCACTCAGGGTAAAACCGGTGATACATAACCAACAATACAGTTCTTGTCTACCGTGGAGTCCAGCAAAAAGCTTTGAAAAGGAGGCAATGTTTTCCTTAGATAACTGATAATAGTCTGGGTATACTGTGCAGCCAATTTAATACTTACCTGCTTTATGCCTACAGCAGGTGTTTGTTTAAGAGAGATTTCACAGTACAGAGAGGTAAATAGCAGATTTCTTCCCTTATGATGGGCCTCAGGCTCATTGCAGGACATTTCACTTTCTCGTGCAGGAGGCTCTTACTCATTGAAGGGATTCGCTCTGTTTCCAAGGGTTTTCTTTTCTCCTTTATTGACAATTCACCTAACGCGCTGGAAGTTGCACATCTGGATGGGGGACAGGCAGTTGGTCTGTCTCTGCTCCCAGCCTGGGTGTACTGTCTACCTCCACAAGTGGCTCTTCTCACACTGAAAACATGCATCTTGATAAACTCCATCTTTTACAGATTCATTATTTCCTTAAAGACATATTATATATTCAAACAGCCTCATTTTTCAGCCTGAAAACAGGCATGTCACTGCAACTGGCAGACCCAAAAAGGCACGGAATTTGCTTTTGAGATGACCCAGCTTATCAAATACAAAAACCTCTACAAAATCTTTCAATTCTGTTTAATTTTTCCCCCCAAATTGATCATTTTTCTTCTCTTGTCTTCAAAATCTGTGCATGAGCCTGTTTCTTCAGGACAGGGCTCTGCGTAATGGGGACAGTCTCTACTGGTAACATACACACAGTAGGAATTATCTGGTCAAGAAAAAGCCACAAAATAAGGAAGCCTTCAGACACTAGAGCAGGTATGCGTATTCCCCTGAGACTCATAACATTATTTTTTTAACTGACTTGTGACCCAGTAATAGCTCCAGATACATAATTTGAATCCAATCTGTGAACGATGCAAGAGCTGAGGACCATTCACACCCACTTAGGTTCAAAGGCTCTTGAACCCTGAGCCACAATTCGAGTGTGGAAGCACCGATGCCCTGCTCAGAAGATGTGTTTTGCTGAAGTCCCTGGCTTCACACTGTAACCGAGAAAAGATCGGTTATAGCGGTTCACCTCTGCCATCTACAACTCACTTCAGTGGGATAAGGGTGTTTCAATGGCTATAAAATTTGGTAATGGGATTTCAAAGTTCCTGATCAAAGAGAGATTAATGGTCCAGATGATAAAAAAAAAAAATACTAAAAGAAACAGATGCTTCGTGTTTGCACACTTGGCAGAGCTATGACAGAAGGCAGGAATGGCCCGGTATCATCTCATGGCCTTGAAGGAGGACTGGGTCTACCACAGTCTCCACCATCAGCAGTTCCACTCTGTAATTTAATGAAAAGTTCAAGCAGCATTTCATTCATGTCCTTTATAATGGAATTTATGATTAGTTTGCTGTCTTAAATTAGTCACAACTTCGGGCCCGTGGGAAGTAAATAAATACTGGAGAAGACAAATTGTGATGGCATCATCACTTTTGTTTTGCTCTTTCCCACCAAATGCCAGCGTTTCCCAGGCTCAGATTTCCTGCACTGAAAAGCTCTGCAGATCCTTTGTGATAGGAAAAAATAATAAAAGTTTGCCCCATTCTTTCCTCCTGAAGAAGAAAGGCCTGGAAAAAAAAAAGCTTTGTAGGAATGAAAGAAAAAAATAAAAACTAAGAGGATGGCTGACTTAGCTCTTCCATAGAAAGCCTTTTCTGATTTGAACATATTTGAGCTTTTTTTTTTTCCTTCAGAGATAAAGAACAGAAAAAAAAAAAAAAAAAAAAAAAAAAAAGAAGAAGTTAATTATTTTGGGGTCAAATAAACCATTTCTTTCCATTCACCCCTGAGACTCTCCGTTTTCTGTCAAGCAGTTGACAGTGACTCCAAATTGAGAAATATTTATCTCGAAATAACATACGCAATTTTTTTTTTTAACACAGATAACCCCCACAACAGCACAAACTCTGGGCTAGCCTCTCCTTCCCTCCCTTATGTGACCTCTTGCTGGATGAGGCATCTCCCATTCTCAGCCGTCGCCCGACCACCAGAAGGAGCCCCGCTGGCCGGGCACAGCCTGCCTCTCCGTGCAGCAGCCCATCTCATCCTCTCCGTGGCTCGTAAACCGCGCCAGGCTTTCAGCTGCTGGAGAGGACGGAGCACACCGAGCACATGCCTGCACATGTCTGTGGATTCATCAGTCTGTTTATGTTGAAAAATCATGGGAAAACTCAAGAGAATACAAAGATTTGCTATTTTTAAAATTAAATGCTTCCACTTTTTTTTTTTTGCTTTTGCTTTATTTTTGGCGGTTTTGTTTCATATTCGCTCAAAGCAAAATTATTTTCCCAAGTTTTGTAGCTCAGCCAAGCAAATGAATTTGTAAAGCTCTAATTATTTGCAGCTCACAAGAAGTCTTTGATCCAGAGCAGTGACCTCAAGCTCATGGATGCACAAGGAGTCAGTGATCTACTCCCCTCAAGACAGTTCCTGTGAAATCCCTCTTGTTCACTGTGACCCCCTCATGTGACAAAGAACATCTCATCCTTGCCCAATTCAAACACTGAGAAACACAGATGTCTTTATGGAGGAAACCAAGAGAGACAGAAGCCCTCTACTTTGGAGATTATATCAAACTCCTTCAGTCAGGAGTCACGGCTATGGCAGGTCATGGGGTCTTCAAGGCCAGCAATGGTTATGGCAGCTTCAGAGGTTCAAAATCAGAAATCTAGTGGCAAAATCATGAAATGGATTGTAAATTCCCTCTGTATTTTCCCATGTCTGCCCCAGCTAACAGCTGTGAGTATGTAAAGCACCATGAGGCTTTGGCTACATCAAGGAAATGCCCACACCTACATCGTGGTGACACAGCCAAGATGGTAGTGTCACACTTGGGAGGATATTGCTTCACTTGGAAGTGCCTCTACATTGGAAGGGTATTACTTCAGAGTTTCTTATGAAGTGACACCCTTTCTCTGATTTTAAAAGAGAAAGGGACCAGAACTTTACATAGACACAAAACCTCTGAGGTGATGAAATCACAGGGAGAAACACAACATCATCAACTCTGACCACTGCTCCTGAACCCTCAGTCTGAGTCAGAAAACTCAAGGGACCAAAATGACTTCATATGTCAAGCCGTGCCCAGAGCGCTGGGCATCTGTGGGAGCTTCCTCAGCGGGGTCGGCTGCAGCATGACCCTTCCAGCACGTCTGTTTGAGTCACTGCTGGGGACACAGGGAAAGGCTGTGCCATGGCATGGGGCATCTCCCCGTGTTCTTGTCATCAGTGCAGATATTTGGCTTTCTTTTAATCTTTATGTAGTCACAGATTGCGAGGCCAAAAGAGATTTTCTTGGCCAGCTAGCCCAACCTCCTGCTGGCACAAGTTCACAGCGCTGTCCTGGATTTATTTTTTATAACCTAGAGAATTCACAGCACTGCCCTGGATTTTTTTTTTTTTTTTAATAATCTAGAGAACTGTTTAATTTACAACTAAGGACCAGAGGTTCAGGGCCCAGATGTTCTGAATAACAGCTTTGAGTCTAAATGGATGCGAATCAGATATAAAACCTACTGCTGACTTTAGCAGCCATACACAGCTAAAATAGAGCATGCTGTTTAGAACTCTGAGATATTTTACTCTAAAAGCATGATATTTCCAGTGCTTTTGGTTACATCAGGGATCCTAAACCTGTCTGGTATTTAATTTCAAAGTGGTTGCATTAACATTTGGTGAATCAGCTTGTACCCCCGCGAAGGGCTGTGTGCTGTGCGTACCTGGCTCAACCAAACGGTCAGGAGTTGGGGAGCACAGCCAACTGCACACCACCGCTGTCACCTCAATAATCTGCAGTTTCTAGGCCATCTGATTAGTTGTCTGAGGGGTTCACTAGCCTGCCATATGGTGTATTTGCTTCATCTTGGGGAAGGAAAAAAAAGAAAAAAAAAAAAATCAAAGTCAAACAGCAGCTTAGGTGTCTGTGTCATGTGTTCTCATGGAAGCGAAGCAGCCTAACACAGAGATAGAAACACAGGGTTTTCTCTCTGCAGGATGCCCAGATCCCGGAGCGCAGGGGGATCTCCCCCGGTAACAGCGCTCGTGCCGCAGCCCCCTCCCAGCGCTGCTCAGGAGGAAAGGTCAAAGCCACCGATCCCAGGGCAAACTGTGGCAAAATGTGTCCTGGGCTAGCGAGCGCGGCTCATCTGTGTTCGTGAAAAGGCGTCACCTTGCCAGGCAGGGTGTGCATCTACAGTGAACACCAGATATACTGGATGTGGTCCCAGGTCACCATGTGTCCTGAGAAGGGATGGTCAGGGGTCACCGTGCAGCGACTTGGGATGGGACAAGTTCATGTAAGTAGGGGTGTTTGGCTGTCCAACAGCCAAAGTAGGTTTTAAATGTTTGCTTTAGTCTATGAAGATTAAATTTGACTTCAATCAGGATTAAATTTGGCTAAATTTCAACAATCAAAATTTGAATGGCAAAAGTTTATTTTAAAATCCAATTTTTAAGTCCTTTTGGTGGCTAGGGAGGGCTTGTGCAAGCCCAGAAAAACTGGCTGCAAAGTCACGTGTAAAATAAAAGTCCTTGGATTCCTGCCTTATCAGAAACAATCTCAGCTGACTGCTGGCTTTCAGCCTGGATATTGGTAACACCTCATGGGTGTGGGAAAGCATAGTGTGGACAGAAAACGAAATCTATTATAAGAATGCGTTCAGTGGAGTACAAACCTAATGAAGATCGAATAGCCACAAGGACAAGGACAAAGACAAGGAATTGCTGAATACGTGAAGCAATACGTGAAGCAATACGTGAAGCAAACCTATAGGCTGAACATCTCACGGGTCCTTTACTGGATGGAAATGATCAGGTTGTCACTAGCTATCTACTGGGCTTAACCCGGCTCCAAGGAATTCAGTAAACTGCTTTGTTAATACCTGGAAAGATAGTGGGAGACGGTTTCCCACCAAGCTGAGATAACACAGAGGTGTCTGCTCCACCCCTAAGAGGAGAGTGTTAAAGAGTAAATGAGAAAAACAAAGTTTAACTAATTGCCTAAAAACTTCAAAGTTAAACACCTTCAATAATCTGCAGCCAAGGGTCTGGAAGGGATGCTCTCATAGGATGGTGATATTTTTAATAAATCTTGGGATGCCATGGAAGATTTACAAGGCTGGGAGAAAGCAAATGCTATGGCAGCCTTCAGGCACAAGGTAAACAGAGCTGTTACCCTGCTAAAAACACCGGAGAAACTCATGAAATGGCTGTCACGTCCTCAGAGACAGCTATGGAGGTGGTCACACGCTGTCGTTAACAACACACCCTAAATAGGGTTGTCGAAAGAATGCAGTAAGTTCTTGAAAATCTGCCACGTGGTGAAAAAGGTGAGATGTTCGGTGTATTTAATTTGTCTATGAACAGGCTAAAGGGTGAACGGAGAGTGCTGCAAAGGGAGAGAAATCGTGAGACTTGCCTGTCAGCCAAAGCCAGAAGAGCTCAAAGTGGAAATAAGTTGCAATTAAGAGTGCAAATAAGCAACCTCATGAGTACTTGATTTTGGCACGCAATACATTTTCCAGCAGGTAATATCTGTATACAAGGACTGCAAGGCTTTAAAAAGCATACCCGATGCGTTTGGCTCGGGGAAAGAATTGGGGGAATCCATGAGGTGATATTCAGGCAGTCACACAAACAACTGGAGTCATCTCTTCTGGTCTTGATATCTATGGAGATCTTCCAGAAATGTCCTCCACTGAAAGATTCCGGAGGTCTTCAACAGATTCATTGCAATATTTGAGAAGTGTTTGTACTCCATATCTTAATATAGTGCTATCTATAAAAAAAAAAACACTAACTATGAAAACACAAATTAGTCTTAAGGAAATCGTAATGTTTTTTGGAGCAGATTTAATCAGTTTGGTTGTGGTGTCCATGGTGACACTGACCAGCCAGGCTGCAGCAGGGGCTGCTGGTACCACGTGCAGGCAGGGGCGATGGCTGGTCTTGGCTCCTCCTTGCTCCAAGTTGTGTTTTACGGCCTCTTAGCAACTGAAACGGCTGTTTGCTCTGTTCTAGAGCAAGCTAGAAAATACCAATTCACAAAGCCCCACATTTCTTCTTGGAAATGTCTGAGTTTGGGGGAAGATGTCCAGTTCACATGGGGACCTGGAGCTTCAGGTCTGGAGGGCAGCAGCCTGCCAGCAGAGCCCTGGTGCAAAGCTCTGTCTTCTCTGGCTGGGGACACTGGGACCAGCGTGCTGGGAAACTGGGCTTGGGCAGCTGTTGCTCTTAGCAGTGGTGTTGATTGACTGCTGTCAATCTCGCAACCCTGGAAAAGTCTGGAGCATTCCTTGTTCAAAGAAAATGTAGAAAAGTTTCCATTTCAGCCCGGTTCAGACTGAAACCAAATTTCAACTACCCCAAATACTCATTTTCTTGGAAATCACACTTTCCAACCAAGTTTTACTTCCTTTTTTTAGGAGATGCCTACAGCCGTGGCGTTTCTCTCGTCAGTGATCAGCACGTACAACTCTCCCCACACACCAGATATGTTCAGGCTCCTACAAGCAAGAAACAAAATATTTGCATAAAATCCACTTCCCCTACACCTGTGTTGTCACTGACCTGAATGATGAACTGCCCTATTTCCGTAACAACCCAAATGCCAACAGAAATAGCCCAGAAGAACTCAGGACTCTGAACACTTTGTGACAGCACTGATAGCAGCACAGCTAAACCCTTGGGGCTCTGAGAAGAGAAGCAATGGAGTTTTTTCATATATAGTTATTTCTGTTATTCCTTATGTCTTCTGCTGCATTTCACCATGAGGACAGGCATGTTATTATATCTTAAAATCTTAAAAAGGGAATCTAAATCCCACTAATTACCTACCCCTATGCAAAAAAAAAAAAAATAAATAAAAAATTGCAAAGTCATGGGGCATTTAGTAACTGCATGGACTCCCTTCTGATGTTAAAGCTCCAGGCTAAGATGATTTTCAAGATCGCATGACAAGTACATAACAAGAGAAGGAGAAGAACTCAGGTTAAATCCATTTTCACTAAGGCCACTCAGCTGCTTGTAACTGCAGAGTAACTGCTGCAGTCCATGATGTTTGGAACTGTTATTTGATTATATGTTGTATTATTTTATTAGCTATCTTACCAGGCCCCAGATCAGTGGAGATGCACTCCGTTGTGAACCTCAGGAGTGGGCTCCAGAGCTGCCCTTGCTTCTTGTTGGTTTGTGAGCAGCAGGTTTCTCTGCCTGGGTTGCTGCTGGTTCCCAAATGGCTTTTAAATTTTCTCATCTTATTTCTTGTTTCCATTCCCCAGCCCTGCTGCTGGACACTTCTACGCCAGGGATAAGAATGCCAAGTTAGCACTTTCAGATACGTAAAATAACGTCAGTGACAGAATAGTTGTGTTCAAGAAAAAAAAAAAACCAGGCACGAGTGACAGGAGACGTGACAGAGCATGCAGAAACTCTTTCAGTTCAGCTGTCAGTGAGCAACATGAACTTCCACTTTCCAAGAAGCTGGAAAACGTCCCTGTGCTGCCTCTCTACAAAGGCATTAAAATGATCCTTCACCTCCTGAAGACCCTGCTTTCCTGCTCCTGAGTTGTCCCTGTCCCAAAAATGTGAGAAACCAAGTACAAGAGGAAGAACAGGAAATAAAACAACACTTCGCTGCAGCTGCTGTACAGCATGTTCCTGTCCAGCCTTGCAGATTGCCAACAAAATAGGAATTAAATGAATTTACTGCCATTCCTGCAGCTGAGCAAACAGGTCCATCTGCTGCAGTGCTCCTCTGCCCATGCTAATGACAGCTGGCTCCTCAGAAACGGTCTCTGCTTCCAGGCACATCCAGGGGCTCGGTGGGTGAGAAGAGGAGGCAGCGGTGCACCTTGGCCGTCATCTGCAATGATGACATCCTCTGCAGCCCTACCGTAGCTTGGCCAGGCCTAAGGGACCTGTACTGGCTGAGTCCACTGAACAAAGGGGAAACTTCCAGCAGCTTCTTACAGAAGATGCCACCGTAGCCCCCCCTCGCTAAACAAAACCAGAACAGTGGCGTACAACCATCGCACATGGACCAGCTCCATCTGTTTGTAGAGCAGGGGGAAACGTGCTCCCTGGGGCAGAGGACATCCAGGTGACCAGCAGGAAAAGACCGAGGAGTTCCCAAACGTCGAGGCTGAAGGATGTCAATGCGGACTCTGAATCTTACTCATTTTTCTACTCTTACACAACGCTCTGACCGTGCAGACTGGGGCTGTATTTGGGCATGAGCGTCTGGAAAAGATGAGGATCAGAAAAATCACAGGAGCAGGAAACAAACTGGTGGTGCAGAGCTCCCTGGTCGGGACACGGAAGACACCAAGAGGGAGCCGGCAGCAGCAGCAGGTGACAAAAGGTGCCAGCAAAGCTGATGAGCCCCCAAAGCATATGGGAAGCGGCAACCTGCACCCCAGGACAGGGTTGCTGTGTGGCAGCGTGCAGTGCTGCCAGCAAAGGGGGCGCGTAAGCTGTGCCGAAACACGGCAGCACAAGGGGCACAGCTCAGGCTGCCCACGCCGCGAACACTGAGGCTGCCAGCCCACACACACCTTGCATCCAGCCTTGCTGTAGAAGCCAGACAGCCTCCTTGCAGGGCTATAAGAGCCAGGACCCACCTGATCTTAGCCTCTAAGAGCAGGTGCCAGCCCTAAGCCACTCATTACAGCTTTCTCCTAAACCAGCATCATCTGAAGGCCATTTGTGCATCCTATAAGAGGAGCTATGAAGATATATAATGCCAGGTATGGTTAAAAATCATGTTTTCTTCCTTTAGGTTGCTAACTGCATTCTTGGCTGCAAAGCTGTGTATGCATCTTTTTCTTTTTCCCAGCACACAGTGGTATTGGAGATGAGCATGGCCAATGACCAAACACTTTAGGGACATGTAGTTTATGTTGGATGGTCCCACAGGAGGCTTTCATGAAAGGTGGTAGGACTGCAGGCAAAGCTTCTGGACACCTTTGGCTTTCCAAGGTCTGGGACTTCAGATACCAGGTATGTCATGGGCTCTCAGAGCAAGGGAAATGGGTGGGAACAAGAGGTGATAGTGAAGGTTTTGTAATCCTTAAATATCGCCATCAAAACACGTTAGGTGTAAATTAGTGAGGAATTTTAGTAGCATATCCAAGCCTGAAACACTGTCAGTGGAAAGGTAGCTTATACCCTCTCGTGTGTCCCATTGCCAGCATAAAACTTTCACTGCTTGCCCTGGTCCCTTTGGTTTAAAGGAGGGAACAATCTGGTTTGGTGCCTTGTAAATTAACTGGAAGGAAAAATAAATACAGCTCCAAAAGCATCTGCAAGGGACAATACAGCTCCGGCTCACAGCTCTGATCTCTGGAAAGCAAACACATCACTGCTGTGCAACCTGGGAATGGCATGGCTGTGAAGCACTGTGGGATGTGCAGCTTTGCTTTGGAAAAGGGCAATGAACTTGATCACGAGGCACCCAACATCTGCAGCACATGCCCCGCAACCCAGGTAGGACACACTGATCTGCATTTTCCTGAGGGAAAACAAATGCATTTGGCAAAACTTGGGGCAATGTGTATTTTGCATACAGCAATGTGGGTTTATGCAACCAAGCACAAGTCCGCTTCAGTAGAAGATTTCTGAATAAATACATGAGGAAAAATGTTTATTTATCAGGGACAACCCTTCTGTGAGACAGGCACATCCCACCTAATGCTGGCCCTTAGTGTGGACCCTTCTCTGGTCCGCGTAGCTCCAGGCACAAGTCAGGGCCATCAGACAGCCCTGAGTGCGTAGGTACTCTCAAAGCAGTTCAACCTCCATCATCCCCTCCCTTTCCTTCCTTCTAAGTAATCAATTTAGGAAATTTATGGTATTTACAGCTTGGCTCCCATCTTTTGTTTGTGAGGATGCAAATGAAACCTTGTTGAAGCTTGTTGGTAGCTGGAACACACAAAGCCTTTGTGATATGCTGATTTCACACCAGGCTCACCCTCCTGCCAGGTGGCTGATTGAGTTGCCACCTTCCCAACTGCTCTTTTCCCAGGCAGCTGGAGGGTGTGGTGCCACCAACATTTTTTTTTTTAGTGGCAAAGCCAGTTTAAGAAATTCCTGCCCCCACCCCTTCAGTTGTGTCAATACAGCTGTCTGAGGAGCTGTGTGGCAATTTGGATGGCTGACATTGTCACATAAAAAGCGTATTTGGAATATTTTTATACACCTGGCTGATGTCAGTGGTCCGGTCTGAAGGGACCCTGCACAGCAGAGAGGACACCAAGCTACAGCAGGAATGAGCAGCCAAGGGGTGGGAAATCCTTAAACCAACTTCACCACCAGTGAAAACTCACACCCTGATGGCGTCCCAACCCTCCACGGCTTCACAGGCACCTATAAGTTACATACTAATTGATCATTATCTACACAAGAGTCCCAGTATAACTCATGCTTGGAGACTCACTACCAGTCTCCACAAGCAGCCCACCTGAGATACTGACAGCACAGCTTGGTGCGTTTCCCTTCTCACCCATGGGCTGGGCAAAGGCTTCTCATGGGTGTGCGGAGACCCCGCATGCCTCCAGGGTAGGCTGCCATTCCACAGGATTTACAGGAAAGAGAAAACCCCATGAGAAATTGAGAGATGGCGTCTGATGCACCTTCAGGAAGAGGGCTGAAAACGCATGGTCAGGTGAAGCTACAGCTTGTGAGAAACCTGAGGCTTTGTAGGGCAAAAGCTGCCCCTGGCAAACCCAGATGGTCCATGCCCTGGGATGAAACAGATAACCCACACTGCTTACGCAGCACAGTAACGCTCAGCTCTCTTGAAAATACCCTGGAGAAGCTGGACATGGGAGATGGAAAGGCTCAGTGGATGCTAAAGATGGCCAAAGCCAGAGGGTCCAGTAAAGGTACAGGGTCTTCTCCAGAGACCTGACCTCTCTGGAGAGCATCTTTTGGTGAGTCCAGTGGGGACCTGATCCTTCCCTGGGGGCACCAAGCAGAAAGGCGTGGAGCCGATGTTCCCATCCCAGGGAGTCGCTCAGCCACAGCCCCGAGCAGCTGATACGTTCTTATCTCAGAGATGCTGAGATTTCTCTGTGCAACACCAAGGAGGGATTCAGGATATACCGGATTAATGGATTTCCAAGTGAAGCAGGTGTTTTCAGAAGGAATGAGGCTTAGAAGTGGCTGTTTATGCTGCCTTTATGAGCTGGGGGAGGTGAGCGTGCGGCTGTGTCAGACGTGGCTGCTGCCAACTCTATCACAACTGCGCTGGTGGCAGAGATTCGCTCTTGCAGCTCAACCCATCGCACCGGGTGACACACAAGCAGTCTTCAGTCATCTTTTTGAGCTGGGCCACCAACCTCACTGGCTTTCCTTATTCTTGGGACAAGAATTTCTTTGTTTCTGAAAGGTTTGGAGAACAGGGGAATTTTGCCTTTGGGTTTCTCCTGAATTTGCAGCAATTCCTAATTATCCTGGAAGAGACAATTGTGTCCCAACAGCTGCTGCTCCTCAGACAACAATCAGCAGAGGGTGATGAAGATTGCCTGCCTCATGCCCCTGGGGAGGAGAAGCTGTGATAGTTGAAGTTTGGAAGTATGCAGGGATGACAGCATATCAGCTTGAAAACAGTTCTGTGAGCCTTTGCTCTACAATGCCAGTGACAAAAGAACAGCTTTGGTCTGAAATGGGTGGGTTACAGGTACCATTTACTAGACCTGTTCTCCAGAGAGTAAGTTGAAAGTAAATTATAACACAGAACAGGATCCACCTCTCAGACTTCACTGTAGGTGACAGCAAACCACATTTCATTGCTGGTTCTTAGGCAGCCAAGAGCTTGGACCCTGGAGCTAGCAAGGTATGAAGTTGACCCTGTCCCACCGGAGCAGTTGTCCCCTCCTCTCCTCTCCACCCTTGCAGTGTGTCAGCATGAATAAGAAAGCATACGTGTTTTTCAGCTGGCAGCCTGGTACTACTCAGCGTAACGCTGTGCTAGCTGCTGAAGAAATCAAAGCTGTGGAGGGATTGTTGTTTTGGACTATGTTTCTATATCTTGCAAGATTTGAATGTGAGTAACCCTAGGAATGTGTTGTTCCATCCATTAGATGTGCTTTGCTACCCCGCTCTCGACGTTCGTATCTCTTCGCGTCAGGCTAAGTAGACATGCCTGCTCTTGTTCTACCAGAAATCCTTCTGGGGCTTTGGCTGAGCTGAGATTTTACAATGCACAGATCCTTTCCAGCTCTTAGCCTGCGAAGGCACTTTGCCCACCTTCAGCAAAGCTGCACAGCACCCTGGGGTTTGCAATGTGAACCAGCTGTCAAGGATGAGTTATATCTCCTGCCCTGAAGGGAGCGGGAAGAGATGAGGCAGGGAATATCTATCCAAACAAGTTTGTACACACATATGATTTTGTAATATGCTGCCTCGAAGGGACTTGCAGCCATGGTGTAGAAGAGTCTGGAGACCAGGATCACAGCCCTGCCCCTCCAAGAAGGATGGGACAGACAGGCACAATGCACTCTGCCAGCATTCGGCTACCCCAGCCCAACTTCTGCAGATGGTTTTGGAGCAGCACAGCCACACAGTGCTGTCAGGACACAGAACAGCTCAAACTCACTGAGTGGGTGTCTCCTTTGTTTACCCGGCCCTGCAGAAAGTTCTTAATGAGGTGACAATGAAAGTCATTGACTGCACATGGAGGCTGTTTCCATGCATCCAGCAAAGCAGGAGGTGAGTTCAGAGTGAAGACATTGGTTTATGGTTCCATATTTGAAGAGCAACTCATGCTCTTTTGCCAAGAGAGAGACAGCGGGTTTTACTAGCATCAAGAATAAATGAAATATCGGTAATGACTGCGGTTAGGTCCCAGGTGGATGCTGCTCTCAGATATGCTGCTGGCTCCTCAGTCATTCTGGAGAAAAAATAACAAAGTGCTAGACACCTCACCAGGAATCAGGCTCTGTCTCAGGGTATGACTTTCCTGGAGCATCTCACTCTCCCCTGACCAAGCCACACTACCTCAACTAGGGGTGTGAGCAGAGACACCACCTCCAAGAATACACTGGGGAATAACATACCAAAGCAAATTCTACAATTGAAAAATCTCCATGGAGAAGGGACATACAGAAGCTGACTGATGGTGTTTACCCAGAGCAGTTAAATTAACAGTGGGTGCGAACCTGCAGACCAGGGAGAGTGGGCAAGCAGCCTTGCTGGGCACCAGCACCCACCCCGACCACCTCCCTCCACTTCCCTCACTCAGGGGCAGCCTTGCTCGTGCACCCTGAGCCTGACGGGGAAACACCTGCACGTGGTGGCACAGCTTGCTACTCACTTCCAAAGGGTTCCCTAAGACAAAAGCGATGAGTTGACTGCATAATCAGAAACAAGTCATGAAAGAAAACATAGGCTTTGAAGGTACCTGCTACAAAGTCAGGTCTTGTCTCCACATTTAGGTTGGATATTAGGAATATCCAACTGCCCCACTGCCGTCCCATGGCCTGCGTCTGTTTTGACCCGTTTGTTCTGCACGTTCTCTGGAGCAGGAGCTGCTGCCTGCTCCTATGACCACAACGTCCGAGCACAACAGGGACCCGTGCCTGCCCGTGGATGTTGGCTAAGAACAGCAACAGGAGGGCAAGAGGACACAAAGGCACCCAAATAAAGAGGACGTGGATCCAGCCACTCCTTTAGCTGACCCAGTGCTGTTTGCGGCCCCACAAGTCTGACGCCCAGGAGGAATTAGCGTGATCCGAAGCTCTCGCCTCTCGCAGCTGCTCCCGTGGGACTGGCTTCAGCACAAATGGCTGCTGCCAGATTGATTTCACTCCTGGCTGTGATCTGCTTGAGCTGCCCTGTCCAGGACTGCGGAAGGGATTTGTTCTGCTGACAGGTAGCCCTGGCAGGGCGACGTTCCCAAGCAGCTTCTGGCACAGAGCTGTGCTCCCACTCTTTCCACACTGGTGTAGAGCAGAGTAAATACTCTTTGATCAATGCAAAATCAGGTGTAAAACAGGAGTATCCAGCCCAGGCCATTTCATTCTCCAAGATCTAAGCAGGCTCATAATCTTCATCAGTGTTGCTTCCTGCTTGAAATGCTTTTCATTAGCTGCTCATTCAGCGAACACAACCACTTCTGCTACCTCAGCAAAACACATGCCACACTTCTTGCTCAGCAGCAGAAGACAAACATTTTATTGCATTTTAATCACTGGCAGTTTCAGCAGTTGCTTCCTGGTCTCTGCATTTTTTTTCACCCTTCCTACTGAGAAGCCTCTATAAACTTTGATTGCAGAGACATACTTGACCAAAAGCAATCCGGTACCTCCTCAGGCTCCAAGTAGCTGCACAGCCTGATGCAGTTCCTGGGAAGCTGGAGGCTGAATGCCTGGTTATCTCAGGGGCCTTTCAATCCAGTCCTGGAAAGAGACAGGCTGAGCATAGCTGTTCGATTGCAAAGGTTGAGTGCCCTGCCAAGACATTTGCCATGTTGCTAGTCTTGCTGGGAAATTTCATACAAAATATTTATTCTGAAAATTATCATTTCTTGGAGCTGAAATGTTTCAGAGGAACATTTCAATGCCAAAATAAAAAAGGAGTTTTGCATTGCGAAATAGCCATTCTGCAGCAAACCCACTGATGGAGTGACCTCTCCCAACCCAGGCGTTGAGGAACCAGGCCAAGCAGATCTGAACCCCTCTGTGAGAGCGGTGCAGCTGGCTGTCAGGACAGGGTTAAGGCTTGCTCTGGCACTGCTGTTTCAAGCCAAGAACTGTTGAGTTGACTCGAGAAGGGCAGGCCCGTGGCGATGGGGTCCAGCCCAACTACCCAGGATCCGTATGCGAGGCAGTGTCCCTGATAGATCTCCTGGATGATGCTTGGGAGACGGGCTCTCCTAAGGGGTCACCTGCTGATCGCTCCCTTTCCTCTGGGCAGACTGTGCCCCACAGCACGTCACCCGCTGCTCCTCTCTCCCAGCCTCAAACTTCCTCTGAGTCACGCTGAGGGTTTAAAAGAGAATTTTGGAGCCTCATTTCTTCATTTTCCTATGTCTGGGGGTTTTCCAGCCTCTGATCCACACCCTTTATGCTGCTGGGGCAGAACTGGTTCTCCTCGCTTGGGCATGATCCTGAGCGTGCCTGTAACTCGCTCACAGCCCCGCGCTAAGGTCAGCAACCCTCTTCCTTTGTTCTGCTGCTGCTCCTATAGCAAGGCACAGGGCAGGAGACAGGACAGGGCGTGTGTTTTGGAGCCCCCACCAGCTGCTGACGGGCCACTGACAGCCACCCATAAACCAGCTGGATCGGGGCTGACAGAACCCATCGCTGCACGAGAACGGGGCTCACAGCTGCCGGGGGCAGTGGCAGCGGGACCGCCAGCGTTCATCAGCCTTTTTCCTGCTCAGGATGTGCACTGGGCTTCAGCAGAGCCCTTCCCCATTTAGCCTTCTCCTTCCTGCAGCGTTATCTCGGATTGATCGTTGCCTCAACGTAACACAATCCCCTCCGCTCTGCTGCCTGCCGCTCACCCTGCAGAGTCATGCTCAAGCGATTTTGTTTCAGGGTAACACTGAATTAATTTCTTTGAAGCCCTGTGGGACTTCCCAGGCAGGAAGATTTTGCTGAGTCCGCAAAATAATTCAACGCTGGGAGGGGGGTGACTGTGGGCCCCAAAGTCTCCAGTTTTTCTCCTTCAGCGCTGACTCCCCTGAGTTGGTGAGGTGTTGGGTTGCCTCGGGACAGCAGCTCACTGAAATGGTCTAATTCAGTATTTTCCCGACTGCACAAATTTTGCCATGTCTTCCTCCTCCCCCGCAGCACCCTCAAGGTCACATTGGGAGGCTGTGTGATCTGATGAAAGGGAAAAGGGAGGGGAAAAAAAAAAAAAAGAAAAGCCCGGCGAGATGAAAACTGATCCCAGGCTCCAGCTCCAGCCTGTTCCCTTTGGCCCCTCTTGGCTCGCTCCACACCACCCCGGGACGTTCGCTCCTTGCACCCGGGACACACTTTTGAGATGGTTTTGAAAGGAATTGGGCATTCAGGTATTCTAAGAACCGGCTGAGTCTTTTGTCTGGAGAACGGATGGGAAAGCTTACGCCTTAGTGCCTGCTGCTGAAGTAAAGGATTGTGCAGCCCTGGCATGCTGCGGTGCTCCTGCTGGCAAGTGATGAGAAAGTGGGCAGAAAGCAGCCCGTGACGTGCCCAGCTGGGCAGCGAGGGGCCTCGCTGGGGAGCCCTGACCCTCCCTCACCCCACTCGTAACCCGACGGCTGCATCTGCCCAGAAGGAGATGCTCAGAGATTTACCAGCGCTTGCATCTGTACAAGTCACTTAAATACGCCTGGCGCTGTTTCCTGGCCCTGAGGCCACTGACACAGAACAATCTGTTAAACTTTGTTATCCCCCACGCCAGGATGGATGCATCCAACTGCACAGGGCAATAATCTCAAGTCCACGCTGCCCTTAAACTTTTTCCAAGAGTTGTTTCTGAAAGCACTAGTTGGCTTGAACCAAAATTGGTAGCACACTGTTCCATGATAACACCTCTGTGATAACATATTTAAGAATGTGAAAACAGGAAAAAAAAAAAGGGGAGATGTGAAGATGCTGAGCTGGGGCAGAGGGGGGGAGGCGCGAGCCTTGTGGGCCCTGCACCCCTCACCCTCTGGCCTCCCGCCATGCGGCCGGTGGGGCCCAACTCGGCCCGGCCCGGCTGAGAGAAGTGGAGAGGAGATGGGATGTGAAGAGACCCTGGGAGGCATCTGCCTGAGCCGGTTGTGAAGGATTTCTGTGAGAGGAGCGGCTGCAGATGCCGAGGTCAGTGAAGGAGGGGAGCAGTAATGCGGCTCCTGGCCAGAATTCCCCTGCAGCCCGTGGGGATGGCCGTGGTGAGGCCGGCTGTGCCCCCGCAGCCCGGGGAGCCCCCGGAGGAGCAGAGATCCCCCCGCAGCCCGGGGAGGACCCCACGCCGGGGCAGGCGGGTGCCCCAAGGAGGCTGTGGCCCGTGGAGGTCCCGCTGGGGCAGCCGTTCTGGAGGGGCTGCACCCGTGGAAGAGATGACCCACGCCAGAGCAGTGTCACGAAGGGCTGCGGCCCGTGGGAGGGACCCCACGCTGGAGCAGGGGAGGAATGTGAGGAGTTCTTCCCCCGACGATGAAACAGCCGGCGTAAAGCAACATGTGATGAACTGACCGCAACCCCCATTCCCTCTTGCCCCTGTGCTGTTTGTGGGGGAAGGTGGTAGAGATAATGTTAAGCCTGGGAAGAGAGAGGGGTGGGGGGAGGTTATCTTGTTCTCTGTCTCATTATTCTGCCCCAGAAAGAGCTCTGCCCTTCCAGACATGCCCCTTCCGATAGCAAAGCATCTTGGAGGAGAGTCTTCACAGAGAGAAGCTCTCTCTTCCCAAGGAACCCTTTCCCTGGTGTCCTGTCCACGCAGGATGGCTGAGCTCCCAGGGGCTTGTGAAAAAGGAGTCTTCGGATGTTTGGAGGTCTCTCAGTGTGTTCCCTCTGCCCCTCCCGAGAAGGCTGGGTAGGGGTTAACCTGCACCAAGTCCCTCTTTCATCCTGGGCAGGAGCGTCCTGAGCATCCGGAGCAGGAGCATCCACAACCTGAGTTTCTCTCGCAGCTCTCTGAGCTCCCCTCCGCTCAGCAGTGCGCTGAGCAGCTCTCTCCCCCTTCTCCCTTATTTTTACCATTTCCATCCATTTTTTCCGGTGCACCAAGCACAAGTGTTTTGCGCTGGTGCCATGTTCCTTGGCCTGATTGCTCAGATGAGCCACCCGATATGCTCCTACTCCTTCACTGGGAGGGTGCCAAAGTGCTTTTGCAGAACTGCTGAACTCTTTTCCAGCAAACATTCTGTCAGTAGCTGGATTGTTTGAATATCCAGGGAAATCAAGTGCCAACCACAGATTGGCCAGGCATGTTCTCAAGAAACCATTTTATCAAAACTTCTGGCAGAGAAAGTGTCTGGTTTGACAGAGCCTTTTCAGGGGAAGGCATGGCGAGCAGATATTCAAGCACCGTCTTTGAGCAGAGTCAGAAGCCTGGCTCCACTCCTCGCACTCCCAGCCTCAGGTGCAGGCTGGAGAATCATGGAATCACAGGATGGTTTGGGTGGGAAGGGACCTTCAAAGCCCACCCAGTCCAACCCCCCTGCCAGGAGCAGGGACATCTCCAACCACATCAGGTTGTTCAGACCCCCGGCCAACCTGGCCTGGAATGTTTCCAGGGATGGGGCATCCACCACCTCTCTGGGCAACCTGGGCCAGTGTGACACCACCCTCAGTGTAAAAAATTTTTTCCTTATGTCCAGTCTGAATCTACCTCCTTCTGTTATAAAACCATTACCATCCTTCTACTCAGGGCTGCTCTTGATCCATTCTCTGCCCAGCCTGTATTTGTGCTTGGGATGGCCCCAACCCCTGGTTGAATTTCATCCAGAGTATGTAATAACATGTTCATTGGGCCAGGAGAAGACTGGTGTGCAAGGTGCAGAGACATACATTCAGGTACCTGAGCTGTTTCTTTTCACAGGCCAACTTACTGACTACAGGGCTGTTTTAGGCAATGAGGACCCAAATCACACCTTCTCAAGGATGATTTCAGATGTCTCAGGTTTCATTTGGCCTCATAAATCAAATATTTTGGGAAGCTCTGTTGTTCTTTTTCCTTTTCACAAAATCAAACTTTCATTTCCCATAAGCAGGGAGCACAAGTTTGAGCCTCCTGAGAACATTTTCACATTCCTGTTTTGAGGTTTCAGTGAGAGATCGTCACATATCAGGTGGAGCAGCACACTCCGAAGTGGCCACCACCCTAAGGAGCCAGCAAAGAGACGTGTAGCTCAACCGGTGGGATCAACAGCCGTGTTTGCAGGGTGGGACATCACGCTTCTTCCTGAACGTTTTATACGCTATTGTTAGCAGCAGTAATCCTACAGTAGAAGAGCTGTAAGGGATTAAGAAGGAAGAGCATTCTGCCTGTGTTGCAGTGATTGCACAGTAAATTTCCACAGATTTTCATGCACCGAGTTGAGGGTTTCTCAGATACAGCAGTCCTGTAATCGCTGCTACTTTTGTGGGCTTTTTAAACAATAAAAGAGTAAAGAAAAAAAGTTGTACCAATAGTATGTAACTGTGAAATCTCAAAAATGGGTGTTATTTTCCAGAACAGTGGTAGGCCCCAAACCTGGTTTTATAATCATTTTGTTGCTGTTCCTTGGATTTTGGACAAGTGTGCACCTTCAGGACTGCTTTCCTAGGAGTGGCTGGTTTCTTTAGCAATGAGTTTCAGTGTTATCAAGCCTCAAAAGTATGAAACCAGATTAAAAGAAAGATGTTTTACCATTAAAAATGCACACTGGATCCTATTTTGCCTACTGCATTCTGATCTTGTCTGTGTTTTTCAGCTTTTGTGTACATCAGCTAATCTGAAACTAAGGAAGAGGCTCGGATTAGCCTCCACAAGTGGGTTTGTGGTGGGAAACCTGTACTTGCATTTGTAGGTCCTATCCTTTCCTATTGCCCTGTGTTGCCTGTTCACCATGCAGCCCCCTGCCCTCAGACATCCCCCTGCCCTCAGACATCCCCCTGCCCACTGGAGGGACGTAGCCTTGGCTCTCCCACCGGCCCCAGACATCCTTGGCCATACAGCTCTGCCACGCTGGTACCTGCAGGGAGGAGAGGTTTACTTACTCATTTGGGTTGTGTTGGAAAGCTGGGCTTTGTCAAACAGCAGCTGCCCAACCTTCACCCAGAGTCCTGCCTAGGCTGAGGGTGCAGGTTCTTCATTCAAGAAACGGAAAGGGTTTTGTTCTGTCTTCCTTACCTAAAAGACATTTAAACACTTCCAGATATTTATCTGTCTTCACATAGGCATGAAGGAGGGCACAGACTCAAGGAGAAACAGGCTTTTGTATCCACCCTGTGCCATGGTGCTTCTTCTCCATTCACATGAGGGTCAACAACATGGGTGCCTTGTCCAAATTTCCCCTTGGCAGTGTGACTGCAGCACTCTTATTTTCCATGGGGCTATAGCAGGAGATGGCACAGCGACATGTGACAGACTGAGAGGATGTTTACAGAACTGGGACACCAGCAACGTATTACAGACAAGCAGGATGTCTTTGGTCCTCTAACTCCGTGGATCAGCAGAGCTTAACCCGTTTGCTCCTTCCATAAATGTCCCAACAAGAACAAAAAACCTCTCCAGGCGTTTCCCACCAATGTTCAATTAGCGTTGTTGCTATCAGGGGTTTACAGAAATTATCTGTTATGGGACAGTGACATGTTTGATATGACCTTGATGGCAATGAATAGAATCCAGAGATTGAGGCAGGTGTAGCAAAAGCTGAATTCCCATTTCTTTTGGGAATTTCAGCAACAGCAATGGAACGGCGTCTCTTCAGAGGCAGAGACTGCTTGCAGCTGCAGGTGCTTCTCTCTCTTGCCTGGGCTGAAGTACAGCCCCACTGGTGAGAAATACACCCACATGGTTGCAATGCCCTGCTCATCCTCATGTTGCACCTCAAAAGTGAGAAACTTTCCCCATGAATGTGTATGTGAGTACTCCAGCCAGTACTGGTGGAAGCAGAGAGAGAGGCCATGAGGCAGCCAGTGAACCCAGGATGACTCCAGAAATGTGCACACTGCTGTTTCCTAAATGACCTGTGATGTCAACATGCCTGGTTTTCACCAGTGTCTCGTCTGTTTCGGAGGAGCACAAGACACTGCAGGTCCAGCTCTGTCTTCATGTATGCTGATACACGCTCAAGCACATACGCTGATGCTCAGCACTCGCCGTCGGTCGGCCTCTTCTGGGTCCCTAATCCAAGTGCTCAACTTGCACTCTTGAGCAAGGGAGCCCAAAATTTAACAGGTGTCCAAAATTTTTCTTGGTGTTAACTATTAGGATGGTGGATATTCCTGTTGTTCTAGAAATAGCTGATAAGATTTCAAAGCTCCCTAAATTGCTAGCCCCAACATCATGAATGCCACAGGCAAATGACTGATGCTCAGTTCTTACTTCAACTCGTTTTGAGTTGCATTGGTGACGTCTTTGTTCGAGGAGACGTAACTCACCAGGAGGCATTATAGGAGCTCACTGGCTCTGAGTGATGGAGAAGGAAGAAGACAAAGCTGTATTAGTTACAAAATGAGTACACGCTGCTTACACAAGTGTGCCCATAAAAAGGCGAATGGATGATAAAAAACAGGTCTGGGAGACACCGCAAGATGTCAGCTAATCCCCTTCCCAGCACAGTGGTGCTTCTGTCGCTGATGATAGGAACGTGTCTGACCTGATTTTAAAATCCTCTCATTCTAGAGTCACAAGATTTTCTCCAGATAATTTCCCCAGCATTTGCCCTTCCTGATGGTTTTCACTCTTGTTGAACCAAAACATTCTTTGTTATGGTTTATTTTCACTATTTCTCTTCTCTTTGTCCACAAACGGTCTGTTGCCTTCAGTTTTGTGCAGATTTTTTTTTCTTGAAATGGCTCAACAGCTGTAGAGACTATGCCTAACATTATAAAAACATCAGTTCTGTAGGGAGCATGTAAATGGTTTTCCTAAGGCTCCACCTTTCGTGAGCACACAGACACACACACACCCCCACATGCTATCATACTGCTCCTGTTATTTTGGGAAGTGCTCTTGTTCCACCACAGAAGGAAAAAAAGAGATCTGCCTGCCCCAGGCAACAGGAGCAGCCCTCCCCAAAGTGAAGTGGGTTATGAAGTGGAAAAAATAAGCCAGATGCATCTTACCTCCCCTGTAAAATGGCTAAAAAGCAGGGAATCCTGTCAGAGTTAGTTATCCCCAGCTCCCTTTAGAAGCCCTGGACATAAAAAAGTACTGGTTCTAACCCACCTGTTAGGCAGGTGAATTGTGCCCCAAAAGTGCCTCATTCCCTGTATTGATCCTGAAGCTGGTCTGGAGGACTCGCTCAGAGACATCGTTGTTGTCTCCCATATTCTGGATACAGGGAAAAAGGAGCGTGAAGCCAAGCTGAGAAGCTGCAGTGCCAGAGCCTAGGTCTGGGCAATAAAAGGATCAGGTCTTTTAATTTGGCAACTTGGAGAACATTCCTCTGTCCCTAATTTTTTGCTCCCTGTTTTCTCTTTCTGTGTGACCTCTTTATATGGAGTCCAACCAGTGGCTCTCTGCAGTTTTCAGATGTCCTTAAACTTCAGAAAAGGGGAAGGGAAGGTGCGGGAAGGGAAGGGAAGGTGCGGGAAGTCACACCCTGAGCTAGGGAGATCTGCCCCCCATTTCATTTACTAATGACCTGGCTTAACCCCATCCTGATTGGCAAGAAATTTGGCTTATGTTAAGTGTCTTGGGAAGCATGGCCTGGACTCCAGCCAGGCAGGGTTGTGCCTTTGGGAAAGGGAGACCATCTAGCACCATTTCAGCAAGATCTCTTTCAGGGGCACTCTCACTGCCCAAAATCCAGCAGGATGCACTGGCCAGCGATGAACTGGCGGTCCCTTCCCTCACACAAGGGGGCAATTCTTGAGATGGAGACTGTGTCTGTCCCGCGTGCTCCAGAGCAAGGCTGTAGGAGCAGAATGAGGATCAGCGTGCAAGGCTGTGGCCAGCCAAGCTCCTGCCCATGCAGGTGTCATCTGGCTGTAGGGACTCAGGAGGCTCTGGATGGTGGATAAGCGGGTGCAGATGTGCAGCTGGTGTTTGGGCTGAGAGACAGATGGGAATCAGGCCTGGGGAGTGATCTGCAAGCCATGGGAACAGAGTGCATAGGATCTGCCAAGGAGGTGAGTGGGGTCATTGGACAGCCAGGATTGCTCCTGAGCCTTGCAGAGCAGCACCCCAGAATGAGCATTTAAAGAGCAGATTTTGTGAATAACCCAAGAGTCCAAATTATGGATCAACAAACACTGCCAGATGGACACTGCTGACTTCTGGACATCTGCATCATTTATTGATGCTATCAGGACTTAGCCATGCTGCCAAAACTGGAGGGCCAGGCCCTTTGCCAAGTCTATGCCCACCACATCCTCCTGCTCTGCCACAAGGGCAGAAAAAACTCACCAGGACTCACACTGTGAACAGGAATCTGGCTCCGCTCTCCAGCCTTCGTCTGAAAATCTGTCCCAAAAGCCAAGCTTTAGTAAAACACTGTCCTGCCAGTTGAACCATCTGTCTTGCTCCTGCTTACTAATGAGTCACGTTCTTACCTTTGCTTATGGAGTTTTTCAGCTCTGCTAGTTCTTTTCAAGCAGCTTATCTTCAGCTTTATATCTACAACAATACTATCCTTGAAATCTGACAGTGCAAAAGATATCCACGTCCACAATCATTTCAGGTCTGTATGAGTGAATTAAACCACTGTCGTGGTGCAGAAGAGGTTTTTGATTATTATTAACAGCAGCTCATCATTTGCTCTGATTTTACTCCAGGTAAGTCTCCTGTGGCAGTCAGGAATCCTAGAGCTGCTGCCTTCAGAAATCTTCTGGAGTGGTGGCTGGAGGCACAGTCATCTCCGGTACGTGTATGTCATCAGTGATCTCAGTATTAAAAAAAAACAAAACCAAAGAATTTTAAGCCTGTAGCACAAGGAAGAAGGCTGCCTCTATGCAAATATACCCAGAAAATCCTCAGACCGTATTCCTGGAGGCACCGCAAAAGGTGGCTGAACATAAAAGCTTTGGCTGTCTTCTTCCCCCTTTTCCGCAGTTCGTTTTGTCTGGCTGGGATTAGCACAGCATGGAACATGTCAGCTAGGTACAAAATTGTTGTCAGCACTAGAAAAATCACTTGCCCTGTGGACAAGCTTAATGCACGATAATCTGCTCCGGTGAGGGCACAGATTCAGCACGTCCAAACACAGAGAGCGAGCAGCAGAGCTGTGTTGCTCATCTCTGTGATGAATTAAGTGTAATGGACAGACCCCTAGTCCAAATACCACAGGAAACCTCATTTCCCAGTATGTTTTGTGATCTGATTTATACAAATGAAAATGCGGCACAGGGTCTGTGCAGAACCCCGGGACAGTGTGACAGCGAGTTCACACACAGCACCATAACTGCTGCGCACACAGAAGTGGTACTCTGATGGGAAAGGAGAAAGGGAGCAGCAAAGAGATGCCATCTGCCAGGGAGCTGACCCTGAGCCACTCCGCCTTGAAACCCTGGCTCCGGTGTCAGCAGCAAAGCTCTGCTTGCAGGGGTGAAACACAGAGCAATTGACCTTTAGGTGACAGTTTGCAGAGTGCCAGCTCGAATGACACTGTGGGGAGGGCTGTGGGTGTTATTAAGGTATATTATATCACCCACAAGCAGGAAAATAGCAAAATTTCCCCTGGGAAAAAAAAAAAAAAAAGCCTGTGATTTGTCCTGATGTTAGACTTCTTGGCTGACTGCTTCACAAATCCTCTGTTGGAGACAAGAGCTTATCACCAGGGTACCTGCATTTCTCATAAAAGGTAAATTGCTTTTTAACTCCTTTCCATTGCTTTATAACCATCCTACTTAGATCTAATGATGTGCAAAAGTTTACAAAGCATTTTCAGATGACCTGGAATGCTTGCCAGCTTGTGAGTAGAGCAAATAGCTTAGCCAGGATAATAGAGAGGAAATCCACTGAATAGCTCAAGTCATTAAGATGTTTGCATTTGATGAGACAACCACTACCAAAGGCCAGAGAAAAAGAAATGAGCCAGTGCAGCTCCTGCGAGGCGCAGTGAGGCATGCCTGCATCCATCGCTGACCTCCCCAGCGCCGGCTGGCAAGAGGGACTTGTTAGGCTCCAGTCTTTTCCCAGGGCGCCAACGTGATTGCTTTCTGCCCAAGCGCGTGAAAAACTACAACGCACAACTCAGCGATTCCAAGCGCAAGCAAATTTGTAATAAATTAAATCCCATAGCGACCACATCTGCATCCCTCCAAAAAGCTGCGGGGAGAAGGGTTGGGAGTGCAGGTGTAGCTCACTCGTGCTTACTTAGGGAAATATCATCAACCAGAAACTAGAAGGTGGAGTTAAAAACCTCTTCCCATCCATCTCCATTCTTGTGGCTTTCAACCACATTTTACAACTTTAAGGAAACCTCTTTTTTTTTCCCCTTCATTGCTTGGTGAAACACAGCCCTCTTTCCAGGAGTACTGGGTAGCCCACCGGCTGGAGAGCAGGGAGGACCATTGCAGGAGGACTGCAACCTCTGAGAGTCAGGAGGAGGGAATGGCATGCAGAGAGAGGAGCCCTTGGGCTCCTTTTGGGTAAGTGCCTTTGCACGACACACACCTTGGGAAGGGAAGCTGAGACAATCACAAATACCTTAGGAGCTGCAGATGTAAAGGAGAATTTTATCTTTGTCATGCAGCCTCAGGGACAAATGCAAAGGGAAGGCAGAAGGGACAGGACTGCCAGCAAATTTTAAAAAGCTGTTTCGCACTGATAGCCCCTGTGAAGAGGCCGGGAGTCAGACACCTTCAGGCAATGTGTTGCAAGGGCTCCTGGCCCTCCCCAGCTCTCAGCTCCACTCTGGGACATCCCGGGGTGCCATCAGGCATTGTCCACTTGCTCCAGGACAGCTGACCTTCCTCCTGCTCTCTGCTCCTGCTATTTTGCTTTCTCACAAAAAAAAAAAAAGGAATGTTGCTAGTGCTCAGGTGGGAGGTGTTGCAATGGGGTTGTGTTTTACCCAAACTGTCAGAACATCATTTGAGGACGAATACTGGGGGGTTATTTCAGAACAAATCCAGACTAAGTCTTTGTTTTTTCTCTCCAACTGGCTATGGCAACTCAACATGTCCAAGCAGCTATCTGGAAGGATAACGGAGAATGCATGCCCTTCCAGCAAGACGTTAAAGTCATCCCTAATTGGGCTCATTATGTGCTGATTCCCTATGTGTCATTTCAACAGCTCAAGGGCCCCTTATGAGAAACTAATGACTACAGAGCAATGTACGTTACACAAAGTTACACAGAATTCTTCCCCAAGCCTCATTTTACTTCCTAGGAGTCACAACAACACTTGATTTTTTTTTGTAACTAGATAAACAGTGTGATAGCAGCAATTGTCTGCAGTAAAGAAATCCCAGGGCAAATTAGATCAGCCACAGGTACGGTGCTGAAGTCTTCAAAAGCCACCTCTGCACCGGGGAGGCTGTGTCTTTTGCAATGCCATTGCTTTCCGACGTGACCCTCTTCCGATGTGACACAGGTGTTGTCCCAGGGCTGGGGAGTTCCTTTTCCTGCAATAAGAAGAGATGAAGTTTTCAGACAGGCAATTGCTGGGATTTGCTAAAAACGCTGTTAGGAACTGTTTCACGGGCGCTTAGTGGATCCTGGATTTGCACATACCCCCCTCTTCATCATTCATAAATACATGCACAAGTGTCATTTTATTCACACATTTTGGCAAAAGGCCCGTTGAATTTAGCAGAGAGGAGTCCATTGACTTTAGTAGACTTTGCACATTGCGGGTGAGAACAGATGGAGGCTCCATTCACCAGTTGCCACTCGTTATTTAAAGCTTATTATTGTTAAAGAGTTTTGCTAATACATTCACAAATGAAGCACGATCCAAGTGGTGTAACCACCACTGAGTGCTGCTGAAGGGCAGACGTGCTCTCCAAACAAGGATGGTGCGAACAAAGGGCATGCCTGCGTACACAGCTCACAAACGGGAGTTTACTGTCCCTCTCACAGAATCACAGAATGGTTTGGGTTGGAAGAGATCCCCCTGCAGCCCATGGAGGTCCACGGAGGAGCAGAGATCCCCCCGCAGCCCGGGGAGGACCCCACGCCGGGGCAGGCGGGTTCCCCAAGGAGGCTGTGGCCCGTGGAGGGCTGGCGCAGCCGTTCTGGAGGGGCTGCACCCGTGGAAGAGATGACCACGGCGGAGCAGTTTCAGGAAAAACTGTGGCCCATGGGAGGGACCCCACGCTGGAGCAGGGGAGGAATGTGAGGAGTTCTTCCCCCAAGGAGGAAGAAGCAGCAGAAGGACCGCTGGAAACAGACTTTGTACAAGATCCTCACAAGAGAGAGTCATAAGTGGCAGTGAAGACTACGTGGGAAAGGCAAATGTGTCCCCAGAGAAGACAAGACACCCACGGTTTCCAAGTAGACTGTCTGAGGGGCGGTCTGTTTGCAAACTTCCTCATGAGATTTGTCACTGCGGCGCGACTGCAGTGTACGCGCACCTCGGGACCTAAGGGGCAGCCTCTTTGAGGTCGTTTCTGCTTAATTGCAACCATTTTCAGCACCATGAAAGAACGCTACGACTTCCTCAAAATGAGCTGCAGGCTGGAGGGATCCTCTCTTTGAGAAGAATCGTCATCCAGCTACTTCGTTTGGTTTTCAGTTGCTCTGTGCACCGGTGCAGCATCACCTTAAGCCAAACACAGACCAGAAGCTGGCCCCCGTCACACTGCAATCTGTCACCAGGAGTAGGAGAACACGTGTGCCTAGGTATGAGCTCACATGATTTACCTACTGTCAGAATCAGACAAAAACTTCCTTTTCATGCTTATTAGAGCAACGGTAGCCAATGGGAATTTCCACTTGGTTGCAAAAATGGCATTTTGTTCTGTCTGAAATAAAAATGTCTAAATAAAAATAGTGTTTCTGCACTTGGAAAAAAAATCTAGGCTTTAGTCTAGGTGTTTTGCAAAGTTTTTTTTCCATTTTTTCCAACTCCCTTCTAAATTTCACCTTTTTTTTCTGACTTTTAATGAGTGACGGGGGACAGGCACAAGAGGAAAGGGGATTTCTGCACTCACAGAGAAATGTTGTTCATATTTAAATTCCCCCAGGAAGCTGAAAATGGACACCTGGGCCAGCGGGAAGTTGTTTGCGTCGGTGCACATCCCAGCCGGTGCTGCCTGCGGTCAGGCTATGTCCCCCGCGCAAGGCAGAGCAGCTCTGACGCCCGTGCAAGGTCCCTCACCTGGGATCCCCCGTGGGCTCTGCCAGGCATCACTCTGCGGCTGCTGTGACAACGTGGGGGCTGGATGGTGGCAGCTAACACGCTCATTATGCACGCTCGTTAGTGTGTGTTTGGAAAGCAAATATGCTGCCCTCACTATTGAATTTTTCTTACGCTGTAGGTAAGACAAAGCCATACTAAGTGCGTGAGGCACAGAGGTTAAGCCAAGGTTCTGCATGTGGGTGTAAATGTTGGCACCAACCAGCAATTAGTGAGGGCAGAGGCCTCTCTGGAAACTGCGGTGGAGTTCCCTTGAGCTGAGGTCCTGGAGGAAGCAGAAGGTAGATCTCCAGGTGGTCCCATCCTTAGAGGGGTAGGACAGACCCTGGTGATGGTGCCCACTACAGCCATCCTGAGCAGGGGAATGGGGGTGATCAGATCAGCCCCAGGGAGATGGGGAAGGGGGATGCACCCCTCGGATAACACAGGCCATCTTCAACTCAACGCAAAGCTTGGCTAGACCACTCCAGGTGTGCACCTCTGACTGCCTGAACCTTCTGGCTGAGAAAAATGGAGGAAGGTTTTAAAAACCATAGGAATGTGGCTGGAATGATGCAGTTCACACAGATTACCCGTGAAGAGCTGGCACCTGTAAAGATGACTCCTTGTGAGGCTTAGATGAGCCAGCAAGAGCTTGTTCCAGTGGTCAAGCACTGGGACAGGGGCCCAGAGGGACCACGGAGTCTCTGTCCTTTAAGATTTGCAAAACTTGCCTGGACAAGGCACTGAGCAACCTGTGCTAGCATTGCAGTGAGGTCTGTCTGAATTATGCTGTGATGTTACACTCCATATCCCAGTTGTCCTGGAGCACATCAGGAGTGAAGTCACAGAATCACAGAATGGTTTGGGCTGGAAGGGGCCGTTAAAGCCCATCCAGTCCAACCCCCCTGCAAGGAGCAGGGACATCTCCAACCAGATCAGGTTGCTCAGAGCCCCGGCCAACCTGGCCTGGAATGTTTCCAGGGATGGGGCATCCACCACCTTGCACAGAGTGATGTCAGTGTCACGAAAGATGAACAAAGTCTGCTGTTTCTACACTTCTTAAAATGGCTCAGGGACGAAAGTGAATATTTGTGAGTTACAGAGGAACTGAGCTCCTCCAGTGCCCTCTTTCTCTTTCTGCTTCAGGGCTTTTTGTCAAGACTACAGGAACAGCACCTCTTGGGTCAGAAAGTGGCCTGAAGGGCTCGTTTAGGGTTTTTTTTCCTCACTTATCTCACACTTATCCTTCCAAGGCTGGACTTGGTGGTGTAGTGGTCTCAGCCATGGTTAATGAGTGCGCTACCATGGAGCTAAGGTGGGTGCAGTGTTTTTCACACAATAATTGCCATGTGCATCTCTCGGGCAGAGTCCAACTAAGCTGATTTTACAACAGCAGCTGTATGTCTCGGGCAGGTTACCTACACCTCGAGTCTCTTCAGCAGTGAGCTGTTTTTACAACATCTCTTCTTCAACCGTTCGGATCGACCGTGTACTTGCCACCTTTCTCTCCATGCTAACCCACGCAATCACGCAGCCCACAGACGCACAACTGCACGGTGTCACTTTTCCCCATGCAGAACCACTCTGGTGGGTTGTGGAAGTCTCTCTCTTGCCTGTTTGATATCTGTGGGCATGCACAACAGCTTTACACAGAAAGCCATTTGTTTCCACTCAGAATTAACTCACACGCTCAAAAAAGGCCACTCCTCTCGTCTGCGAGGCCAGGTCTGGCTCAAGGCAGGACACACTCCATCGCTTGTCTCTGGGCTTTTCTGCACCCAATGGAGCTCCTTAAAAAAAACAGGTCTCTTTCCACTCAGCCACTGGAACAAAAGCAGAGGGAAAAGTGTTTATTCTGTATTTTAAAGCTGATTCTTCAAAAATAAAGCAAGCAAAAACTCTGACCCCAGCTGCAGTCCCACCAGTGAAACCAGTCCAGGCCGGAGAGGGCCACAAGGCATTTTGCTGCCAGAAGGCATCGCCGTGCCAAGCTCAAACCCAAATAGTTCTCAAGTTGTCAGGTTTGGGTGGTTGGACCAAGTAAATAAAACTTGAAACTTTCTGCCACAAACAGTTGCCATAAAACACACGGTAAAACCAAACTCCTGCATTTCCAGGGAAAAAATTATGTGAGCAGATAATCCCTGTGCAGAACCAGCCCTCCTTGTCCATCTGCCCTGCGGCTCCATCACGGAGAGCTTCGCAGGGAGGGATGGCTCCTTTGCACAGCCGTCACGGCTATGATCTGACACAGCAGCTCTGCTGCCACGTGCCCAGGCCAGACCGCGGGGTCACACCGCCGTCCCCTCCTCCTGCTGCTCCTCTCCACAAAGGTGCCACTCCATGCACCCCAGCCTGGTCCCAAGGACCAACTCTGTGCTGGTGCCGAGGTTTCACAACGGTAACCTGGTGCCGAAGAGCAGCTTGGCTCTGTAGCTGGTATCAGTTAGAGTGTGCAGAGGCTAAAAATAGAGACCCTCCACTCTCACAATGACTCAGAGATGCAGAAGGGAAACCCGCAGCCTCTATGCTTGGCTGTCCCCCAAGCTGATTGAAAAGTTTTCATCTAAATCTTTGTTTTGACACAAAACGGCTTTTTGAAAAACAAACTAACCAAAAAAAAAAAACCAACAACAAAACACCCAAATCTCATCTCTCACCGCCAAAGCTGCTGGGAAGACTTCTCTTTTTGTCTACTTTTGGAAAAGGTCTCAGTCAGAAAAGCGTGACATTTTGTATTTTTTTTATTCCAGTAGGCAAGCCCCCTGCAAGTATTTCCCTGCTCAGCTCTTTCCTGGAGATCTGTGAGAGCACATGAAATGGTAACGCAAGTGAAAGGTGTGCAAGTCCTCTGAAAATTTCCCGGGAAACACAGTGCACTTCCCAGACAGCTCTAATTCCAGCTCGGAAGAAAACACGTCCACCAGCTGGCCCCGTTAAACCCCCACAGGGAGGTGATCCTTTAGTCCTTTAACTCCCTCTGCTCAGCCCCTGCATCGGGGGCACCGGCCAGAGCCGCGCAGGCGTTGGCCGTGCCGTGGGTGATGGTGGCCTGAGGTGAGGGTCTTAATGGGGAAGCTGAAGAGAAGAACTGGGATCCCGCAGGGAGGTGCATTGCTGCTTCAGCGCAGTCTCTCCCAGGAGGAGAGCAGGTCTTTCCTCCCTGGCACACAGTTACTGTTTTTTTTTAAGATCGGTCGAGCGCTGGGGCAAGTGCCCGTAGATGGTAGAGTCGCCATCCCCAGAGATTTTCGAAACGACTGGACAAGGCCAGGAGCAACCTTCTCCAGGCTTGGCACTAGGAGGTTGGACCGGAGACCTCCAGGGATCCTTCTAGCCTTAATTTTTCCAAGTTTCTAGTGTAACCCCTCTCAGGCTCTCATGCCTAGTGGAGCTGGGCAGACACAGCCCAAACTCTTCAGAGGAGAGTTGCCCACTCTGCAAAAGAGCAGAGTGGGCAATGACAGCCAGACCCCAACCCAGCCTGCTCTCCAAGCCTCCTCTCCTTCCACTCGAGTCCCATCTGGACTCGTTTTGTCCTTTCCCTTTTGGAGGCGAGGGGAGCAGCGGCAGCGCTGGGACTCTCTACGCAGGCTCCAGAACAAAAGCACCTTGTTGGCAAGGCGAGCCACGTGTCCACGCTGCCAGCTCCACCTCCGCAGAGGACCTGGACACCAGGCCAGGCTTTTCATTTCCCTACACGTTCCAGAGATGGAACAGACTGGGTCAGCGCTGTGGTGGTCCCTGCATTGGACTGTGGCTCTGCAAGAGCCTCCTTGTTGTGCACTGGGGAGGTGCAGCCCCACCGATTCATGACAGTTGGGATGCTGAACGGTGAGAAAGCCGGGCTTCAGCTGAGAGGAAACAAAACTGCTGCTGGTGTTGGTTCATTCTGTGTCAGCAGTCAGGCATGCACTGGTGTCAAGAGCTGTGTCATAGGCATCTCATCCTGCGTTCAACATACCCTGAGAGCATCCTCGCTGCCTTCTCTCTGCTCTGTTGTATTGTCATGCCCGAGCTTCACCACAGACAGCAAGCCTGGCGCTGCAGCGGGACGGCGGCAGCAGACACACCTACGAGAGGCCTTCAGATACTGCATTAAATCCCTGTAGCATCAAAGGCCCTAGGAAAGGACTGAGCCCTAAGGATGGCCACGATGGGAGCCCGGCTCAGGGCACCGCACCAGAGCTGGTGTGACCCTGTGGCTGAAGGGGACCTCAGTGCAGCCGTGGTCTCCCAGCATGGGGTTGCCACGGCGGGAGGCACAGCTGGACCCACAGCTGGAGGAGGTTCCCAGCTCCCATGGGAACACCGGCATGTCTCTGTGCTTTGGCTTGCTATACGGAACAAGGGGGGACAGTGAAAATGAGATCAACCAATAGCAACAGGATGCCAGTAATTCCCACAGACAGCTGGGATGAGAAAGACCTCAAGAAGCCACCCCCCTCTTCCCTGTCAGGATCAACCCTGCCTAACCTAATAGACCATCTGCCTGCTGCCCTGGCCTGTGACCCCGGCAGGGCAGAGCCGCCTGGCAGCAGGGGCTGCCGGTGCAGAGAGCTCATCCAGCTCCATTCCGTGCTCAGCACTGAGAGCTGAGATTCCCCCCCCCCGGCACTGTGCAAGTCCAGCTGGGCCGTTCACTTTCCAGAAACCCACCATCACTTCACCCACCCCTTGTCCATGTCCAAGAGAAGGTCCTGAAGGCAGCATGCCATCCCTTGTCACTGCACACGTGTTACACGTGTCCGCACGTGGCAGCGGTCGTTGCTCCCACGACCTTGGCGTGGGCTTTGTCGTGTCCTGCTGAGCACCCCTGGGGCTTCAGCAAGTCCATCAGGAATGAGGTGGCCTGTCTGAGCTAACCCTGGAGCTGACGCTGCCGCAAGCATCTGCATGGCATGTGAAGAAATGGCATCTGGTGGCCCCTGCTCACGGGGCAGGCTGCTGGCTCTCAGTGGGTGCAGGATCCGTGCCCACCTGTCAGCTCCCTTATGCCAGTGCCTTGCAACCAGTCTCTGTGGGAAGGACCATAACCCCCAGGCTGGAAAGATGCTCTCACTCTCCGTGGACCAGCAAATACTTCATTACTCTTCACAAAGCAGAGGGGACTGAGACAGTCTTCCACCCCCTGGCTCTGCACACCCACAGCGAGACAAAGGCACTCCACATCCCAGCAGCTGTGGGAGTCCAAACATCTTATTCAGAACAAAAAGTCATGTCCAGTTTCCTATGACCATCCCTGGCATTTCTACCAATGCCATATTTGCTGTGAGAAAAGTCACTCTCTATTAATAATGATACTTGAGTTGGTGGAAAACACTGGGAGGTTTTCCCCTGTGAAATGAAACAGTATTTTGTTTTGATCTGAATCAAGACTTTATTTTCATTTAACTCTGGAAAATTTTGGAATTGATTTTTTTTTTTTCCTTTTCCCTCCTTATTTCTTGTCTTTTTCCCTCTGAAACTGCAAACCCCCAGGGTGTCCTGGTCAGGTTTCTGAAATTTGTCGATACAAGGCAGGATTTGGATCCCCCTGAAACTGCCAGCTGCATTTTAATTGCAGTATTTTTGCTATGTTACAAATAACCAGAATAGATGTGTGAGAGCCTGCTCTGAAATAGGGCACTGGGACAAAGAGAGAAGCACAGTGGGCCCAAAATGCTCATGATGAATAACAGCACAGAAATGTCACTGCTCCTACACACCAGCCTATCATTAAATACTTCCACTTTCTTTAGTGAAATGACAAAAAACTAGTTGATGCTTTCAGCACAGCGAAAAAAACTCCATCCACATCTGCCTTAAAGTGTCAGATTCAGAAGCAGTGCAGGAAGCAGAAGTGTTCCTGTGAGATTAGCATCTCTGTCTAAAACATGTTTGTGAAAGGTGAGAACACAATGGTAGCACAGTGCAACGTTCCTGCTGCATCTCCCTGTGTTTTATTAATGAAAACATCATTAAAATAAGATTATATACTCTTTAGTTCACTTTTTTTTTTTTTCTTTTTTAGCCATAACTAACTCAAAGGAGTTTCTGGGCACTTGCTTAGAAATGTGCTCTTCCTGGACCTTAAAATAACCCTTCCAAATCTGTCATAGAATCATAGAATCATGCTCTGCTGTATGATGGCTAGTGCTCTGCCTCTTGGTAGTACTCAGTGGATTTAATTCTGCCACCACTGTTTATCTAAATTCCCATGAAAAATTAGTGATTCCCAGCTCTGAGCAGTGCACAGTGAAAGCTCAAAGAATCGAAAAATCTGATTACTTTTAGTAGGAGCTGATCCAAATTTCCCGACTGCAGGAAAAGGAATCAAAGATGCTGCTGAAGAGCAGCATCAAGGCAAGAAGTCCTTCTCTCCCACTGAAGAGGCCAGGGTGACTGTTTTGCCTTTTTCACCGTCTCCGCTGGCTGAGGGCAGAACTGGACCCTCTTGGGGCTGGTGACGTCCCTTTGAAGGGTCATAGATACTTTTATAGAGCCATAGATGCTTTTATCAACAGCAATCTAGCGGGTTTAGGGAGGTATTTAGTTTTGTAGGCAGAATTCATGGACTATGCTGCCAGTTCTGGTTCCTGCACTTCACAACAAATGTGGACAAATTAGAACTTGTCTGGGACGGTTAGATTTCTTGGAAAACTTGCAGCAAAAGTCTGGAAGAAATATATTACATTCTTTAAACAGAAGAGGAAAACATAATTTGAGGTGGTAGATCTGACTCTTGCTGAGCTCTGCCTGACTCTTTCTTGTGGCTCTTCTCCAGATCCACCGGTGACTCCGGCAGTCCCACGGGTGCCAGGCAGGATGGGTAGTTCTGCAGTCCCTTCTGGGCTGCCCGGACAGCCCACTGAGCTTACAGTCCTGGGAAAGGATTCATCTGGGGAGCCTTGGAGTGCTGCTCATCCAGCACCAAAGCAGTAAGGCTGCTCCTTCTGTTTTGCTCTTTCCATCCCAATGCCACAACCAGAGAGGAAATGTGGTTGCATCAGCACAGAGGAGCTGAGATGATGCAGCTTGTGGCCACGCAAGCAGGATTGAACTAGCCAAGCAACAGTAGTATTTGGCAATGGCCACATTCTGGCACAGAGTCTCAGCGGCTCTGCCGTTTCCAAAACCTGCGCTTCCATCCATAGGCGACTCCTATATTTAGTAATTGTGCTGGTGGCAAAGGCCCAGCCTCCAGGATGTTGATTCAGACACCCAGACATTCAGCCACTTCCTGTTTGGATGCACTAAAATTATTTGCATCATTTAAAAAGTGATGTTGGTTAAGGGAAACAAAGTGTTATTGTCAGAGGAGGCTGAAAGCCGGGTTACGTGCCCGCGCACAATGGAAAAAAAGCGGAACAAATTGTCTCCATCTCCCAACAGCGGCACGCACATACAGCATGTCCCCAGGAGCCACTTTCACCACTCCTCCTGCACGCTGGCACTTGTATTGCCACAGCAATGCTGCAAAGCACTGTGATCCTCTGCTAAGCCTCCTCCCAGGGCTGCTCTGCCAGCCCAGGGTGACCCCATAGCATCTCTAGCTGCAGACCAGGAGAGATGTGGTCTGCTGGCTGGAACAGGCAATACAGCTCTAGCATCTGCCCCTGCTCCACCACCAAAGCAGTTACCGCTGGTGACAAATTTTTCACAGCAAAATGCAGCTTTCCACTGTCACACAGTCTTTGCAACCCCGCTGTGGGCGTAAACCTGGCACCTGAGACGTTCATGAAGCTCTGGTGACTAGAGGTCCAGGGGCATGGGTCTCTATCCTGAAGGCTTTGTGGGTGGTGACCATGTCTGTAAACTGGGCTCAGCTCTTGTCTCATCACCTCTGTACCTAAAGTCTTGCCCTTAATCTGCAAAAGCCAGTGCGGCTGAAAGGGTAGGCACGGTTCAGTTTGGGCGGTGATGGAGAGGGCCCCTGCCCAACACTGCCAGCGTCTGGGTTTGCCACTCCGCAGAGTCGCAAAGCCTGGTTGTGCCCCAGGACCCTCTGCTGCGGCTTGCACCAAGAGTGGGGGTCAGGACGCTTCGCCAATGAGCTGTGGAAACTTGGAGATGTCGTTCGTCTGCTCAGTGCCCGAGGCTGTGCATGCAGACAATACCTCTGTGGCTTCTCCACTCCCAGAAGAGAGGTCAAGAAAAATCTGCACAATATTTTTTGGGAATCCTTGCAAGTGACCCCTTCCCTGCTGTCTGCAGGAGCTGGATGTCTGATAATGTCCAACCGCTCTGTGCTCAGCTCTTCCCTAGCTCCCAGATACACAAAAAACCACAGACCTTCACTTCAAATGTTCAAGAAGAGAGTTGTCCTGGATGCTTCACATTGGACCTCCAAAATATGATCAATTTGGCCTTTATTCTGTTTTTTTCAAAGCCTTACTAATCTATTCCCAATGTCTAGGAAGGCTGATGACTCAACAGGTTTTTCACCACGGAGTCTGGACAAGCAATCTCCTGGCAAGGGCTGTTTATGACTTAGCTGCAGATGGATTTACCTATCCTGCCTTCTTTTTAGCTGAGATGCAATTGGTCATGCGGACCAGGAGCTTCAAAAGTGACTGGGTATCTTAGTGCCTTGACTTTTCACACCCACCTTAAAAACAAACCACTGGGCACCTAAAAGTGAAGGCAATCGTGTTTCACTGTCCCTCTGAAAAGTCTTTGCCAAGATGCATTTTCCAAGCCCCAATTAGGTGAGTGCACTGTTTAAACTAAGGAGTAAAAGGCAAATTACAAATAACAAATCACAAGAAGTGGGTTCTGAGTCATCCTCAGTCACTGACAGAGGCTCTGCAACCAGAATTTAGGTCATAACTGCATTGCTATTGTATGTGCAGGAATATGATCTGGCACCCACAGTGTTGAGTCAGCAAGGCAAACAAGAGTCAAAAATAGTTAAAATCTTATTTTTGTCACTGCGTTTAGCAACTGTTGCTGAATATCTGTCACGGCAGAGCAAACCTGCAGTCACAGACTAGGATTTCTCAGAATAAAGTTGCAGTTCGATGGTTGCAATGTGTTTTACACCTCAGGTTGAAAGTTTCCAGCTCATGGCATCTCAGAGCTCTTCACGTTTGAACATACTTCTTGATTTTATCATCTGATGGTAATTTGTCAGGTAAGCAGTGGTCATAAAAGAAACCACCGGGCTGAGAAGACAAGGATCTCCTTCCAGCAGTCTAATTAACGGAGCACATGCCCAGCGACCTAGAGCAGGGCGCACAGCCCTTGTGCTTCCCCATGCAGCTTCAGCTGGCGACAATCAGCAATGTTATTTAGCAATCCTAAGCAAGTCTGATACAAATCACAGGTGATGGCAGAAGGAAGGGTCCAGGGCCTTTTCCTTGCTGTCGGCTCCCTGAGATGAGCACTGCCCGCTCTTGCCACAAGATCCACCCCGGAGCAAACTTTCCCCATATTCCAGCACTCAGAATAGCAGGCCTTTACAGCTTGGCAAGACACAGTGTCCAAACTCAGATTCCCAGATCCACCCTAAACTGCATGCCCTGGGTGCTGCCTGCGCATCTCCCTCTGCGTCGATCCAGTCCTTTTGAAGAGACTTCGTATTTTCAGCTTTGCTACTTTCCCTTCTCGCACTGCACGCTGAATCTGACAGCATGCAAGCTGATCAGTGTTGTCCAAAGCTAAGCCTTTGGCTACAGAGTTGAAAATAAAGTTTAAAAAAATGGAAAAAAATGAAAATACAATGACACAGCGCAGGTGTAGAGCCAAGATAGCCCCTGGTTACTGCCCAGACTGCTTTCTGGGGGGTATCCCAGCCCGTAGGGCTCACAGCCACACGCCTCCTGGACACTGCCTGCAAGAGCGGTGTCCTTGAACATTTCCTCCCTTTTCACTTCTCTTTCATCCATTTTCTTTCTCTGTTTGGCTCATGTTGGCATTTGGTGCAAGTGCGCAAGGGGCTTTTTCTCCCCTGTCCAAGTCTCCCTGTCCTCGCAGACATCCCAACTTCTCTTTTGAGTTCACTCCTGTGAGCTGAAAACACCTTCCTGTTGCTTGCAGGATGGTCACTCTACTTGGTAACCCTCAAGGAGCCGGCATCGCTCTCAACACACCTGCAGTCTTCTTCGCAGCTCTGATCTGCACCCAGGCAGCACGATCAAGGGCAGCTATGCCAGCTGAGAGCCTTTCTTCAAACAACTTCCCCCCCTCCTTCTGGCAGTTTGGGGGCTGCACCGTTACCCGGAGTGCTCACACATCACCACCTAGCAGGTTCAAAACTGAGGAGCTGAGGATATTCCCCGGCTTTTTGAGGAATTAAGCCAATTTGCAGGGCTCCTAGGCTGAAGGCAGCCCAGCACCAAGAGCAGAGAGAAGCCGACAGCAGCTCCCCATGCATTGGCCATCCAGTGCCAAAGCTTTTTTGTTTGTATGAGAGTGAAAGGAAATCCAAGAACCACGGCCAAGGCAAGTCAGACCTGGAAGCAACAGCTCACAAATAGCAAACTTATCCTACGGCATGCAACGTGCCTTCAGCTCTACTTCAGGACATGGACCCACTGACACCAGGCAGCCCTGCAGCTTGGGCTGGGAAGAGTTAGAGGAAGGATGTGGGGTGGGATGGGGCTGGACGGGAGGGTTGGACAGGGCAGGGATGTGCCTGTGGATGTTGCAGGCACTCCTGGAGCTGTTTGTTGAAAGAATTTGCGAATGACTGTAATCGATTAAGAAATGGGGTAGTTATGCAATCTGCTGATTACAGAGAAAGGGATTATTAATCCACCAGACAGGTGCCCATTCTGACAGCCCCGTTTAAAGTAAAGAAGGTCAAAACTACCCTCAGAACACCGAAAACATAGAAAACCCACCCAAACAGAGAAACAACCCAAAAAAATGGGCTCTCAGATTCTCTGGAATCAAAGTGCTGGAGCTTTCTCTGTAAGAATTATTTCCTGGATTAACTTTCTTGTGTGAGCAGGCATCTCCTCTCAAACAATAATAAAATTCATGGATATCGAATTCAAATGAAAATAACCCATTAAATTGAGCAAAATAAATGAAAATGCTATAATCAAAGTCTTGCAGCATCTCTAAAACATTATCAACTTTCATTTCTTTTTCTTCTAGCTACAGAACTGTGACACTTTTGAAAAAAATTCCTGTCGACTCAAATCTACATTTTTGTCTTTGGTTAAATAAAATATTTGACAAGAGGAAACAATACAGGTTTACAAGTGGTTTGTGAAAACTGTGCTTGTTGATTTAATTGAAAGCCATTTCACATGAGGGATTCACACACCCTCTCCACCCTGAGGAATATTTTACTTTTCTTCTTTCTCACTCTTTTCTTCTCTGCTTGCAAAGCCAAGACCATCCAGCCTGACAGGACGCAGTTGGTCTTTGTATTAAGGTAAACTTGAACAAAATCCTATTTAGCTCGGGGACAATCAGAGCTTCTAGTGCCAAGGGCTTGGTTCAGGGGGATTTGTACACTTTGACAGAGACAGGAGTTCAATTTGAGCCACCAGAAATATGTCAATTAGAGCCAGACAAACAGGGAAACAGCTGGATGTCCCAGTTCCTGCTCTGTGCTGGGAGACAAACCAGTGTGTGCACGGGACACATGGCCCCTGCTCCTGCGGGAGCTCACGTGTCCCAAACTCCTCTGGGGAGGAGAAGGCTGGAAGGAACACGAAGAGCTCTAGCAGGAGGGGTCAGGAGAGGCAAGTCTACTCCAGGGAGGAGAAATGAGAGCAGAGGATGGGAGAAAACCAGGAGGACAAGAATAACCAGGACTTCTGCACCAGCAGCTAAGCCTCGCAAGTGTGCAGCAAGCATTGAGCCCAGGGATTTATTAGAAATAACAAGGAAACCGGTGGCAGTGCTGGCTGCTTACTGTCCCAGCAGTGCTGGGCGTGCTTTGCTGGTGAGTCTGCTCTTGGGAAAGCCTGGAGAGAAGCCTTCTCCCTGCAAAGCAATGTGTACAGGCTCTCTCTCGAGTCTGAGGGCTCCCAAACCTGCATAGCAGGCGCTGAGCCTCTCTGAGTGCTCCCCCCTCGTGTCACAGCCTAGCCAAAGAGGAATGGATCATCATCTGGTTCAAGAGACGAAGACCTGTCCTAACCGTCGCATCTCAAGGTGGAGCGTTTGACCTGGTGATTCTTGGTCATGGCTGTAGGTATTTGATGAACTACCGACAATCTTTTAGAGAGACACCTCAAATCAGCAGTACAATGCAGTGGAGATGAATATGGGTCAGCTGTGGTTCACCACAACTCAAATACCTTACAGAAACCATAGAGCAAATGAGGAAGCCAAACTCTCCAGCTCAGGTGAAGTGGGGACTCGTCTCCAGCAACGGGCACTCTGCTCCCCAGGGTGGTGCTACAGGAGATCCCCGTGCTGGAAGCTAAGCCAGGCTGCCTGTGATACGGACACCGAGAGTGGAGTGCACCCTTGGGCTCAAAACACACCACTGGCCTCTGGCTGGGTCCTGTGTCTGCTGGTTTCTGTAACGGGACACAAAGTGCACGTGCACGCCGTTAATTTCTTGCTCCCCGCAGCAGGAGGCAATGGTCTGGCTTTGTATCACTACCAACGGGGTGAGGCACCGCAGCAGCAGTGGGTGCAGGATGCATCAATGGGCTGCATGGTTCCCAGGGGATGGGCAGTGCTATGACAGACGGATTCTGGGAGGGGACACCACAGGACCATCTGGTGCCTGCCTGCACAGCCAGCACAAGGGAAAATCAGAACAGGGCTTTCAGCATCCATGTAAACGCACCTCAATGTGCAGGGTAGGACAGAGTATTAAGTGCTCTGAAAAGGGCTCTGCCCTCTCAGGGAAAGGGACAGAACAGCCAGGAAGGGAAATCAGTGTCCAATTGCTGCACCAGTGCTGTGTCCATCACCCCCCCTCTCCTCACCACCACCCCTCTGCACCAGGCCGTGTCCCTGTGTCATTCCCACAATTGTCCCGTCCCCTCACTGGTGGCTGGAGAAAGGGGAGGGGTGGTGATTTCTTATAGTGTGGTACTTTTCCCTTCTTTTCACTAAATCCTCCACTACCAACTGCCTCAACCGATGCAACCAGGTAGAGCTGGACGTAGGTCACCACCTCTGTGCCGTGTGACATAAATGGCTTTGCTGACCCTAATGCTCTGGAGCTTACGGCTCCTGATCCAGGTAGTCCCAGGATAGCAACCCTTCTCATCTTCCTGCCAGTGAAATGAAGTTAGAAATGTCACTTGGGAGCTCAAAATGTGGTCCTCTCCTCCTTCCGCGACCACGGTCGAGCAGGGCGCACGTGGGGCCCTACCCACTCTTGAGAGCACTGGTTCTGCTTCCTCGCTTGCTTCTTGGGAAGCAGGAAAGTCACAGGCTGACCCATGAGCAAGTGCGGTGTGAGGGTTAAGCAAGAGGCGCTGACGGCGTCTGTCTGGGAGCCAGCAGGTAAGTCAGGAATTTCCCCAGCACATGCCTCATGCCTTGGAGTGGAGCACCGCAGTGTTGCAACACCTCCTGCAAGCTCAGAAGACACATTAAAGAAGTTCACAGGATGGAAGCACTTCTTCTAGGCCTGTTGCATAATCCAGATAAGAAGATAAGCCTGTATTATTTGCGCAACACTGTCCCTTCGTTGGCCTTGTTACTGGTCTCGTTTTGCAGGGCTTAGTTCAGGGGATCTGATGGATTGAGGACACCTCTCAGGTCACCTATTCCTTAGGAGGTGGCTGTGACCCAGCGCTAGTGTTGTGCTACTGGTAGCATGAAAGGGACGGGGACACCTCGCTGACAACTGCACTTTATGCTTTGCACATCTGTCCCAAAGACGTTTTAGAAGTGGTGCTACGACACCTGTGGAAAGCACTTGGGCAGCTTCTCATGGAAAGACTGTGGCAGTGCAAAACCACCATGGGAAGAGCACAGTGACCTGCCAGAGATGAAATAACCTTTGCAGAAACACACAGAGATGCAGAGATTGGGCACATTCCACTGGGCTATTTAAATGGTTGCCCAGAGAGGTGGTGGATGCCCCATCCCTGGAAACGTTCAAGGCCAGGCTGGATGAGGCTCTGAGCAACCTGATCTGGTTGGAGATGTCCCTGCTTCTTGCAGGGGGGTTGGACTAGATGACCTTTGAAGGTCCCTTCCAACTCTAACCATTCTATGATTCTATGATTCTAATTGACCCAAAGGGCGCAGGATGTGGGGATTGAGAAGAGTGGCAGGACTCAGGCCTCAGGGAAGAAGAGGGGACACAGGCGAATGCATGGACTGAGCACAGAGTCTGCTAGGAATTGTCCTGCTTTGGTAACTCCCCTCTCTGGGATTTACCGGGCAGCCGGAGGGGAGGGCACGGTAGCATCTGCCCGGCAAAGGGGGTGGCATCACCTTGTGCTTTCCTTTGGGCTGTGGGTGCAGCCAGCAGGCTCCAGGGATGTGCCCCAAGCACAAGGGCACAAGGACCGATCCTCCTCACACTCGTTGAAGATGTATAGATGCCCTATCCCTGTGGCTATCCAGAGGCCATCAGTCCCAGCCCCACACTTGCATGCAGGGCAGATCCCACGGCCTACTGTGCCCCAAGTCTTCCAAGCAGCGCACGGTATTTTAGAAATTTAGTTTTTCTCTCCCTCCTGGGTTTCTTTGGCTTGCTCCCAGGCCACAGCCCTTGGGCAATGTCCATTCAGAAATCACCCCCGGGGTGCTCACGGCCACTGTGTGGGACTTGCAGGGAAAACACGCATCACGCACGGCGTCAGGCGTCAGGAGACACAGGACGGGGCGAGCAGAGCCTGCCCGTCTGCAGTTCGCTCCGCGGGTGAGTCAGTGCTGTGCTATTTATACCAGCATGGAGAGGAGCGTGGGGCAGCACCAGCAGGAACCTGCACAGACAGAGAAAGAAGCCCCGACAGCCTAACCCCATTTCTTTGGAAGAGAGAAGGAAGCAGAACAGAGCTGCCTCCTGGTGTGGGTGCAGATAGCTCCCCCATCTTCCCCAAAATCTCCTCCTGGGGGGAGTGACAAGCAGCCAGGCAAATATTGGCCAGGGAAGAAGGGAAGGAGTGGCGTAAGTGATGGTTTGAGACTCTCCACGCATTGCTTTTCCTTCTTGGAATTGCAGGACAATTGCAAGATTGCAAAATCCTCCATGCTTGTGAATTTTTTCAATGCTAATTCTGAATTTCCAATCTCGAGCTGGCCAGAGGGCCACGCTGAAATAACAAAAGACCATTTGTTTTCCTGAGGAGGAAACTAGAGGCTTGTTTGTTTTCTTTCAACATCAGAAAGTCCCATCTCTTATGTCTCACTCACTAAATTTTTTGATGGAAAAGGGCAGGTGGTTTTGTAGCATCAGATGCACCAGGAAAACATAATCCTATGGCTTGAGTTGTGACAAAATGGTTAAACATGTCAGTCATTCTTGTTTGCTTCACTCAATGACTAAATAAACAGCAGGGAGAAAAGGTTAGTGCTTTAAGTTCCAGTGCTCCTCAGTAAGGGTCAGATGAAGCTCATTTTCTGCACGTGGGACTTCTAACAAGTCCTACAGGAAAACCAAGAAATGTCAGACACAACCTTCCTAGCAAATGAAATGCGAAAAACAAGGAAGCCACACTAGGCAGGCTTTTTAAGGAAGTAAAAAAAGGGCACCAGCATATTTATTTTTCCCCAGCAGATACTCTCTAAGGTTACTGTACTCCCTGTCCTTATCTCACACCTCGAGCCTTTTTCTTTTTATTCTCTCTCCCTGTTCTCTCGGAGGGTGGGGGGAGTGAGAGAGAGACTGTGTAGTCTGGTCCCAAGTTGGGGTGAACTATGACAATTCCCAATGGGAAACAGACAACAGCGTCCTGCTTGCTGCCCAGGATGATCAGACGCAACCAATAAATGACCAAAAAGAAGGAAAAGATGCAATAGACAAGACAAGGTAGAAATGATGGTGCTCTGAGATGCAGTAGCCCACACCAAGGCCTGTTCTCAGACCCGCAGGGGAGCTGTATGTCTGCCTTCTGGGACCACAGCTGCATTTTTCAGCAGAAGCCGACCCATTATAAGCCAAGACTAGAGGCTGGTACGGCCATAGCTCCATCATGGCCACAGGAGACTTTGGGTGCTGCCTGCGGAAGCCCAGCAACAATTTCACTCCTGCCACGCTGCAGAGTGAAGAGTTAAATTCTCTCCCTCGGCAAGAGCACAGAGGCACACCGCCATCTGCTCTCATTCACACGTGAGCCCGTGCGCGGGCACCATTCAGTTCTCCATTTATTCCCTTTGACAAAACCAGAGCTGCTGCGATCACGTATAATGAAGGAGAAGAACGGCTGAGCCGTTCCCAGCACACATGGGAAGCTGGGCTGGCTGGGAGGGGAAACATCTGGTCCCGGGAGAGGGTCCTTCCCTCTGTGCAGTCCAGAGGGTGCTGTCTCCTGGGAAATGTCTCACCCAACTGCATCACCCAGCCAGGCCACGGCCCCTCTGCTGCCTGCCTCTCCGGGTCCCCGTGCAAGCAGCAGTGTTCTCCAGCAATGAGCATCCTCTGTTTGCAGGGCATCAGCCTCTCCCAGCAAAGTCTCACTCTGCTCCAGACCAGCAGCGACGCTCTGTAGTTTAGCAATCGGTCTTGATCTTCCCGAGAAGACCCAGAGCCTGTCTGCACCCAACCTGTCACAGAAGCTGCTGAAATGTGCTGTTGCAAATGGGGGTGAACAAAAACTGCAGCGGCTGGAGGGAAACAACCCAAGCCTCATTCAGAATAAAAGGGGAGCCTATTTTAAAAAAAAATGATCCATTGTCCTAAAAAATGACACTGGTCTATACTTAAAAATAACTTTTAATTTAGACATTCCTGGCAATTTATACTTTTAAAGTTTTTTTTTTTAAGTTGGAAGAGGATAAAGTACTTATAAATTATTCAGATGAAATGTTTAGATTCATTCAAAACAAATATTTTTTTAAATGGCATCTCCCATGAAATTTTCAACAATTTGTACAAATTCAAGCAGGAAATGGGTTCAGATACTCATAAACTCATGGGATGGGATGTGAGATCTAGTGAAAATCAGCTGATAATTGCTCATCTAAACCACTTGGAAAAAGCAAGTCATGCCAAAGAGAATCACGATTGGAAAAGCAAGCTAAATGCGTACCAATTAATTCAGCTTGCCCTGCTCTGCAGAGTCCAGAGGCTTAAGTGAGTCGCAAGCTGTGCTACAATAGGTGTTTTCTTCCCTGTCTCACCTTTTTGGTTCATAGAAATACAGTTTGTGCATCTTTCCCCTGCCTAGATTTTTTTTTCTGGAAGTCCTGCCCATGCAATCAGCTGCAGCTCCATGGCGCGGGTTCCCGCTCCCCTCTCGCGATGTCTAGAGGCTGCAGACCACAAGCGGCTCTCGGATGAGGTGGTGGCAACAGGGACAGGTAAAGTTTAGAAAGCTGACTCACACAAACAGGAAGCTGCTGGTTTTCCTCCCGTGTCGGTGCACGGTGCCGGCGGGGCAGAGGGAAGCATCGATGGTCCCGCTGGAGCCAGGAGACCCCTCGCTGAGGGGCCACCATGGCATCCCCCACTGCCCCGGTCTCCTGCTTATCCTGCCAGCTCCACATCGTTCTCCTTGGATCCTCCTTACTGACCCCTTTCCATCGCATTTTCCATTTGCCAAAGCCACCAGCAGCCTGCAATCATTGCCAAACTCATTTCACAGGTCGGGGGCAAATTGCCTCTTAGGAAAAACAGGCCAATGCGACACGTCGGGAGCCACATTTCCAAGATATCCCAGAAACCCAGTTAACTTCCCTGCGCTCAATGAAGAAACATTTCCGAAATTCCCCTGGCAAGGTTACCCGGTTACTGACTGAAACACCCTGGTTTTGACATCCCTTGCAGTGTAAATCTCTATCCTGACTGCTGGGACCCCTCCAACTCTGCGCTGGCTGCGTTTTGCAACCCAGATATTCCAGAGGCGGAGTTGTCCCCGGAGGCAGCGTCTGTGCCAGGCAGGCGAAGCAGCTCGCGAGGTGCCCTTGTCCAACTTAATTCAAAACAAAGCAGAAAGGGAGCCACAGCGGGGAGCGGGGTCTTCAGCTGCAGCCCACTGGCTCCTGCAGAGAAGATTCCATTCCCCACCTCCACACTGCAGCTCCACACTCCGATTTTAAACCGTCCCAGGTGTGGACCCAGGGGAAAGGAGGTACGGGAGCCTTCCATAGGCATTATCCAGCTTTACACTGTGATGCTGAGCACAGCTCTGACTCCGACCGAGACCCACATCTCTCGAATCTTTCCGTTCTAAGTGAAATAAACCACAATGAGATCTTAAAAGGCAGCTGACAGCATCCCCAGGTAAGGGAGCCAGACCACGGCTGGAATGGTGGCTAGCAGCGGGTGCAGAGCCCAGAGGAGTTTGCTCTTGTGCACCTCCTGGTTTTGGTGTTTTTCAGTTAGCTCTGGCAGGAGAGGGTATGAAACTGTAGAGACATCTGAGCACTGCATTCCACGTAAAAATGAAACTAATGAACCATATGTTTTTAGAAAGAGGGTAATAACAAAATAGTTTGCAACTCCTTTGAGGCTGAGGAGCCAGTTTTGCACCACTGACATGGGTTGGTGTCCAGCACCCCCTCTTTGGGGGATGCAGACCTGGACACCGAGCTCTTCGGGCCTCTGCACAGCGGCCAGCACCGAGCGATCCCAGGTCGCTCCCAGCTGGTTGATGCTCACAAAGTCCTCCAGCCTTGCAAGAAGTGGCAGCGGGCTATGGGTCACCCAATCTGCTGCTGACTGGGGGCACCAGTGGTTCTCTGGACCGCTTCTGGATGAAGATTTCTATCACTGACAGCCCAAGGTCATACGTGTAAAATAATTGCATTTTTCATCATCCTCACTGGGATAGACTGTCCCAGCTGATCGTAGTGTCCCACACTGCTGTGGCTGATGGGATGGGTTTGATATGGTTCCTTTCTCTACATTGGGCAGGGAATGTCTGCCATGCTCAGCAAAGGGAGTGCTCGGCTCTCCTAGGCGGGTAAATCTCAGGACTGCTCAGTGAGAAGGGGAAGGCCAAACCAGGCAGTGGCATATTATTTTTCCGTATCTCTGCGAGTCACTGATAGAGAGAGGGAAGCATCACCTGCATGGGCCAGCTGAAGAGAATCCCCTGCGGTACAGAGAGGCAGGAGTCAAATCAGGCAGCTGAGAGCAGAGCACGCTAAGCTGTACGGCGTAAGGCAAACAACACAAGATCAAGCCCTGTACTTGGAAACAGCTGCAGGAACCGCAGCAGATGACACTGCTTTGAAACAGTTTGCAACTGCCAGTGGAGCATGCACGGCAGAACGAGGAGGCCAGCAGCACCATCCGCGCACAGCCCCCTTGGGAGCCGCGGGCCGGGGCGCTGCAGGAGGTGGGGGCAGAGATGCCCTCATGTCTGAGGTGGATTTGGATGCTGGAGCCGGGCAGCTCCAGAAGCAGCGACGACAACGCTGGAAGAGGAGCTAGGGCAGGGTGAGGCCGGGAGGTCAGACTCAGGGTAAGAGACGTGAGCTGCCTCTCTAAGAGAAGGATGCAAGCTGACCCTCTAGCTGTATGGCATGGCTGGTCAGAAAAGATACGGCTTGTGTGGGAACCAAGGAAACCCATGGCAAGTGACAGCTCAGTGAGAAGGCAGGGACCACCACATACAGGAGGTCAGGATGCTGTCCACAGGACGGAGAAGATTCCAGCTGTTATGGAAAGATAACAAAGCAGTCATCCATACCACTTTGGAGAAAAAGCTGGATTTCAAACAACTCCAGGAACGCATCAGGACTTGTCTCCCCAGTGCTGCCAGATAGGGACAGCCCAGTTCAGTCCATCAGCGGTCCTGCTGGTGCTGCTACAAGTCCTGCTGGCCTTGCCCTTTCCCCTAACTCAAAAGATTAAATAAACACATAACAAAGGGAAGATTTGGTCACAGAGAGAGGACTGTGGGGGCACAGCCGGTACCAAATGTTTTTCCGTGCCCAGTGCGTCACTGCAAGTTGGGGCAGATGCACTTAGAAAAACAGAGCCCATGTTTGTGCACTCGTAAGACTGTTATTGAGCTGTGTTTAGGACCCAGCAGGAAACTGAAACTCATTTTTGTGATGTGGAGGCTACTAATGTGTAAGTAAATCACATTTTGTCTAGTTAATAACATCGGAGCCCGGTCAGGGACTCCAGGCAGGTCTGGGTTAAATACCCCAAACCTCAGTATCCATATGACGACTGTAACATTTGCTCATGACAAGGCAGGAAAAGGTGTGGAGAGGATGCATGTGGATGAGGGCTGCATCTTGGACACGGGACACGCGGGGGCCTTGGGCTGCAAGGAGATGCAGTCAGTCACCCCAGCAGCCTGAGAGCCTGGCGTGGGGAGAAATCAAAGGGCTGAAGCAGGGGAGTTCCCTGCAAGCCCCCAGCCTGCAGCGCCCCAGCAGCGAGAGCAGACTGATGCTGCAGGTGGATCGGCTTGGGGAAGCATCCCCAGAGCACACACCAGCCCACAGACTGGTGCCTAACAGCAGCTGTGTGCTAACAGGAGAGTCAGCGCACACAGCCAGTTCTGGCTTACCTACACGTGCACGTAGTTTTATCACAGGAAGCCATGGCCAGCTGAAACTGGCCACAAACCATTTATATGCCCACAGGGTATTGGTTAATGCCTCTAAGCTGGGCAGTCCTGGGAAAACACCTCCACTGCAAAAATCCTTCGTAACTTCAGCTCTAGAAGAGCCTAAGAAGAGCTGCTAGAAGATGTGGCTGTGACTTGCGGCTGCACAGATCCAGTCCAGCACCAGACAGACCGAGCTGGTGCGGTGTCCTGGTTCTGGCCAGGATAGATTTAATATTCACCTGAGCTGGGTGGAGAACTGAAGCTGGTAGCCCCTATGGCTGGGATAATTAATTAATTAGCTAGCAGCTGGGATTAATTTACCCAAATTAGCCAAAGGGCTGTTCCATCCCATCTGACATCATGCTCAGTATATAAGTGAGGAGGGTGCTGAAGGGAATCTTCTGTTACTTGGAAAAAAACAGGTTGGAGATTTGTTGTAAGGTATTGTACTGTATTTGTATTCCATCACTGTTTTGGTTTTTTTTTGTCATTGCTGTTAAATTTACTTTGTGTTCAATTTCAACCCACGTGGGGTTTTTTTTGTTTGTTTGTTTGTTTACCAATTCTCCCCCTGTTCTCTCGGAGGGTGGGGGGAGTGGGAGAGAGACTGCGTAGTCTGGTCCCGAGTGGGGCTGAACTGCGGCACGCGGGAAGGCTTGGTTGAAGGCTAGACTGCCCCGTGTCTGTGTGTGTAAGTTTAAGCAGCCTGCAAAGCCGTTTGGCTTCAGCTGTATCTCTACGAACCCTGGTGCACTCTGCTCACATCTGAGGTAGGTATCCGAACCGTGTCTCTACCAGAAGTCAGACTCCAGCAACATCCGCACAGCAGGATGTCACCTGCTCATGTTTTCATCTATAGAAACAAAACTGCAAACAACCACAATTCTAAATGGCCATGGAGGTCACTGGGGAATGCAAAAATTCCAGTTGCAGCACAAGGTTCAATGCAAGATCACCTAGGAGGGGAAGGCAATTCTTATTTTTGACAAAGGTGATTCAGCTTATGCTCAGCCTCTCCCAGGTTTCACCTGCACATTCTTTCGTGCTCCCATACAAGCACCAAGATCCGTGTGCCCGAGCAGCCCGGTCAGGACCACCTCTGGGGACGCGGGAAGTAAGGGACAGCAGCTCTCGGTGCCTGATCGCAGCTCCTGCCTTCTCCTTAGGTGGGTGGCTATGCCCTGGGTTTCGGGCATGTCTCCTCTGCCCTTCAGGAGCAGACAATGATTGTGATCTTCTGCCCCTCCATCCCGTCCTGCCTCTGAGTCATTAGGCAGGATCCTGATTTACTCAAACTGGCTGCGTTCCTTTCTGGGTGTAATTTCTCTTTTGTTTTAAGCTGTCCTTTGTTTTACTGCTCCAGATGTCTTGAGAAGTTGCATGGCATTGCTCTGCTCTTGATGACCTGCTGATCTAGCAGATCAGCACATACCACACTTTTAACCCTTCTCACCATTTTTCCTGCTGCTTTCTCATCCAGACATCCCCATTCAGGTCAATTTTAAGTTTCTGCTAGAAATGTCCACAGCCTGAGCTGAACTCCAAATTGCTGACACCATGTTACAAAAAATCCCTAAAAGCACAGCAGGGTTGGTTTCTCATCGCACTGCTTAGCACACGAACAACCACAACACCCTTCTCTCTTACCACCTCCTTGGAAAGCCTCAGCATCAGCATTAAAAGCTGAATTTAGCCATTTATTCTCTCTGCAGAATAATGGGGGGACATCAAGAGAGTATAGCACACACAACCGTCTTGTTTGCCACAATATCTCCTTTGAAATTACACCTTTCACTAGTGCGGTAGATTCCTGAAAAAGTCCCATGTTCACTTTTTTATATCGTGTTGGGGCCCTGCAGCTTTCAAACTGGATCACCTTTGTGTTTACTGGGATTCATGCATGGACAGAGAAGATCTGGTTTGTCTAAAACAGATGAGATTTGGTGCAAATCCTGTGACTAGGAAAGGCTCTGCAAGCTTATACACAGTCTATTGGTTAGCTGGGGTCTCTTTCCATGTGACACCTCCTGACACCTGATATCCATGTTGGGGTCATTCCAGCCTCTCCCCTAAGGATTTCTACATAGAAGACCCAGGTGGACCAAGATGCATCAAGCCATTTATCATGGTGTAGATGTATAGGTTCAGGAATCACCGAGCCACATAGGGAAGCACTTCCAAAAATGACCAACAAAAGGTGAAGCTGCAAAGGAAGGAGAGATAGACAAGAACAGGTTGGGGGAGACCATCAAGTTTTCCAATGCGCCACAGAGGAATCTGAAGAAAGTCCCATGGATCCTGCTGGAAAGGGGCTCCAGGAGAGCAAGATCACAGTCACTTGTAGCTCATCCCTCAGCAGCACCCAGACACACTGCTCCGACCGTGCCAGTGCCTGTGCACTTTAGTCCTCTCTCTTGGCCTGGACCCCATGAGGACCCTCAGGTCCCACAAGAAGTCTTCTTCCCCTCTACTCTGCCCTGGTGAGACCCCACCTGCAGCACTGCGTCCAGCTCTGGAGCCCCCAACAGCAGAAGGCCGTGGAGCTGTTGGAGAGGGTGCAGAGGAGGCCACGAAGGTGATCAGAGGGCTGGAGCAGCTCTGCTGTGAGGCCAGGCTGGGAGAGCTGGGGCCGTTCAGCCTGGAGAAGAGGAGGCTCCGGGGAGAGCTGAGAGCGGCTCCCAGTGCCCAAAGGGGGCTGATGGGGAAAGGTGGGGAGAGACTCTTCAGCAGGGCCTGGGGTGACAGGACGAGGGGTGATGGTTTTAAAATAGAGGGAGGTAGATTCAGACTGGATATAGGGAAGATTTTTTTTTACGCTGAGGGTGGTGTCACACTGTCCCAGGTTGCCCAGAGAGGCGGTGGATGCCCCATCCCTGGAAACATTCCAGGCCAGGTTGGCCGGGGCTCTGAGCAACCTGACCTTGTTGGAGATGTCCCTGCTGCTGGCAGGGGGGTTGGACTGGGTGGGCTTTAACAGTCCCTTCCCACCCAAACTGTTCTGTGATTCTAAGGCAGGCTGTTCCAGGCTGGAAGGTGAAAGGGGGACATACCAGGGACTGCACACGGGGGAGCCCACAGCCTGTCCCAAATACCCCAGACCAGCGTAAGAAGGAATGCAGTGCCTGATGAAGCTGAGCAGTTTTATTGGCTCTCCTGGGACAAGGTGCTAGAAGACAATGGGTAGGAATATGAGCAGAGGAAGGGTGTTCACCAGAGGAGAGATGGGAAGCGGCCGTGAGGATGCAGCTGTCTCACAGGATGCACCAGAAGAATGAGGCTCATGGAGGGACAGCATGTCCCTGCCTCTCTGGCTTTTTAAGGGCACAAGAGCACAACTGTCAGTGGAACAACTCAGGATGTTGTTCCACTTCCATCCAGAAGAGCAGAGAGTGGCTGAGAGCTGCAGAGCAGGCACACTCCATCCCCTGTATGTATGTCGGGGGGGGGGGGTGGGGTGGGTCGGGTGTTGATCTTCCTTTCTCCTTGCAAGTGGAGATGAAACACAGGACTCCCAAGCCCAGAGGAAGCTGGTGGATGGCCAGGGTTGGTGTCTCCAAACCAGCAAAGGGGATTTATAAGCCAAATGCCCCTTTGAACCTGCCCTGGCACTGTGGTCTTGTAGCACAGCCCAGGTATCTCTGCCGGCCTGGCCAGCGTCGTCCCCATCTGGGCCACCACAGAGATGGTGTCTGTGATCTCAGGATCTTCCTGCCACTGATAGCTGCTTCCCGCAAAGCCACCAAACACCCGAGCAGCTCCCACACCTACAGACTGAGCTGGAGCAGCCGGAGCTGGCCCAGCAGGCCAGCCCAGGTTGCAAATCCGCAGCTGACAGGACAAGCCCTGAGCAGACAGGACAGCATTCCCGGGCGGCAAGCAGAGCCTCTGGCACCCATCACGAGCTGTTCTCAGAAGAATTATGCTTGCAAATGAACTCGGCCAGCAGGGACTCCCGAAACAGCCACTGTGCAACCAAGGGACCGTCCCCTGCTCCACTCCCACCACTCGCCATCTCTGAAGGGGGCTATCCCAGTCAGGAAGGTCCCACCCTGGCCTCTGGTCCCCCAGCCACAACCCCTGTGAAGGGTCTGACAGACACAGCTCTCCTTCCCTACCAAAGAGCCTTACTCTTTGCCTCAGGGCAGATGCTCACACAGCTCTTTGCAAGGGCAATTATCTCTATCTTTCTCTTTTGTTTTTTGTAAAAAAAAAAAAAAAGATTTTCCTTTTCCGCTTAGAACTTCTCCTGGTCCCACAAGGCTCAGAGGAGCAGGTCTCGCTCTCATCTGCAGGCATGAGCTGATAGCAGATGAACTCTGGCAGCGCTTCCAGGAGGGTGTGTGCACAGTGATTTCGGCCATAAAGCCATCGTGGGTGGGGTGTGATTTTTTTTGTTTGTTTGTTTGTTTTCCCTCCTCATCCTCCACTTAGGTAGTTGCACTGATTTCCAGGTTCCCTGAGGGTTTACATCTCCTGAGGGAGGTCTGGCTGTAGACGTGACCGCCCGGCTGCGTGTGCAGGAGGGGTGTCTGCTGCAGGCTGGAACCAGTGCTGGCCCTAACCCCGGGCAGGCAGCCCAGGATGATGCTGCAATTTCCCTCACCCTGCCCAGGCCTTGTGCCTGATCCCGTGGCGTGGCGGGGGGACGAGGGTTGGGAACCAACCGCCTCGGTGAGGTGGGATATCCCAGCTGGAGGTGCAGGGCAAGTTGCGGATTTCACGCTGCTGTCAGCGAGCAGAGCAGGACGATGATGCAAGGGGTGGGAAAGAAGAGGCCAAAGAGCCCTGTTGGGGAGAGAGGGGTTAAAGGACAGGGTGTGGGGGCTGTTTTGAGTGGAGCTGAAGTTAGAGTAGGGCCATGGCCGCCCAGACACCCCCTCTCCTCTGGCAGGAGGATGCCTTTGTGTGCAGTTTATGCACAATAGATCCTCCCAGGACAGGGATACTGTCTCCTTGCTCCACGCACAATTTCAATTCGATGAATGGCAGCGTAATCCCACAGAGGCGCTCAGCTGGGAACTGACCATGTGAGAGGCAAGCGAGCCCTCCCCCAGCCAAGCAGTGAAAGGGGATTCCCCCCCCCCCCAACCTGCCACCGAGGAGCGCCTGGCCCCCCAACCCTCCATCAAGGACCATCTGCTCCCGCAGCTGCCCCTCCTCCCGCAGCCCCCGGCCAAGGCAGAGCAAGGGCTGCCAGTGCCTTCCTCAAACAAAGGCAGCACTGCGAGGCTGCTGTAGTGAGCCCGAGGAAGAGGAGGGAGCGAGAGCCCCGGAGAGTCCTGGGGAGCCCCCCCGTGCTCCCATCCTTTGGGCAGGAGTGCTCCAGGAGGACACAGGGCACTGAAATGGGGAGAGAGCATCATCCCCCTGCGGCAGGCCATGCCACCATGGGGTAAGAGGAGAAAGGAAGGCAGAGAGATCACAGGGGACTCGCTCCAAGCTCTGCTCCCTTCTCCTCCTGCTTTGTGCCCCCGGTACATCCCAGGGTGGGGAGATGCTTCTCCTGCCATCCCGGCCAAAGGGCAGAGCCGATCAGCACAGCGGCCGTGCCAGCAGCAGAGCTGAGCGTTCTCCTCCCTCTGATCCTCTCTGGGCTCTCAGAGGGAATTTCCTCTCACATTGAAAGTCTCAGACTTGTCCCTAGTGCCAGACAGGCAATTTGGGGAAAGTCTTGAGAAACCTAGGTTGTGCAACCGGGAGTTTAAAGAGATTTTCAATCTACAAGGCAACTGACAACACTTTTGTCAGCAGCTGTTACCAAAAGCCCCCAGTTCCACTGTTACAGCAACCCTTTCCCAAGCAGGAGCGCACCACATTTGTAGGACATCACTCACTGCTCCACCACAGATGTTCCCAGCTCACAGGTATCAAACCACCGGATTCTTGGCTTTGCGGTGCCCTTCTCCATCCCTCCAAACATCCCAACATCCCTCAGAACAAATCCCCCTGCCAGGGCTACCGTCCGTCTCCCTGCCTTAGGACAGATGGGAGAGCCGCACACGAAGGACCATCATCCAGCCCAAGGGGCAGCTTGGCCAGCTCTGCCGGGCAACAGAAAGTCGTTTTCTTGCTAAAGGCAGCAGCTCTGAGCCTGAACACACACAGCTGGGCAGAGAGTGACTGGAGATCACATCTGCTGAATCAGAAGGGGTCATTGTTATGCTTTGTCACCCGTTTCAGAGCAGAGAGCACTTTAAAGCCGTTTGGTTTTGCACTCGGAATAGTTAAAAAGGGCAGGCACCGAGCATGGGCAGTGCAGTTTTCCCAGCGCTGAGTGTGATGCGAATATTCCCAGGTGCGAATATTTGTCCGAACATCCGCTGCCTTCCCAGTTCGGCAGCTCGGGAGGGGACGGCTTTGATCTCTTCCACAGCTGAGACCGGGTGCAGGCCGTGCGTTCCCTGTCCTCGCTAAACCCTCCGGCTCTGCAACTCGCTGCTGCGCAGCGGGGCCGAAGCCAGCGACCGCGCGAAGCCAAGGGACAGAGCTGCCGATGGACGAGCTCTGGGGGGAGCGGAGGGCTCAGCCGCGGCCTGACCCCGCACCCAACACCTTTAATTCACCGTTAATCTGAAATGTGGCCAGAACACGCTAATGAAACGCCGGATGTTGGTCGCCAGTGACAGGAGCGCTGCTTTCTGCCGGGTTTTGCGCCCTGGGATGCGAGCGGGAAGCACCGTGCACCCACAGGCAGGCGGGAATGCTCCCCACAGCACAATTACAAACCCAGACATAAATCGCGGTTAACCTTTGCTCGCTCTCATGTGTTTGTCCAGAGGCTACAGAAATATTGCACAAGACACGTGATAGCCGGAGAAACAAAAATAACTTTTATTAAACTGTCCCGGAGTGGGAGGAGAGGGGAGGGGAGAGGAAGGGGAATTTTTGGAAAGTCAGTACTTTTCCCAGGAAGGAAAATAATGCAGACCAGGTATTCCTTTATCAGCAGTTACAGGTACGCGTTAGGATCTCGACAGGGACAGATACACACCCTCATGACTCACGTACAGTAGGGCTCTGCGCTCTGACTCTGACTTTGACGTCTTGTTTGCTCTTTTCAAAACCAAAACAATTTGCTTTCCCATCAGCTCCGCTCTTTCCAACCACCCTGATTTGAAAACTCCTGCTAATGCCCTTTCACTCCTCTCCCTCTATCACTGCCACAAAACAAAGACGAAGGTGTCCTAATGCCCTGTTACTTCTGAATGACAGAGGATTAACTAGCAGGAGAGAAACCTGATTTTGCAAAACCAATTGAGGTTTGAATTGCAAGAAAAATAAACACCTTGCTTTGCCCAATGCAGAACCGATTACGAGATGTTTGCGTCTACCTGCAGATAGAGATATCACCCAGCTCTGCGTGTATTTGTGATGCTAAAACTGGAGTCACAACGGCTGGTTATATTGGGAAAGAAAAATTCCTGTAGGCTGAAACCCATGGAAGCAGGCACCATGGGCAGAAAAGCCCAGTGAAAATCCAGGCTGGGTTTTTGAAGAGAAATCATATATACTAGGGCACGCAAATATAGCCTCATGCATCTTTTGTATTCAGTTTCCACAAACCTGCGACTGAATGAGTTTTGTTAGCACAAATGTTGGAGGAAAGTGAAGTTCAAAGCTGCACGCATAAGTAACCATGGAAACAGAATTTTAAATTTGCACATGTGAGTATTTGTATCCAAAGTACTTTGTACCCTCGGCCAATGCGGGAAGAGGGACACCATCGTGTCACAACCGGCCAATCGCCGCTCAGAAACACAGCTTGAATTTCAAACATCACCTACTTACAGCAAACCTCCGTCCGCCGAGCGGAGAAAAAAAGAAATGTGAAAAAACCTGCTTCAAATTGCCATCTGCTCGTGAATATTCCACAATTAGCAGAGACGGATTCATTGGATACATTATTCATTGTGGATTATTCGCCCAGATCTAACGGCGATAGTGCAGCGGGCATTTAAATATTGCGATGAGGAATGTTTCAGCCATGGGAGGTGTGTGACTGTCCCCATGTGTGAATACGGATGTGCTCCTGTCCTGCAGGAATCTCGGGAACAATAGCTGCGTGGCAAATACCTTGTCCTCTGCACCAACAGAAAACCTAGAACTCTGTGATAAATTGCATTTTTAAATCCCTTTTCCTGTTCATTTGTCCACTGCCCCGACCCCTCCTCCCTCAGCTGGGCTACAAATGTACCAAAACCAGCTGCCACCGCAGCAACAAAGGCATTTGCTGTTTCCCTTGCTGTGGCTGGGGTTATGGAAGATGTTTGGTGCGACAACGGTTTTCCCGCTTCCACCCCAGCCTTCCAGTGTGACCTACGTCAGGCGGTGAAAACAATCAAACCAAAACAAAAACCAAAACCTCCCCGTGCAATGCTGTGTGTGCAATCACGCCTTTCCCAGGAAATCTTCATCAGCTGCAGCGGCTGTGTGTGCAATCACGCCTTTCCCAGGAAATCTTCATCAGCACTTTGCAGCGGCCACAGCGCAGAAGGTCTTTGGGCCCCTTTGCGGGTTCAGCTTCCGTGGCACGGAGCCGACTGCTCCGTGGCCATCGGTGGCGGATCGACCCTTGCAGCCTGTGCGCCGAAGTCACGGCAAAACAGAGGCTCCCCGAAAAACCCCTCAAGTAAAAGCGATGACCAACAGGCATGGAAAGAAACATCCGTGGGAAGGGGACAGGTTTGGAGGGATGCACACTTGGGCATGAGGCTGGTGTACGATGGAGCCAACGCAACCAGGCTGTGTCAGGATTGATTAAGCAGAGACAACACAGAGAAAAGGAAAGGGGAAAAACCAATAAGAAAGAGGAAAAAAGGCATACAAATCTAATGAAAGAGTCCAAAGTAGCACAGGATGGGGTTATGCAACTTCAATTTGTCCAGCGCTGTTCACAGACAAACACTCCCCCGAAGCAGCACGAGCTTGTGCAAGTGAAGATTGTGAAATCCCCGCGCTGCTGCCAGCCGTTGCCCAACTCCTCCAAGTAGCAACGCTGTACTGCAGAGGACAAGCCAGGATCCTACAAACGTCGCAGCAAGGCTCTGGCGTGATGGGCAAAGAGACCTTCACCGTGGAGTCTGGGCTGAAGTCCCTGCTCAGCGCCGCGGTGGCCTGTGGTACGGCAGTCCTCTGCCAGGCGAGCTCTCGTCAAAACCGTGCAACCATCGTGCAGTAGGACGTGGCCAAGGACAGATAGGACAGCCCTTCTGCTGTTATTAGAGGCAGCTCTCAGGCTGCTACTGATGCAGAAAATAGGTGGCCAGGTCTCTGATGGCCCAGGGTGTCCCATGCAGGAGGTCTACAGGTGTCATACACGGCACAGAGGTGACTCCCCAGGTGCTTATTTCCTTCACTATTAACAAAAGTTAGCTCCTGCTGAAATGGAAGAACATGAGAAACACCCATCCAAAAATGCATGTAGTGTCCAGGACTATGTATGCTCAAAGCTTGCAATGAAACGGAACTTCCTCGGGGTGCATAAGCAAACTGAGCCTAATTTCTTAGTCCCAAAGGTTTTAGGCAGGGGACAAACCTTGGGTCAATGCACAGGCACCCAGCTTTAGGACCCTGAGCAGCCTTGGGCAGGATCTGCTGAACCCATGCAGGCCAGACAAGGATCTTAAGATGCTCTCCTGAAGATGAGCTCATGAAACCCAGCAATGTGGGGCACCAGGAGCCAACACACTACCTGGGAGCTCCCATGGGAGGACTGTCAGAACTGGGGTTTGTTTAGACCTTCCTACATGGATTTGCACGATTGTTGACTGGAAGAGTAATTCCCAACAGAAAAAGTAGCCTTGGAAGTGGGATGACAACCCGCATTTGGAGTCTGTAAACCCACAGGGGTGTCTTCCCTCAACCCTGCTCAGCAGGGTTTGGCTCGGTGCAGCTGCACAGAGATGCTCCCTCGCCAGGCTCAGCAGGATGGGATGGGATTTGGCAACTAAACAGTGATTTGGCAAATGATTTATTTGCTAAAAAATGTGATTTTCATGCCTTGAAAGTTCAATATTGAGGCTTAACTTGCAACATAAAGTTGGTTAAAACAGATTTTATAATCCTGACTTGCGCTGTTGGAGGGCAAGGGACAGTCCTCTTTCACCCACACATCTAGGAAGCCAGAAAGCCAAGGTTGGGGGATTTGAGCCTCATTTCACTGGCACTTTCCTTCATTCTTCAACTACAAAACACATATGGCAAGGCTTATTCATTCCACACAAGCAAAGACAAGAGTTACTGCCTTAGCAAGCTTCAAACAGAGACCGGGACGTACCATCTGTGAGAGCTGTGTGTGGACACATCCTTGTAGGGGCTCAATTCCACACATGTCTCCTGAGGCCTTTAAATAGCATTGCGATCACGTGCTGCTCTGCTGTTCCACGGCTCAACCCTGAATCTGCCTTCCTGTCCACAGGAGTCATCGGAGCTACGTGCATTCAGTTGTCGTGGGAGCGACCAGTGCCTTCTCCTCTGTATCCATCCTGAAAGACAACAGCTCACAGGGGATCCTGACACCCAGCTCCTGCCTTGCAGCGTGGTCCCCACTTCATACACTGAGCGTGGTGTCCCATGGGATGGAACGGCCCTTGGGCCAGTTTGGGTAACCTGTCCCAGCTGTTGGCTAATTGGTAACCGATCCCCCTGTGTCCCCCAGCCACGGGGGCCACCAGCTCCAGTTGCCCTCCCAGCTCAGGTGAAAATTAACTCTATCTTAGCCAGAACCGGGACAGGCTCTTAGACAAAACCTTCAAGCACACCTGCGAAGGGAAAGGGTTGGGGAAAAAACAGAAGGAATGAGGAGAAAAACAAATGCCAGAGGACTTAAAGGAAAGCGAGGAAAGGGTGTGAGGGCAGCAGTGATGGGTTTCACTAAGTGCCACCTGAGCTGAAACCACTTTCAAAGTAAATTTAGGCCATGCCAGAAGGTGGTCAGCAGTGAGTTCCCATCTGCAGAGACCTGTTCATCTCAATAGCTTTCCACTGGAAATACAATCGGGCCAAAATAGAAATTCGTTGTTGGAGTGTGTCAATTTAGATCATGCTTTCTATGGAAAAAGAGTCAAAATGAATCAGTTCATTTTTCCCTTCTCATTTCAGCGAGGTAGAAAGTTTAATTTGACCATGATTCATTTTATTTAAACCTTCAAAGCTAAATAACTTTTTTGCTTGAGAATAATATATGTGCATCCACATGAGACATTTACCATGTAAATCTTGCTGAAATGAGCTGCCATTACCAAATTACTGCATTCTGCTCCGGTTTACAACTACATTTTTCCTAGGTGACACCTTCCAATTTGTGCACTGATGTGAACTTGCATGTATTTTCTTATGGTTGAAGCAGCCTTGTCTGATAGGATCTATCCTAAAGTGTACTTGAGGTCGGGTTACTCCATGAGCATCCAGGATGAGCAGCATTTGCAAGATTTGCCTGGGATTCAGTCCTTCCCCAGGGGTAGCAAGGCAAAGACTTTCCCTGATGAAGCCACCCTGTTCCAGCCCAGACTGAACCAGACAGGTGCACAAATCATAGTTAATGTCCTCTGAGCTTTCATGGTATGCAAAAAGAGTCTATTTAAATCCAGAACTGAGATTTGACTTCTTTAATTGACCTGGGAGGAAAGCCTTTTCGAGCCTTAGGAAGATGACGGTTATCGCTGTTTTGTGGGAGGCTTCCCTGGATGCTATTCCACACCATTTACAGATGACCTGGAGTGATTTATGTGTTCTGTGCCCTGGTTTCCCCATTTGTGAAGCCTGCTAAAATTAGGTGCTTATTAACACCATAGGCTCTGGGCACCACCACAACACTTAATAATGTTGCAGTCTAAGAGTAACGCATCATAATCTTCATGAAAACTGTCCTTAGGGAGAGAGTTTCTGCGCAAGGTTTCGGTTTTCCATTACGTCACATTTTACACATGGGAAAAAAAATAATTTGTTCAAATGCCTAAGGATTTAAATTCAGTTCAATGATTTCAACTGCAAAATGAAGGTGTGCATATGTTGTCACATCGTAAGCGTTGCATCATAAGCTTTGAGGACAGTTTCGGGGTGTTAAAGTGCTTGGACTCAGGACACCTCATGACCATGTAAAGGCCAGGGCAGACACCATGCTGCCACCCCACAAACACAAAATCAGCAGGACAGAGCCAAGGCCAAGCTACTTTCTGCTCTCTAGTTCCCACAGTCTCTCTCCTGAGACCAGGGTTCCCAATGGGGTCGGATCCAACCCCAGGGGGAATTTAGGAGCATGGCTGGAATGGAGCATGGCCAAAATTCAATTTGCTGCTTAAATCCAACCCAGTTGCCTGAGATATTGAAGATGAAATATGCAGGTCCCTCAGGAAAGGCTGAGAAGCAAGAGGGCAAATCCAGCGGGTTCAGGTGCCACGTGGCGAGACAAGGGGCAGCGTGAGCTCAGCATGTCATGGGGACACGGAGGAGGGGTTCTGGGGCACTTCCCAGGTCCCAGAGCTGTCCTCTGCCAGTCACAGCACCCTGGAGAAGACACAGACATCCTAGTAGGAGCCATCTCCCAGCTGCTTGGAGATGCACAGACAGCATCAGAGTAGAGCTTGCAGGGACAGGGACAGACCCGAGCAGGGACAAACCCGAGCATGTCCTCTGAAGATAACCCCCCGCCACCCGGATCGGCTCGCTCTTTGTCCCGGGTGAAGGAATGACTTGCACGGCCCCAAACAAGCAGCCAGGAGGCTGTAGGCAAGCACCAGCCGAGCTGGGAAGTCAGACGCCGCTATCGCACCGCACACCTTCTCTTCTGCTGCTGATTAATGAGGCTGACAAGGAAGGACGCGGGGGCTCCTCCCAGCCCTGCCCCTCTTGCACACCCCCCACAAGCACTCATATTATCTGCATCAAGCACATTTTTATGTAAATGCTCTAACCATCCCTTTCAGGGGTACAATGCCTCCCAGACTAAGCCCCTGAATGGCATCGGCACATTTCTCCTGCCTCAGCTGCTCGCCCAGACAAACAGAAGTGTGGCTCTCCACAAAGGGCTATGGTAATGCCGAGCCGGAGGAGAGTGGAAAGGAGGGGGCAAGCAGGGGCCAAAGCCATTTCAATGACAGAAGAAAAGCTGTGCTGCCGGTATCTCAATGCATCAGGGAAGGGACCGGCCCCACAGATGGACAAATGGAGTTGCGGGAGGCAGACGGCTCAGCCTCACAACAATGCACCATCTCTGGTCCGCGCCGTGCTTTTGGGGTCCACTGCTGGACCCCGGAGCGTGGCTGTGGAGGCAGGGTTGGGGATCTCTCCTGGGATCTCTCCATGGAGAATAACACAGGAATGCTGAAACGGAGTGGGGAAGGAGGGTACAGAAAACCAGGAAAAGTTGAAGACTCTCACGTGCCACAGAGAGTAGTCCAAGGACAGGAGAGGCGATATCCCACACTCCCACCACAGTTGAGACCTTCCTTCATCCCCTGAGGCGGGACTCCAACGTCAGTCCTTGGTACGTGGTGGCACACCGAGCAGCTCTGCCTGCACCAGGCACACACGGGCCCTCGTTCAGGACAGAACAATTTCTTTTGGCAGGGATAGGTCAGCAAGTAACATGCTTATTGAGAAGGGTTTCAAAGCATCCAAAGGCACCTCTCCCCCAGTGCTCGAGGCTGGTGTGCCAATGAGGTGGCTTCCCAGCATCACCCACCCAGCCACCAGGCAGAGGCACTTTCTAGCTTTTCTCTGCGCTTTTGTACGACAAGGCAAGTGTGATAACTTGGTGCCCCCTCATAGGTTGAATCTTCACAGCCACAGATCAGGAGCAACCTTGCAAGAGCCCTGATGCATGTGCCAGAGATGTGTTTTGCCTTGGCCTTCTCTTGTCCTCCAGCCTGGGCTCAGTAAAGCCTCTACGGGGACAAGCCAGGTTCAGCAGGGGTGGGCACGGGACCCTGTCCCCATTGGAGGGGCCCAGAGGGAAGGAAAGTGAAGCTCAGTTTCTGCGCCTACGGGATTGCTGCAATTGTGAGAAACAGCAGAGAAAACCCCACGGGGAACTGAACAGGTCCATATGGGGCTGGTGTGCAGGGAGCAGGGTGCCCTGCTGAAGATGGAGCAATGAAAAGATGTATGGATTTGCCCCTTGCCATCTCACACACTGGGACTGAGCCCTGGAAATGGGAACATGAGACAAATGTGTGTACGCAGATGCACTGATTTGGGGCTGCCCAGGTGTCCCACACCAGTGTTGTCTGACTTTCAGAGAGCCACACCACCAGCCTTGCCCTGGTGATGGAGAGCAGCAACACTAGACCAGGCAAAAATCTCCCTCTCCTGTCCTCTGCTGTCACACGTCCTGGTCACCCACACCACCCATCCTGTCAGGCTGCTGGGAAACACCTGGAACGGGGCAGGTTTGGGGAGGATGGTGGGGCCAGGACAGCAGGGCTTTCCCAGCATCCCTATGAGCCAGAGCACCCAGCAAGCTTGACAAGAAGGTCAGGATCTGTGGAAAGCCCAGGGCAGTGTTTCCAGCTGCTTCTCCTGTTCAGAAATCCAGGCAGCACATGGCCTTACTTTTGCTGCCAGCCAAGCCACGCGCTCAGCATATTAGTCTCCCTCTGAAAACCAGGCCAAGGGCACCCAGGCATCGCCTCTGTTGATTCTTTCGCTCTGTTTTGATAATTCACCATTAAACTGCAAGTTTAGTTTGCAGTGAGAGGCAGTAACTCAGGGGGCAGTCATGAGATAAGCACTGGATTTGGCCACCGTCTGCTGGGAAGGGCTGGTGCCTGCCGTCCCCCTTGCCATGAGCACGCAGACATGGCCAAGGGGAGGGCAGGCAGTGTCCCAGCCCCACCGGATCCCAGTGCCCACTGGAAACACTTGTACCACCCTCCTATCCCGCTTCCTCCAGCACTGGGTGAGCTGGACCAGCCTCCTCCCCTCCCCAGTTCCTCCAGCAGACTTTGCACCATCCACCTTCCCCACGAGTGGGACAGAGCAGGAGGGACAGGACAGCCCCGGGTGTGGGAAGGAGACCCTGGGGATGAATCTGGAGCGGGACTGGTGGAGGGGATCGTGCACCTGGCAGGAGGCTGGGGCAGCCTGGGTCTCTGGGTCCCGCCAGCGCCAGGCCAGCTCGGGGGCTAACACAAGCTTTCTGACTGTAAATTAACTTCCCCTTCGCTGCCTCCAAACCCGCAGCTTGCTGACGTTCCCCAAGCCCAGGGCCCCATCCCACCCACCAGGCTGGGGACTGCAAACCCAGGCAAAGTGCAGCTGAGGTTTGGGTCAGCTCAGCAGCTCTGCCCTGGAATGTGGGCTTCGCAACAAACAATTATGATAATTGCCAGTGACAATAAAAGACAGAAAATGTTTGTGTCATGGCAACACAAGAAATGAACTCCAAGCAGAGCCTGTGTCCGTCAGGCTGATGCTCACGCTGCCCTGACTTTTCGAACAGCCAGGCCAGGCTCTGTACTCTGCTCCACACCCACCAGATCAGAAGCCAAACCAGTGTGGGTTACATGATCCCAGAGCTGTCCTGACCTGGAGACAGCAGTTACGGGGGGTTATTCACCGCCCAACGCGCACGGGCATCCCTCCAGCTCTTGGCACATCTCCCCAGCCCGAGCACTGGAAGAGGGATGTGTGTCGTCCGCCTCAGGGCTTGCAAAGGTGACGATGTCCACAAGCAAAGTCCATTCCCTGTTATTTTGCAGCCAGGTTTCTTCACAACAGGAGGGTGGAAGACCCATCACTGCTGGACACCAGCACCCAGGTATGTCACCCCGTGTGGCACCCCTCACCCGCTCTGCTCTCCTTTCTCCTCACTCGTACCCATCCTTTTGCATAGCTCTGTCACGGCTGATGAGGCTTCCCACCAATTTCCCATTTAAAAAGATCATATCTGGACAGAGGCCAGGGAAATAAAGCTCCAGCTCCACGGGACAGTGATTCAGCAGTGTACAACCAACGCTGTCGCTGAAGCTGCACTTCCTCATACAGTTTGGGTGCTGGCATTTGCCCATGACCACCACACCACACATGTCAAATTGCGAGGGAGCGCGCAAACCTGGCCCGTTCCTGCTCCAAAGACCTTCATCCCTCCTGTCCTCAGCTGCCTGCTGTGCTCCGTGACGCGGCTCTCGCACATCTGGGGGGAATGGGCTGGCCTCCTCCTCCTTGTCCACCACCAGCATTGCTCTTTGCTGCGATTAGATCTGTGAGGTCAGCTAAAGACGAGCAAGCTGGGTTCTTATCGCAGAAGACATGCTCTGATGATGAGGATGCTGTGTAGGAGCCAATGGATGGTGCGATGTGACCTGCAGCATCTTTACTGCCAACAACGATGCACGAGAAGAAGACAGCACAGGTTGGCTCTAAGATCCCAGTCTGACAGGTAGAAAAGATGGTGTCCCCTGTCTTGTTTGAGCTCCAGAGTCACAGACACCAAATATGCTCATTTTACTCCATTTTCTGTTTAATTTGTAAAAAGTTGGACAAGAAGCACTGCGGTCTGCAACTGTTAACCGCTGCTAACTCCTGCAGCCCTGGGGAGTTTCCAAAGTGCAGGTGAAGTTAACACTAGGCCAAAAGTTTGGAGAGGGAAGGAAAAATGACTCAGATGCACCTGCAGGCTCATCTGTCTGCCTTTGATGCCAGGTGGAGGAGCAATTGATACACCACTCTGTTAGCGAGGAATTGAAATATAACAATATAATTAAGACCAATTACATGGTTTTATGGAAACGGATTTTGTCAGACTAGCATGGTGCTTCTTGAGGAGATTAAAAGATTGGGTGATAACGGAAAAGTGCTTCTAGGTGAATTTCTGACAGAGATGCCTGAGCTGGTGCCACAGACGGCTCTCAGGAATCAAGCGCACAAGCCACTTCGCGCACAGTGAACGGGTGATCTCAAAACCAGGAGTAACTACTTTGCTGTATTCCTGGCCAGGTCTCAGCTTTCACATCTGTCAGAGGTTTCCTGGAAAAAAAAATCAAATTGGGAGCGCTTTCCAGGAGAAGCGTAGGGCTGTGCAGTCTTGATGCCCTCTCTCCCCAGAGGCCAGGACAAAAAGCCCAGCGCTGGGTTCCTCACATCTGCGGAGATGCAGGGAGAAAAGTCAGTCCCTTGGCTGGCAGGAGCTACAAACCAGCAAATCTTTTAGCAGAACACAAGAGACTTGTTGCAGTGGCTGAATCATAGAATCACAGACTGGTTTGGGTGGGAAGGGACCATTAAAGCCCACCCAGTCCAACCCCCCTGCCAGGAGCAGGGACATCTCCAACCACATCAGGTTGCTCAGAGCCCCGGCCAACCTGGCCTGGAATATTTCCAGGGATGGGGCACCCACCACGTCTCTGGGCAACCTGGGCCAGTGTGACACCACCCTCAGTGTAAAAAAAATTTTCTTTATGTCCAATCTGAATCTATCTCCTTCTATTTTAAAACCATTAACCCCTTGTCCTATCACACCAGGTCCTGCTAAGGAGCTTCTCCTCATCCTAAGATTCTGATCAGGGCCACTGGGACAGATCCAGGTTCCTCTGAGTGAAAGAAGGAAATCAGCGCATTGCATCCCTATTAATTGCTCACAGCTAATGAGCCTTATGAGGTGAGGGCACAAGGTCTCTCTACTCAGAGGTCTCGCTCCCATCCAGATCTGGAGCATCAAGGGAGAGGAGGGAAGAGGAGCAAGAGGAGGCTGAGGCCAGTTGATGTCCATCAGCCCGTTGTGAACAGACACCCGCAGAGCTGGAGCGCGATGCTCCCTTTCCGACAGTGGCAGGATGCTGTGAGATACAGGCTAGTTTCACAGCAGGACCAGCATGTCCCTGCCCAAAAAAGAGAGGAGACAACACCAGGAAAGAAAGCAGCTGGGAGGGGCTGAAGTAACTTTTGCTTCACTTGAAAAATTTTTCCCCACAACGTCAACTGAGCAGGAAACATTGCTAAAACTCCAGAGAATCCCAAACACCTGCAGGGTTTTCCCTCCCAGGAATTAGGAGTGACTCCCAGGGCAGAAGCAGTGTCACAAAAGCGGGCAACCCAGAGTCTGACGGGTGCTTTCACTTCCAGACCTCACTACGTGCCGTATCCTTTAGTCACCCAGGCCCTGCACAGCACACACTCCTTCCTGGGGTTTCCAGCTGGCAAAGGCAGGAGGGGACAGAGCAGGCGAACAGAATTTCTCCTATTACACCCTGTGCCATGTGGCTGGTAATCGGAGTTTCTTCTTGCAAACAAAAGGGAAGAGATGTTACCCTGCATGGGACTTCCAGCAGGGCTCAGCAACCATGTGTTGCTCACACAACGTGATTTTGCCCCTTGGAGTTATGGCCTGACTCTGCACGGATCCACATCCCTCCGTTCACCTTATCTTGCTGGGGAAGGGGCTGCTCCGCAGCATCCCGTAGGCAGCACCCAGCTTTGGCTCCCTCCAGCACCTGGAGGGGCTTTCACCCACTCCCCAGTTCCCAGAGGAAGCAGGACCGGAGGTTTGTTTACGGGAAGGTGTTACACAGGACTCTCATTATTCTCCATTTAAGTCACTTCTCATTCCAGTAGATGTTTATATATACTGATAATTATATGCTCAGCACACAGATGTGCATAGAGGTCTGCAGTCCGAAGGTGCTGCAGAAATGTCTCACCTCATCCACTCCCAAGGCAACGTCTGACCCCACGCCATCCTGGCTACAGTACCTGAGCGAGCTGCTCCGTGCTCCTTCAGCAGCTCGCAGGAGATGCACAGCAGCACCTTCTCCTGTGACACCTCCTGGGATTGCGCGCGACCGTGCTGTACCCAGAAAAGCTGTGGAGATGCAAACAACACAGCTGCGAAGATCCAGGTTTGGTTCTTCTTCTGCTCGCTCTGCCTTGAGCATGAGCCAGCGACACCGCGAGCACCTCAGCAGCAGCAGCACAACTTGGAGGCTGCAAGGCACAGTCCTTGCCGCAAGCGGCTGCAGGAGCTGGGTTGTCAGCCTTTCGCTTTGCCCTGAACATGACGGATGAACACGCAGCACCCCGCAGATCACCCCCGTCCTCCACAGACCTCCAGCAGCAGAGCCCTGCTCGGCTCCCACCCACAGCATCCCAGCAACGCACACAAACTGGGGTCACCACGAGCAGACTCCTTCCCACCTCAGTGTCCCCAGCAGCTGCTGGAAATGCCTCTTTTTTTTTTTTCCTACGTGTTCCCTGAGAGCTTTCCTTTTGGGGCACAGCTCCGGAGCAGCTCCAATTTCTTCCTGGTGAAGAATTTCTTCCTTCTCTCCTGTGAGCAGGTCCCTGACAGGAGGTCTCTGCGCAGACAGCATCTCGCACACACAGAGCTGCTTGCACCGAGCCAGCAAAAAGTCAGGCACGAATCCGCCGGCTGAAACACCAGCGCAGCAGAGCTGTGCATCGCTTGGCTGCAGGGCCGTGCGGACTCTCAGTAACTTTTAGTACCTACAGCCACATAATGAGTAAAAGCCTTGAACTGGAAATGCAAATAGACATCTAATTCATATTTAATAAGGCAATTAATGTTCTGTGTGTCCAGTAAAGTACCACCCCGCTCCTATCACCCATTTAGTGAGGTTGCTCCACATAATAAATTCCATATGAGTGATAACGGCTGTATTTGGAATTACGTTAATAACTGTGCACGCGTGTCTGAAACCAGGGAGAGGAGGGTATCGCGAAATGTTCTGTAATTGCCCATCAGCGCCAAATGAACGAATCAATCGACTCCCCTCTCACCCTGGCCGAAGGGACCTGCTCTCAGGCGCTGAAGCAGCCACCATGGTGTACAAGTGGCTGATGCAAAGGAAAGATTTAAAGGGAAAAATTTTCTGCAGTGTTTCAAAGTTTCCTACCCCAGTCTGGGTGGGAAACTTGCATCTGGCTGCATCTGTGCAGGTATTTGACTTCTTAGGTTAGTTGCAGTGAGAAAATCGATGATTTCAGATACCCTGGAAACAAAAAAAAAATATGTTTAAATAAGCCTCAGTTAAATTAAATCCTAAGAGGAACGAGGAAATATCAAATTCAAATTGAAAAGAAAGGTTTATTTTGAGCACTACCAAAAACTTTAGAAATAAAATGGATATTCATTTCAAAAGAAAGCACAATACAGTAAATGTAATTTATTGAATTATTTGTTTCAATAATACATTTAATTTTCAGTATTTAAGTAGAAACATTTTAGGGAGAGGTGCCAGTTGAAAAGCCTCAATTCCTTTCATGATCTTTATGTTTTTCTAGCTCAGTGATTTGCTGTCATAGACACAGATTGAAGCTACATCACTTCTTCTCTAATGAAATAGGATTTCATCCCAACTATTTTTGTCTTTGTCTCCTGTGCCTGTGTCCACAGCTGGCAGTGCACACAGACGCTCGCCCGCTGTGCAATTCACACATGTGTGGGAAGGCACTTGCACCTCTGCACACTCACACGCACTCGTGCATCTTCACGGCCAGCCAAAGGGCCTGAGCAGACAAGGCATTAGGAATATTTTAGGATAGTCTTCTATGTGATTGACAGTCTTTTTCTAGCTTTGCTGATGGCTACTTGGGGTAGCGTCACCCAGTTGGTCAGCTTGCAGCTTTTAACCCAGAGCATGTAAAGGACTTCAGAGAACTTTAGCCCAACTTGCTACCACCAACTCCATGGCTTAGTCTCATCAAGTCTTTAAAACATCCAGGAACAGAGATTCCCCTCCTGTCTAGTGTCCCAGACTGCACCACCCTCCTGGGGAAGAATGCCAAGAGCATCTCAGGTTGCAGCTTTTGGGCAATGCCCCTTGTTACACCACCTGGCACAACCAAGAGGAGATTGGAACCTTCTTTTTTTTTTTGTGAGAGACCTGCTTCATGGAAAGGCGTGCAATCTGGCCTTTGAGCAGGCTGTGGTGTAAATGTTAGGGCAAAAGGAACAGGCGCTGAGCCAAGAGGAATAGTGTGACCCAGGAGGACCACACACAGTAGCACAGCCTGCGAGAAGGCCTGGCTCTCAGCTCTGCCCAGCCACTTCACAGGAGTTGGATTTTCCCAGCCTCACCCTGTCCCTCTTCACATGGGCTTTCAGCCAAGACACGCACACCATGGCATGAGGACCAAGTCGTATTAGGGATTTCTGAGCTCTTCTTCCCAAATGCAGCAAGCTGAGGAAGAGGTAAGGTGTCCTAATGTCATCAATCCCTTGGCAAGGGAAAAGCTTTCAGGCTTTGTCTTGAAGATCAAGCACTACCCAACAGCCAGCCTGACAAGGTACACCCCACAGCGTCCACTCCACCGTGCTCTGTCCCACGAATGGGCAACAGGAGTTAAAGCTGTGACTGGGCTGGCTTTGCTTGCAGGGCGTTGGTCGCTCAAGTACGTGAAACTCACTGCAAGGCCAGAAGCTTCCAAGTCTTTTCACTTCTTACTGCCCCATCACACTGAATTGTACATGGGTGTGGCCACTGGAGAAGATGGACTCTGAGGATGTCTGGGCTCAAGGGTTTTTTCCTGACTTATTACTCAGTGTCTGGAGGACTTTGGTGTGCTTTGGAGGCCCAGACTCATTTTGATACCCCTGAAGTATCACTATCATCCTTGCAACCACTACTCAGCTGTCAGCTGACTGGTCCTCACCTCTTTCCTGCTGACCAGCTCCTTGCTGCTCAAAGCCCTTAAGTGATCTTGCAAAAGCTTCTTCCCTAGGAGTCTTCCTGAGCCAGAAGCCCACAAAACTCACAAGCAGGGCCTACAGTTCAATGTGGATCCTTACCCCACAGCAGACCATTGGATGGAGCTCCCCAGGACCACTGCACACTGGAGTCACAGCTCTGCTGTGCAGCAGGGGCCCAAAGCCATCGCTGACGTCCAAGGACCCTCGACCTCAAGCATGGCTGGCAGTAAGGGCTGCTCAGCCATCACTCAAGCACCACAGCACTACATGTCTCAGGAGCTGGGCTTCAACCCCAGAGCATGGATTGGGAGCAGCCCTGAGGAGAAGGATTTGGGAGTGATGGTGGATGAGAAGCTCAACATGAGCCGGCAACATGCGCTTGCAGCCCAGAAAGCCAACGGTACCCTGGGCTGCACCCCCAGCAGCGTGGACAGCAGGGCGAGGGAGGGGATTCTGCCCCTCTGCTCCGCTCTGGTGAGACCCCCCTGCAGCGCTGCGTCCAGCTCTGGAGCCCCCAACATCAGAAGGCCGTGGAGCTGTTGGAGATGGTCCAGAGGAGGCCAGGTTGGCCGGGGCTCTGAGCAACCTGATCTGGTTGGAGATGTCCCTGCTCCTTGCAGGGGGTTGGACTGGGTGGCTTTGAAAGGTCCCTTCCCACCCAAACCGTTCTGTGATTCTGTGATCCTGTGTAGCCCACCACTGACTAGCCGGGACTGGGTTCAGTCCTGTGGTTTCTAACGGGTTTACAAAGCAGGGCCAGCCCTGCCTGCAGGATGCACCGCGGGAGTGTCCCTGCCAGCTCCGCTGTGGATCCTCACCCCATCCCTTGGAGCTGCCTTCCCTACAATCAGGAGCCAACAGGGCTACAGCCATCAAACGTGCATTTGCTTGGGCAAGCTGGAGACCCCCTCCTACCCAGCGCAACCCCCCTGCATCCCCCTTCCCCAGCCCCTGCCCAAACCCTGGCTGCCAGCCCGGCCGCGGTCCAGCACGCAGCCCCACTTGTAGCTGAGCCCTGCAAGGGCTGCCGGGCTGGCGAGGTAGGCAGATGGAGATGCAAAAGCCTAAGCCACATGGAGATCACCTCTGCTAGCACCAGAGAACAGCTCAAAAGGCAAGCATCCTTTCTCCTTGCTCTCAGTCTCCCTCTCGGTTTCTTTTAAGCATAAAAACGGCAAAAAAAAAAAAAAAAAAAAAAAAAAAAAAGAAAAAGAAAAAAGAAAGGGAGGGGGGAGGAAAAAAAAGAAAGGGGTGATTTCCAGCCAGGCAGTAAAATGCCATCTGTCTCCAGTCGGCTCATGTGACACTGACAGACGTCCACTGCAAGCCGGAGCCAAAGGCACTGCAGCCGTGATCCTCATCACAGCGGGCGAGGGAGCACCCCTTCCCCAGCCTCCGCTCTCTCCCCAGTCCATCAAGAGTTTTAGAGCCTTGAGAAAAAAAATAAAATGGGCTGATCCTTGCTGCCCTTCCCGCAGGGAAACATGCCCAGGGCGGTGGTGGAGGTGGCAGTGTTGGACTTCAGAGCAGGGCTGTCCGTGCAGCCTGACTTTTACTGGGCTGGGATCTCCTCGGATCCACCTGTTTCCCTCTCAAAAGCAGCTCCTGGAAAACAAAGGGGATGAACAGCAGGCAACCCACCACCCCCACACAGCCCAACTGCTTAATTGCCTCTAGGGAAAGAGCCTCGCTGACCCTGGAAGAGCGGAGAGGAACAGGGAGTTGTTGTAGAAGGCAGACGTGCTGCCCTGGCTGCCAGTGACCGGCCGGGCTGGCCCTGGTCACAAAGAGGGAAGCTGCAACTCACATTTCCTGGGAGCACAGCTGGGATGCTGCCTCACGACAAGTGCAGGACAAAGCCAGCCTGGCCCCTGTCCCACCTCCACCAGCCAGACTGAAGTAGCCTGTCAGTGCCTGCCAAATCACTGGTCATGCTAGATGAAGCCACCAGAGAAATGACACCACATTTCACACTATGTCCTCCCTGCTGCCTTCAGGGACAGCTCTGGTGCTTGGCGTTGTCAGAAGGAGAGAAGGACTGGACAAGCAGCTGTCTCATAAGGATGGGCAAAGAAACTGCAAGATTGGCCCAGGATAACACCAGGCCATGTGGCACAGTGCCAGGGCAGCACCTCTCCCATCTCCCTGCCATCAGGAGAAGCCGCCATACAGAGCTGCTGCAATGAGATGCCCCTGAGCACACCATGAACCCAGGCTGCGAAGCTGGGAGGACCCTGACGTATCACACACAATTTGCCCAGCAGACCTCCCCCAGCTCCCGGTCACAAGTTTGCTGCCCACCAACATCTTACCAGCTGTTCCTACACAGTTTGACCCCCAACTGGTCCACCTGACCTCTGCAACTATCCCTGACCCCACAGTTATCTCAGGTGACACCTTTAGAGACTCCTAACCACGTCCTGCTCCCCTGGATGCCTGCCCTGCCTGTGCCTCCAGGGCTTTTTCAGGAGGATGGTGCATGTGTCTCGCCACGGGGACCGGAGCTCAGGGCTGTTGTGGGGACAGGGAGGGCATCAGTACATGAAGGGCTTTGAGCCAAGACAAAAATGGTCTCAGCCCATGGTCCACGAGAGGGATGGAGACAGGCGTTACTGCAGGTGGGGCTGGGAGGTGTGGAGCTGCATCCAGTCCTGGGTACGGCGAAACGCTCTGAAACAGCCTGGCCCTGCTGTGTTTAACCTGGCTAATGATTAGCTAGATAGGACGTGGCCATTCAAGGGCGCAGGGTGAAAACAGCCCTTCTGCCTGTGCTTACACAGCACACACAGCTGGGCCATTCCCACAGCCAACACCCAGAGAGAGCGACAGCAACGGGAAACATGCCAGCTCGGGAGCAGCATCCAAGGGCTTGGGCCAGGAGAGCGGCCCAGAGGATCCTCCAAGCAAGAGCTGACCCCAACGTACACAGTTGAGTCTCTCTGCAGAGATGTTTTTGCATGCGAAGGCAAATCCAGGGAACTGGGATCTCACTCTTTGTCCTTGTGGCATCCATCAGAATTTGAGCCAGGAGTTCATGTGAAGCTCTGGGGTCACAGAAAAGGCCTCCTTGTGTGTCTCATACTTGGAGACCCCACAATTTGCTACAACACCCTCCTACCTGCCCAGAGAGCAGGTGCTTTCTCCTCCAGAGCCAGCTGCAGCAGTTTTACAGCAAATTCCTTCCTTTCCCTACCCAGTTCAGCCTCCCATGTCCCCAGGATCCTGCCTAAAGTCAGGCATGGCTGCCGTGATGGAGGACAGCAGGACTTTGGTCAGGGTACTATCCCACCTCTGCAATGAGAGATTGTCAAAACTGAGAAAATAGAGAGTGTGGCCATGGCTGAAGGGATCCCTGCCAACCCAAGAAACATCCGTCCTGAAATCTCATACAAAGCCACCCTCTGACCTAAAGCTGAAGGCATCAGGTTCTGTGCATCCTCCAACCTGACAGCAAAAAGTGAGGACCAAGAGGCTGAAGGAACGGAGAGGGTGCTTGGCCTGAATGCACGCGTGCTGTACGCCGTGGGATCAAAGGGCCAGGCAACGGTGGTGTGAACCCTGCACAAGCAAGCACAAACTGCAGATTTTAAGCCAGCTCTGCACAGAGCGGGAGGTTGGACCAGAGATCTCCAGAGGCCTTCCTAAGCTAATTGATTCCTTCAGCCTCTTGAACTTTTGCTCTTTGCTGGCCAGTGAAGATAAATGGGCCCAAACACAGGTTCCCATTTAAGGCAAGTTTAAGGGAACTCAAGGACTGGATTTGACTGGCTATAAATACAATTGGGTTTATAGCATAGGTTTGCATGGCTCTGGGGAAGCCAAGGCTTTACATATCTCTTGCATATGCCTCCCTCTCAAGTTAATATTATTCTTCTTGCGAAGAGGAAACCACTTAAAATTGCTCTCACAAGTGCTTCTCATCAGCTTGAGTGAACAGAAGAATGAATATGAACTGATCTTAGTTAAAGGAAGTCCACTTCAGTTGTCAATTAGGGGTTCAAAGCCACTTAATTAATACACTTCACCTCCCTGTACACAGATCCAAAGAGACACCTTCCATCCACTTCCACTGCTCAGCAACTGAACAACCCTACTCAATCCACATGATATTTGAAGATCTTAGTAAACCTCACTTAAGTCAGATCCAAAATCTTCCAATTCAGCAGACCCAGAACGATTTCCAGCATTTCATTAGTGCTTTGCTCCACACAGAAGCTGGCATCTGGTGAAATGCCTTAGAAGCAGCAGCAAACCCCAGTTCTAGAGATGCCATAAATTTTCACATGCTCTGGAGTTTCCAAAGCTTTCTCTTCTCTCAGACCACAGAGAGCTGAACCTGCTGGGGACACATGCCCCACATCTCCACACTACACTGACAACAGGGGCTTCTGATTTTTTTTTTGTTGTTGTTATTGTTTTGGCAATAACCGCTCATTCGACACCTGCCCCCTCAAAGCATGATAGTTCCAATCCAAGCAAGAGATCAGACTCAAGACTTCTGAGGTCCCTTCCAGCCAACGTTTGTAGGCCAACAAGTCTTGTTTCACAGTAGTCCCTGCCTTCCCAGAGGTGAATGCTTCTTTACCCTGTTTCTCCTGCCAGTTCTAGATGATCCCTCTTGGAAATTATCCCTCAGCACCACCGCTTACCTTTGCAAGCAGCAATGGCAGAGCACTAGCAAGACACGCACAGGTCTGACTGGGGTGCGCAGGAGTCTGGCTGCATCTCGGGTCCATACAGGTTCCTGCTTCCCACTGTGCAGTGCTCCATCTGCGTGCAAACAGCTTTCTCTCTGTCTGTCCCTCCATCTCTTTCTCTCTTTCCTTCCTTCCTACAAATTCTTTCTTCCTTCTGCCTTCCAGTTCTTTCATTTATTCTTTCTTTCCTTTATTTTCCTTCCTTTCTTCCTTCCTTGCTTTCTCTCTTACTTTCTCTTTCTTGCCTTCTTTCTTTCTCTTTCTTCTTTCTTTCTTTCTTTTCCTCTGCATTCATTTGAATGACAAAGGTTTCTGATTACCGTCCTCCTGGGGAATCAAACAGCAAGGCTGCTGCTCACTTACAGCCTGGCAGATTAAGATAGATAAAGGGAGAGATTTGTATATTGACTCTGTGTTTATGTAACTCATGTGCAAGGCCTGGCCAGGAGCAAAGGGGGATCTGACCCACATAAATAATAACGAGCAGCATTTTTAAACTAAATCATCTGGAAAATTCACAAATGATTCCATCAGCTCCTTCTATTGTGTCACTAGAGGGTCATAAATAATTCAGCCTTGCTCAAATATTTATGGAAATCAATTTAGCCCTCAGTCCAACGTCACCTCCCTGAGAAAACAGTTTCTTTTCGTATCTCAAGTGCAAACCGACTGCCCTCCATCCCACCAGCCTCCCTGGGGCCGAGGGCACCTGTAACCTCCCAGCAACACGGGCGCCAGCCCAGCTGAGCAGGGCCCCAGACAGCGCTGGGGCCACGGGACCACCAGGAAGATGAAGCTGCACGTGCTCCTCCAGGAGAGGAGTGGGTCCAGCACCTGCCCCTCTTCTGCTGTGACCATCCTGAGCTTCACGATGGGGCATCTGCTCTGGTCCAGGGCAGCTGTCAGCTCCGGAGCAGAGGCATGGTGATGGGCGAAGCTGCTGGCACATGGAGAGCAGCTCCTGCCCAGGTGACAATCGGTGCTTGGAGCAACAATCCCTGCACAGGAGAGAGAGGCTCCTCGATGTGATCGAAGGTCACAAAACAAACTCCCACAGGAGCAAGCAGCCCCAGGGAGCTCTTCACACCCACTCCCGGGGCAAGGTCCATGGCTCTGCCATGCCCACTAAGAAGCAGCTGCTGTACGATCTGCGCATGACCCGGCACTTGCAGCTCTCTTCCTTGCCTCCTCTCTAGCTGGCACACAGCAAGGATTCCCAAGACCTCTCTTCCCAAAAGCAGAGCGGCCACGCAGGCTGCCCATCATGACCGGGACACTTCCTCACGTAGAGTCCCACGTCTGTTCCAGGCAGCAGTGCAATGAACTGGGCAGACACTGGGCTGCATGCCGTTTGGGGATCTGGGGTAGCACAGCCACGCTGCACTGACCAGGAACCCAAGAAGCACTTGTAGTGATCTGGGAGAGACTATGCTCCTGTGTTTCCACCACTGGAATATTTCTGCACCAAAAGCACCAGCCTACAAGCTTTGCCTCAAGCGCCCTTTGGCTTGAGCACCCGCAGCAGGAGCCAAGCCTGGTGGGGAGAGCTCAGGGAAGGCTTTTGAGTGTATGGCCAGGGTCACTGACATCCACAGTGGTGAAACATGGGAAAACTTGCACCTGCATGTCCTTGACCCAAGTAAACTTGACCCAAGCCCTTGCAAAGCTGGTGCCACTTAACTGCATTGTCAGATATGATGGGGACGAGATTCATAGCTCAAATGGCCAAGCTTAAGAAGAGGCTATAGAAATGACCGCCAAGCTGGAATAAAATGGCACTGACCCTCTATCACGTCTTCTGTACATAAAAGTAAACTCCAGAAAAGGAAAAATCAAATAAACCAGTGCCACAGACTAGGCACGCAGAGTTTCACATCTACTTTTCAAGGTCTTCTCCTAGGGCCACGTCTCCCAGCACAAGACCACTGACACCTGCTTTTCAGACTCTCCTCTTTCACCCATACATGACAGCAATGCTGAGGCACCCTCGAGGCCCACAGACACCCCATGGTTGCATGTCCGTAGGTGCCACTAGATGAGAGCACCACTGTTGCTCCCACATACAAGAGGACCAGTGATCTGCAGTGGGGACACTTGCAAGGGGTTTGCTTGTGCAAAACCTTTACTTCAGGTGACCATCCCAAATGAGTCGCCCTTCTTGTCTCCGGGCTAGCCATTCTCCCTGCTAGAGTTCCCAAGGAGCAGGCAGCTTCACTGGGGAAAGGAGAAAGGGACAGTGGAGCTAACCAGAGCTATTAGACCTGCTCCCGGAAAGCTGCAGCAGTAGTCACGCTCTGCTTGCACGTTGAAGAGCAGCGTGGTGCGATTTGCCTGCAGCTCCCACCGCGGGGGCACATCTCCCACGGCACGCCTGGGCATGGCAGACAAGGGATCAGGATGTACACAGATGCTGCTAACATAGAAGAGCTTCCCTGGAAATAATTAGCACTTGTTAGGAGAAAATCCTAGAGAAATTTTTAATAAAAAGGTGAGTAGAATTCTTTTTCTGGTTTTTGCTCTCCCTGTCTGGGAAAGTCCCTCTCCTGTCTGGCATTTACGATTTGGGGTCTTTGAAATATTATTTTTCTTTGTCAGACTGGTGATTCATTACAGATAAAAAAAAAAATGGATGTTCCTGGGCTGCAGAGTCCTGAACTGCCCAACATTTGGGATGCCACCTAATGATTCTCCTTAATTCATAGCCCCACTGTAAAAGTCTCTGCCTCTACACTCAGTGCAAGGACATCACCTGGTCTCTCTGCAGAGCTGTTCCATGAAAGCGTGTGCATTAGCTGTGTTTTATTGAAAAAGGGGTTAATTTGTGCCCTCTTCTCCCCCAAGCACAGTAACACAATCAATCTCAATGGAGCTGCTTGGCTTTCTCCTCCCTTCTCCAGCCTTCACTTCTTGGCTCGTAATAAATTATTCAGCTTTCCTAAATATGCATAGGGGTCTCATTAACAACTAATTTTGCTTATTTAAAACAACTGCATAATCAAACCACTATAGTGTTTCGCCTTTCTTATAACCATGAATTATTCACGTGCTGGGAATCTGCATACAAATTTATTGGTTTTTAAAAGGGTGCGTTTTTCAGAGCCTGGAAAAAACCAAACCCTGGTTATTCTGGGTTTGAACATTTTGGCCCAAACTCCCATTTAACAAATCATAGGGTGTTTTCCTGGGAACATACAGCAGGCAAACCCATAGCATCACCAAATGCACCTGGAATTCCTGAGTGCAACAAAAGGGACCGTTTCCAACATTGCAATAAATCATTTGCACAATCTTGACTTGCAGCCCTTTCCCAGAGCGCTAATGGTTTATTGTTGCAGCATCCATTACACACGGACTTCTTGGTGCCTGTAGGTGCTCCCGTCCGAGCCATAAAGAAGAGCACCTGGGCAAGGAAGGGACATCTTGCAAACGCTTGCAAAGCCACCAGTATCGCTGGATCCAGTCTGGGCTTATCCCACAAAGAAAGCACTAAAGAGAAAAAGATGTACGGGTTCAAGAGGGAACATGCACCGCTGCGTGCTCTCAGCCTCAGGCCTGCTCAGCCACCACCACTAAGGGACGCAGAGCATTTAGCACCCGCACACATGCCCTGGCACATGCACACTCCTCGATTCCTATGTGGCCTGTTGCATCTTTTCTCATTCTGAAGCTTTTCTGCAGACCTGTGTTTAGAGTTCCACCCCCAGAGCCTACATCCTCCTTGCATAGATCTCTGAGGAGCTGGTCCCATTCTGCTCTTAGGCTCATAGAATTACAGAGTAATTCACGTTGGAAGGGATCTCTGGAGGTTTCTAGTCCAACTCCCTGCTCAAAGCAGGGTCAGCTATGAGATCAGACCAGGTTGCTCACAGCTTTATCCAATCTTGTCTTGAAAACTTCCATGGGTGGAGACTACAAAACTTCTGAGCATCCTATTCCACCTGTTCCATGAGGACTGTCCTCGGGGTGAAAAAGTTCTTCCTCATATCTGTTCTGAAACTCTCCTTTTTCAATTTATGTTCATTGTGTCTTGTCCTCTTGTCATGTACCACTGTGAAGATCCTGGGTCTCTCTTCCTGATAAACTCCTTCCCCAAACACTCCTGGTTATCCTTGCTCTCCAGCCTTCAAGGCCTGCCTAAATCTCAGGCTCTGCGATCTGGGAGAGCAGTGGCCTTGAAGACAGCCACAGCATCACAAAAGCTTCCACAACCATCTCCTTATTCTCAAAAAGGGCATTTTTGGAGGGGGCTTTGACAGTTCCATCGCATGAAAAGGAACTACAGTGAAATGGAGCCATGGAGCAGTGACCTTGAACTCATTGCAAACAAAAAAGGATTTAGAAACATCTATGCTTTTTCTTGTAGGTACCTCCAGGGGCTCAGACCCAGGCAAATCATATCTGATGGTGGTTGGAGGTCTGAAGGGGAGATGAAAAGTGCCTCCATGCTCCCCAGCTGGAGTCTTTGGTACAAACCCAGCACAGACAGCTCCTTCCTGAATATGCTTTCTGTGAGAAAGCCATGGCTTGTCTGACCCACGTGCCATGTGAGCTTCCTCACTGGACGAACATCAGATGGTCCATTTTATTTGTCCTTTCAGAACTGGTCAGGCTTTTTTTTTTTTTCTATTGGCTTAGTAGGGACTAGCCTGCTGTGTTTTAATTTGTCTTCTTACTCTTTCATGATAAAAAACCCACAAGTCACAGGAGGAACACAGATCTGTAAATGTTGCTTTATAACACAGCAGAGTCCTGAGACAAGATCTCCCTTTCTTCCTTTCCCTGTGTGTCTGCGTTGCTGGCTGGCTGGCTATCAATTCATCTGCTTGGCTGCAGCTTCTCGGGGTGTCACTCAGAAACAACCACTACATGGAGCAGTCTGAGGATCTGATCCAAATCCCAGCCCTTACCTGTCCTGCGATGGTCTGGAGTTTTCAGCCAGGGCTTTTTCAGGAAGGACCCGGTGGTGACAGTCACAGATAAGGCAGAAGGAGCTGGGATGGGAAGATCTGCTTTGCACAAAGCGTGCGGTGGGATGTGGGATGGCTGTTTACCCCTGTCTCACACATTTCTCTTGAGGCAGTGGTGTGCTGACCTGTCCATCCTTGAATGAGGGATGAATCTGCTCCTTGCTGGCACTGCAGAGGTGCCAGCACACCGTGTCACAGCAAGGCCACCTCAGAGCTGGCAGGACTCACTGCTCTGAGTCACTCGTGGCTCTGCCAGAGCTCCTCACATTGCACTTGGAGAAGGTAATCACACTTAGGGTGACCTGCAGAGACCAAGAAATGGCAGATACTTTCAGGCTGTTTTGGATCTCTTCTCAATGGTCTATGTCCCTGAGCTCCCAAGGCCATCGCTTCTCCAGCTTGTGACACCTCTGTGATCACGACCTCCTGCTCCTCCCCGCACAGCTCAGCTCTGCGGCCCCTCCACCAGCCCAGCTTTGCTGAAGAACCAAATGCTTCTGCCCTGTCCGAGGCTGGACAGTGAGGATAGGGGTCGGGGTGGATGATGCAGGAAGGGTAGGAAAAGTGGAAAGCAGAGATGAAAAGGCACTGGCAGGAAAGGGTAGGGTAACACTGGTAAGCTGTTCCTCATAATCAAGGAGCTGAAGCAGCCAAACTGGTTATTTGTGAGCCAGGGTCCAGTGAATCTTTGGAAAAGTATTCCACCGCTTAAATCAGAGAAAATCTTCTTAAGATAGAGTAGCTAAAACCCCAGCTCTGATCGAACAGATGAATGATCCCAGGAGAAACTTCATTTAATCAGAACAGCAGGAACTTGACAAAAATCCCAGTTGTACACCAAGGGACATATTAACCGGAATCCTGCTGTGGCAGACCTGCACATAGGCGTAACTTTGCCACCCAGGAGCAGCTGTACTGACAGCAGCGGATCTGCTTGAAGTGCATCTGAACACTTGCTCTCAAGAGCTAATTTTGTACAGGCAGCAGCCCTGAAACAGCAGCTTCTGGGAAACAGAACCAAGAACACAGACAACAGGCAAGGAAAAGAGACCGTTTCCAGCCTGGATGCTGAAGAAGTTCTTGGCGGTGTGGCAAGGAGGTTTTGGTTACTGTTGAAGGAGCAAGTTTGTGCTCTCGTTTTGGAAACAGTAGAAGGAGATCTGTGAGTTCCAACGAAAATCATCTGAAAGGCATCCACTTGACTTTAGTTGGGAGAGTGCTCAGGTGGGGACCGCAGTCGGACAGGATGAGTCACTTAGCAGAGTGCAATCCATGTGTCGCTTGAGGCAGATTGTATCTTGCTCCAGGAGTCACAGTCCTGTGTGCAAAGAGCCTCTACGTCAAAAAAGTCCCGTTCACTACCTTGAGATTGAAATCTGCACTCCATGGCCCCTTTCCACCTTAACAGGAGAGGAGAAAGGTACACACGTGCTGGGTTCACACAGAGCACACTGCTGGTGGGCACCAACAATGAGGACAAGGAACGTGGAGTTTCATGCAGAGATTAACGTGCCTCCAAAAATCAACCTGCATAAATTGTAGGGGGTACCTCCATTGGGCTCCATGTAGCTTCAGATACCTCCTAGAAAAACTTAGGGGTTTTTTTTCCCTCTTTAAGATCTGGCTTCTGTCTCTGTTTCTGTGTCTTCAGCGTGTCTCTGTTCCTCTGCTACAGCCCCCTGCACTTTATGAGAGCTAAGTGCATCCCGGGATTGCGGTGCAGAACTGGTAACCAGGATACCTGGGTCCTGCAGAGGGTGGAGAAGGTGCCGTCCTCGACTTGTTCGGTGAGAATGAGCCAGACCTCGTTTTCCCAGATGGAGATGGTTCTATTTACCCACATACGTAAACACAGCTTTACAGCCTGGGTTAATGTTGATTTCCAAGTGACTGCAGTAAAGTCTCATCCAGTTCTTAGCACCCATTCGGAGTTTTCCTCTTTCCCAGCACTTCACAGGTCAACTGCAAAGCAACACAAAGGCATCAAGAAGCTGATATGGGTGGTGTCAAAGCACAGCTCCTTCCTGAAGCTGCTTTTCAGAATGTGTTCCCTGGGACAGACCCCTCACACAGCACCCAAGAGGAGGAGATCACTTGGATCTCCTCTAGATGCCTTTTACCCATCACAGCTCAACCTCCTGATGAGTATTCCAGATCTGCTCTTCAGAGACAGGTGGCTGACCTGGTCTTGACACCTACGTCCAGGCAGAGCCCAGCACACCCATTCCCCGCTTACTCGTGGCTCAGTAGGAGCAGATGAAATCCAGAAATGTCATGAGAACAAATGTACCAACAGGTTGTTCATTGTTTACGCCTTTGCTGCACGTGCCTGGGTATCTCTCCGCTGGACCGCAGCGGGTGTGTGCACTGGTACTGCCCGTTCACAGCCCACCTGCCCACAGCCACCGCTGCCCTCGCTGCCCACCCCGTGGAAACAGGGAGCGGCAGGGAATGTCTGGATTCCATAAGAAGCTGAGATGCTTATATAGGCAGCATTAATTACAACCATTAACATTTAATTATAGGTTCCCTTGGTTTCCACTGTATATTTACAGCTGAAAAACCTTGCTAATTGCCTCTGCGTTTCCATAGCTCAGATGTGAACTCACGCTCTAGCGATGGCTGAACCACTCTGCATGTGCCAGACCAGCTTGTGACCTTAACGATCTACCACCCATTTACGGGCACCTAGAGAGAGCTGAGAGGAGGAGCCGGGTGTTCCCCATCAACCTCACCCGCTGCGTACAACAGCGTGTCCCAAAAATGACCTCAAGCAGTTTGGGAGAACAAGAATCTCCTTGAGATCAGCAGAGGAATAGGGTTGCAGAGTTGAGCCTTTGGGATCAATAACCCACAGGGAAGCTGGGACCTTCAGGGACACAAGACACTGCTCCAGTGGAGCTCCTTCTAAATGAACTGCAAAAAAAATCTGACCTTACGCAAAAATATGCAGATAGGAGCTGATTGCTCTCAGAGTCACATCCTGTGTGCTTCACCAAATGCCCACAATTTCACAGGGATGCGTACGGGCGCAGTGCAGCAGGGACAGCACGGAGACTTACGCTGTAGAATTGAATCATATCATGAAATGTCCCATCCATGTCCCTTCGCTGCAATCCCCTGCTCCCTTCCCGTTCTCTGTGGTGTGATGCTGCCCATGCTTGGGTGGAGGGTGTAAGTTGCCACTATGGGTTTGTGCTCCCGGTCTGGAGGGGAGCAGTGGCAGGGCATTGCAAGAAGGGAGCATCCTTGTTTCTACACTAATCCCAGAACTCTTCCAGGAAGTCGAACCTGCAGATTTGGGCCTAAATTAGGACTTTAAACACCCCTCAGAGCACTGGATGTCTCCTATCCCTGCTGCACGGGAGGCAGCTGCTTCCTCCAGCTGAATTAGGGGTTATGTGACCCAGGAACAAGAGCCTGGGAAAGATGATAATTCACTGTTTTGGGAAAGTGCTAACCTGGGTATGAGGTTCTGTGCGTGAGTCTTGTATAGCTCCCCCCTCCCCTCCCAAGGCATTCAAGCCTGGGTGACAGGTGAAGAACGCAGAACATTCTGTAATTCTCCGAGTAACTATTTTCTAGGTGCAAAAATGACATTTAGAATTTACAAGAAAATTGTTTATTAGTACATCAGTTCACATTAATACAGAGAAAACCCTTTACAAAAGTGGCCATGTGGTGTCAGGTAGCGTTTCCCCATGTCGATCACGCCAGCGAAACAGCAGCACACACTCCCAGCCTCTGAAACAGGTGAAATTCTCTGAAATCTCATGGGGACACTAGATGTCAAGAATATTTTGTCAGGAATAATGGACCTGGTTGCCTATTGCTCTCTCTGAGAAACTTCCTTCTGCAGCAGCTAGCAGTTCTGTCATTCAGGGCTGTGTCACGCCTTCTTATTCCCAATTAACGTGAAGCCACAGCACTGTCATTAGGAAAGCTCATCTCTCGGAAGGGCTACTGCAATTTAAACCTAACTTTAGCCCTGACTTACCCATTTGCTACGGTTGTTTGTGCATAATTAGCCTCCGGAAATGTTTTATCATCAATTTGCTAATCTGGACACCCCATCTAAACAGACATTTCTGGCTGCTCTCCAGCCACAGATCTTTACAGACCCCACATTTGCGCTTGGTCTGCGCTGTGCGGCTCCTTGCAGGTGGGATCGATCTGCGAGCAGGCGAGGTTTTCTGTCCTTTTTCACCGGGCTGCACCAGACCTGAGCTGAGCATGGCCGAGGAGGTCTGGCATTGATGAGCTGGAAAAAAGTCACGATGCTGATTATAGTCTGTCAGCTTCCCTAACCACTTCCAGCAATTAGATTTAAGGACTTTCTTACTAAATTTACAGAAATTGCTTCCTTCCCTCCTGTTCCTTGGAGCAGAATCAGCAGAGCCTGATCCCAGATCTGCCCACTTGCATTGTCAGGACAAACAGTTCCTGATGTATCCCGGTCAAACTGCGCCACCAGACCGGGTGCAGCCTACCCAGGCACCAGCACCCAGCTTCCCCGGGACCCTGACCTTTACCAATAATCCGAGCAAGAGCCAGCGAAGAGATTCACCTTCAAGCCAGGCGCATGTCGTTTGGCAGGTGAAGCAATGTCAGCTCACAGGCAGTGGAACCTGGGTTCCAGTCAGGAACCAGGTGGATCGGTACTAACGGATCCCAGGGGATTTGTGAGCTAATTGCTTCCCCTTTCCCCTCAACCCCATGCACGGAGTCCTCTGGCAATTCAAACTCCTCTGGCAATTCAAACTCCTCTGATCTGGACGAGGCGGGACCCACCCTTCCCCAGCCCCGGTGACACAGCCCCTTCCCTCGCACCGCAGCACTGGCCCCGACTGTGCAAACAGCCACTGCACAGGGCCAATTTGGCCCAGCACAAAGCAGTTTTTGCAGGGTTACTTTTCAGCCTGATCAAGTCCCTGAATTAGCTCAGCACAACACTGTCACAGAGGAAAGCAGGAACATGCCACCAAGGGCAGGAGCCCCAGCAGGGTCACCGAAGCCTCACTTAGAACAGTTCCTGCCATGTGAAATGGATGCACGAAAGAGAAGATGTCTGTAAGGGACAGTTCATCCCCTCTCTGCCTGCACTCTGTGTTCCTTCTCTCACTGTGTCCTTGGCATAACACAAGCTGTACCTTTCTGTGGCAGAACATTTTTTTTTTTCTCCTTGCAAAGCGCCAGGCAGCCCTGTGACACAAGGCAGGAAGCAGAATCTGTACCAGAGTCTTTCTCTCCCAGAGGGCCCATCCCCAGGAGACAGGTCAGCAGACATCCTGCAGAGCAGTGTGTCCTTTGCACATCAGACTTGGAGGGTGAAGAAACAGAACTTCTGAAAACATTTCCAAATCTCAGGGATGGCATGAATCCACCCAGCGCCTGAGTGAATGAACACGGATCTGCCCAGGCAAGGGCTTCCCGGACCACTTGGGTGCAGGAGGAACCTAAAGGTCAGCCCTCCTGCTCGGGTGCTGGGCTGTTAAAGCAAGCTCTTCTTGCCCCGGTGCAAGCACCCAATAATGGAGGTTTCTGTGCTGTGCAATTCTGAAGTTTGAAGCAAAGCTCACGAGGTGAAAAGCTGAAACTGAGCATAGCAAAGACTGGGTGTTGAGGTTCTGCAGGGGGAATCTGGGTGTCCAGGCTGTTCCCACCCCAGGAGTGGTGTGATCGGAGGACAGGCGGTGAGCAAGGAGCAAGCAGTGAGTCCAGAGGGCTGGCAGGACTGAGGCAGAGGAACACCTTTCCTGGGCAAGCGCTCATCTCAGCAGAGGGAGACTGAATTTTCAAGAATGGATAAGAAAAGTAGAGAAACCCAAATGCTGGGTGGGAGCAGTGCTAGTGCTGAGCCTGCTCTTTCCCCAACACCATTTCCAAGGAAAGAGTGTCTGTGTGTCCAGCAAGAGACTAGGATGTGTTTCTCCTCTCCATCACCTCCATCCCCATGCTTTAAACATCTCCAAGATCCCTTTCCTCCATCCCCCAGCTTGTTGAAAGCACAAAACCTGCACTCCAAGATTCCACTAAAATCGTGAGCTCATTTTTTCCTGGACCTTCTTGCCACATTTTTGTCTTCATTTCCCCCTCTCTTCTAGCTCTCCTTTCAGGGCCAGGGATATAAAGACCCTGCTTCCCTCCTGCCTTACAGGAGTAAGAGGAGCAGGCAGCAAAAGCCACTTCCAGCCAAACAAAAATCTGAAGTACCCCAAATCATCAACTTGGCTTAAAGGTCATTTAAAGTATAATTATTAAAAATCACGGGAAAACTAGGTTGATGTGCTTTGCTGTCTATGCTTGAGTCTGAAAAGGCCACATTTCTGTCCAAGTGTCTCTACCCAAGACTCCTTTTCCTAAGTGACAGCTGAGATTCACCTGTGGATGGAGCTTCCTCGGGGACCAGAACTTGCATGAGTACCGACTTTGTTTTCAATTTGAGCCCTGGGGCTTCCCAAATGCAAAACCTCAGGCAAGTTCCTCACAAAATGGCATGCAAGGTCAGCTTGGTCCTTCCTTCTGATACAGCAGAAACCAGCAGCACGCTCTTGCAAATGCGGCGAACCATAAACTGGAATGCAGTAGATGAACGATGCCTGGCAGGCTGAAGGAAGTTACTATCTGCCCTACTTGAGGCTATGCCTGGAACATGGGGAGCAGTGTTGGACCCCAGTTCAGGAGGGAGGTGGGGACACTGGAGAGGGCCAGGCCTAGGCACCCAGAGCACAGGGCTAGAGGGAGAGGCTGGGTGAGCGGGGCTAAGATAGCATGGCAAAGGGGTGGCTAAGGGCAACCTAAGAGAAGCCCACATGGAAACAGGAGATCTTCATCTTGGAATTTTTCAAGACTACACTAGACAAAGACACAGCCACCTTGATCTAGTGCTGGGGATAGTCCGGCTCCAAGTGTGAGGCTGGACTGAAGACCTCCACATGTTTGTCCACCAGCACTTCAGTGATACTGTAAGCCTCCTTGCCCCTACTATGTATCACCCATTGCTCAGTGACACTCAAAGCTTCCAGAGCTGCCAAAAATGTGAGAGAGGAACGCAGATATCCAGTGCACATTGCCAGCTCATGTTGAGCTTCTTGTCCACCAACACCTCCAAGTCCTTCTCCTCAGGGCTGCTCTCCATCCATCCTCCACCCAGCCTGGATTTGTGCCTGGGATTGCCCTGACCCACATGAAGGACCTTGCACTTGGCCTGGTTGGACTCCATGAGGTTCACACGGGCCCACCTCTCCAGTCTCTGAACGCGCTTCACCCTCCTCCTCCTGCCTTGGCCCCCAGAAAGCCCACCATGTGTTCTCCATGTGCTGCTTTCTAGAAACAGTGAAATACGGCCAGTTTGATGTGGGGTAACAGGGTTTGGCTCTGCCCGATGCTGGCTCTGTCACCAGGCTGGGTGAAAGCAGCCAGTCCCTACCTCAGGAACAGGGGGGCTCTTGCACAACACGGCTCCCCCTCTCACCGCCCCCCAGCACGCACAGCTGCCTGCACCCCGAGGACGCTCGCTGCCTCTTCCCCTGCTGAGGAAGCAGCTTCCTCCTTGCAGAGCCGCACAGGAAGCACTGCGGTATTTATAGCTCTCTCTGAGAGCGTCTTGCACAAACTCGGGGAAGAACCTACAGTCAGTTAAAAACAACCCCCGTGCACCCAGGGCTGCACCGGGAACCGGCAGCGCGGGAGATGTTCTCAACACATTCCTGGACTTACAGGTCCTGGGGAGGAGATTGTAGGACCATGTCTACCACACAGACGGGATGAGGAGCCTTTTCCAGAACTATTTCTGCTCTTCTCTGCTGCTGCCTCCTCAGTCCTCCTCACCTCCTCACCTCCTAGGTGCTACAGACATTTTGGAGGGGCTACAGAGCTGATTTGGGGTGTCAGATCGTTACAGCACTGCTTCTAAGGATGTCAGTCCTATAGAGGTGCTACTGGTTCTGGAGTGCACCCCGACAGCCTCCCATGATCATGTGAGATCAGACACACTCAAAGCCCACCAGGACAGGTCCAAGGAGTTTCACTTCTAGAGGGCTACAGTCTTCAACTCAGTTTACATGCAGTTTCCAATTGCATTGCAGCTCAGAGCGGGTTACAGGCCATGTGGCTGTAAGCGGAACGCATTCATAGGATCACCAGAGATGAGAAAGAAAAAAAAACCAAAACCCTCAGTTGTTTTCTTAAGCACGAAAGGAATCGGGAACAAAAAGCCGATGCAACCGGAGTGCCAGCCAAGTGAAGGAAACTATAACGGCTCGACTCTTTCATAACACGCTTCCCGCGGAGGGCAGCGGGGAAGCGTGACACAATAACGGCGCTCAGCCCTGCACCGCAAGGGCAACGCAGGCAGCACCGTGCGCGGGGACCTGCACCCTCCTCTGCGCCAGCAGCTGCTGGATCTTCACACAACCACCAACGCTTCTACTGCTGCTGCGTCCCTGCAAGGCAGGATAGGGTTTCTGTTCCCATATTGCAACATGCTGGATCCTTGGGAGGATCTAGGTAAACGCTCAGCACTGGGACATCTCATCTTAAAATGCGCAGCTGTGCAACTCCTGACCTTGGCGCCTTAGTCCACCGGCCCATTTACCTGTGATAAGGAGTTGCATGCTCAATCGTTGCACATCTTCAGCAGCCAGAGATACGGGAGAACTGGACAACCTTCTGCGAGGACCAAGAGCCCTTGAATCTGAGCCAGCCTCAGTTATCTGCTCCGGCTGGGGACTTCCTTCTCAGTCATGATGAATTCAGTCATTCACAAAGAGTGGCCATTCATCTCCAGGGGATCATCCAGGGTTGCATGCATGCCTCTGAAAGCCCAACTGCAGAAGGCCCTGAGGGTTCGGCATCTTTTCCTGCTTCCAAGAAAGGAGGCAGCAGATGACTAAGTCCATCTGCATTCCCTCCACTCATCCCATCCCATCCCATCCCATCCCATCCCATCCCATCCCATCCCATCCCATCCCATCCCATCCCATCTGTAGTGTCAGGGGCATCAACAAGGTAACCAAGAGATACTACACCAAATAGCGTTTTACTTTATAGGCACAATACATGAAATATATATGAAATCTGTGCTACAGCTCCATATTTGGGACCACTTTTGGATTAGTTGAACCCATCATCTTGGCTGCAATGAGCTGACAGTTTCAATATCCCAGCAGGGGGCATGGGAAAGGTTTTTGATGTGACAGAATCCAAAACTGGCATGGATTTTGCCATTTTGCTAGGGTCATTCCTCAAAGCTGAGCCCATGGGGGCTGCCAACAAATGCACCATAAACCCTCCTTGAACCTGCTGCCCCTCTCTCCATGCACCATGTGCATAGAGGCCCTGGAGCCCAGGGAGCAGGTTTTTACGCCTCCAGTTTCTGCTGGCAGTGTGCTGAGATGATCTTCCTTTGCCTGTAAACCATTATCTCTCCATCCTCTCTGGGAAGGACCCAAGCTGAAGCTGCATCTTGAAGATAACTGCTAACATGGGAATATTTGCGCAGGTCTCTCTCCTGGAAGTAGGCCAAGCTGCCTGTGGTTTGTGGCCTACAATAACAAATGTTACAGGAGAAGACAGTGTTTGTTTAACTCCTTGTTCTGTCAATACCGTAGCTTGCAAAAGCCTAAAGATTGCACAGCCAGAGCTGGCGACATTTCGGAAATCATCTGTTCTTGCACCAAGAGTAGGGGCTGCTTTGCTGCGAGATGGGACTCTGCCAGGCTTCCCTCCTCTCTGGAGACTGGGGAGTGGGAGTGTGGGGAGGGGGTGCACTTGCTTTCCAGAAGAGATGGCTCTGCTTCCTTCTTACACTCTGAGCTTGGAATTCTCCAGCATAAAACTGTGTCCTGGTCTGCCTGGGTCTGACTGTGCTTTCAGCAAAAGCCTCTGCACCCGAGGTCTTCCCCTGTGGAAAGCCAAAGCTGAGGTTATGGGAAGGTCCATAAGCCAGACAACTCCTGTCAAGGTGCAGCAGTGTGAAGCCCTGATTGCAAGAACCACTGAGATATACGGCCTTCTCAAAATGCAAATAATGACGAGTCTTGGGCCACACAGCTATCTGCACAGTCATTTATTCTGCCCTGGAGGAAGCTCCTTCAGGACGCCTAGTGCTCCACATGGCTGCAGGCAGCGTGGTGTTTGTTCCTCTCTCGCCCTGAACTGTAAAATTTCCACACGACCAGTGGCAAAGGGCAGATGCTCCCCTCTGGAAACTCAGCAGACCCTTTCCCAAGAGACCCTGCAGTCTTCCTGGACCACAAAAGCTCATAGACTGGACTTGGCATCACCTTGGAACTAGAAACAACCTTGGGTGAAGACAGGTCTGTCCTCCAAGCCAAGGTAGCTCATCTATCCTTGCATGGTCCCGTTTTAAAGTTCCCACAAGATGAAGAGCTGTCTCCAGGCAGGAAGATCTTCCTTAGTCTAACGTGAATTCTCCTTCTCACAGCTGAAGCCCCTTGGTCAGCTGCTGGGCACCTGCATGAAACATGGCAGAAAGATCTATCCTTCACCACCACAGCACTCCTTTCCGTATTTGAAGACCATTCTCCCACCTGCCTCTGTTGTCCCATCTCCAGGATAAACCGTCCAGCACCTCCAGCTACCAGGGCTCTGCCGGTGGTTGCTCATCTCAAAACACTCCCCAGTTGCTCCACGTCTTTCCTGAAGTGCTGGAGCTTCAGGAAAACCCTCCACTAGGGCTTCCCCATCCATCTCATGAGATCTGCTCCACTGCGCCAGGACCACATGTAGCCAAACTTCACCACACATGTTTGTGGGGTTTCAGCACGGCAGCGCTGGCTCAGCCGCCCCTGGTAGACACAGCTTTGTACCCCATCTCAGGGAAGGGACAGCAGTGCCCAGAAGTCCCAGGACAGGGTTGACCCTGTAGCCAGAGGCATGGTAGAAAACATTTAGCAGACATCCTTGCCTTCGTTCCAGCTCCCGCTGTCTTCCTGATGGTTTCCTCAGTACCTGGCCACAACATGGTGCTAGGTGGAGTGTTATCCGTCGACATTAGCGCATAGCCTAGAGCCCTGAAACGTCACAGGCTGCAAAAGCAGAGCCAATAAGAAGCTCTGTGTTTTCTGGAGCTGCAGGTCTAGCGGGTAGCTGTATCTGTGGGCACGTCCCCGGACACAGGTAGGTTCTCTGGGGAAGTTTGGGAGGAAGAGGAAAGCACAGCACGGAGCCAGCAGAAGGGGGGAAGGCAGGTAGCCCTGGCATCTGGGACCCTGTCTGCCTGCAGGACACTTCCACTGCGTCCTTTACATCCCAGTCCCACTTTCCCATCCTCTTTGTGAAAAGTTTCGGGTTTCTTTCTGGGGCAGCTTGAGTTTGTTGTGAACTAGAATTGAAGTGTTGAGCTGGGAAAGCTGCTGGTTTCATTGCTTCTCAGAATAGCAGCTCTTTTTCTAAACCTTATTTATAAACTGCTGCTGTTTGGGGTTTTTATGACAAAGACAGTGAGTTCAGGAAATCAGCAGTGGTTTCTGTTATCTGGAGCACAACCAAGCTAGAGAGGGAAGGGGGTGTCACACTCCAGGAGCCTGTTCATGGAAACTAGTATCTCACTGCTTTGCCCCCTGAGAGTCAGATATTTATAACCCCTCACATCTCTTCTTCCTGCTCCTTGCTGTCACCAGCTTCAAAATTTGCTCATACTTCTAACCCCATGAAAGTGGCCAGTGGGGGAGGGCCACCTCTCCTCCCTTCCCCCATTTCCATGTGTAATTCGTTGCTCACACATCGCACAGACCACGGCTGCAGCAGTTCAGGTCGTCTCCAGAGGACCCTCCCACCTACTGGCATGCTTTCTCCTCACCTTGGGGGTACCCCATCGTCCCAGGCACTCCTCGTGTTCCCCTTCCCGGGCACAGTCCAGGTCCACATCAAACACTTGACGTGCCCCATGCATCCCAGGCAGCACAGACCCCAGCCAGAGCAGAGTGATGCAGCGAGGAGGGGTGGGTGGATGGACAGCACATGGGGCACCTGTCTGCCCCAGCGCGGGCAGACTTGGGGCATCACGGTGGTCAGAGCGTAAGGGCATGGGCATCCATGGTGGGTCCAGCTGCGTAATGCACATTGCAAACATAACAGGGAGACAGCAGCAGCAGAAGACACGAAGGCATCCCCCCGCAAGAAGAGAAAGTGCTTGGAAGCTCAAGGAGATCTCAAGATCTCAGAGAAGCAGTGCCCCAAAACTGCTGCGCAAGCTGCAATACAAGAAAGACATGGACTTGAAAGATCAGGCCTTCATCTGAAGGGTCTGGAGCAACTTTGTTCTAACACCGTGCTCTGGCCAGTGCCCTCCAGTGCACAGCCACAGCCTTTACCACGTCCCAGGTACAGGGTCTTGGGGCACCTGGCCTGGGGGGAGAAGCTGAGTGGGTGCTGGTTGCCAGCCCAGCCCTGAGAGAGCAGAAAGCACGTTCAGCCACCCCACACCAAACACCTTCTTGAGCATTGCTTTACCTGGGTGAAGAGGCACCCACGGCTCCACAGTGGGATGCTGGCCTGTGGCCAAATTCTTCTCCCAAGCAGGAGATTTGCCACAAAGTCTGGCTCTCATTTTCCTCTTTTTAACTCCATCCCGTGATTCTGTGTCCCACATGAAGCCAGGGACCTCCCTGCTCAGCTGTACCCCACCCCGAACCCACGAGCATCGACTATCCCAACACCGCCTTTGCTGGAGCCTGAAAAGGAGGAACACAATACAGAGCAAGGACCTAAAAATGCCTTTCAAAAGCACATAGCATGGCCTGTGGCAAACAGGAGGACAATTTCTCTCCCTGCCTGGCACTCCACTGCTTTCACCAGCTTGTCTCTTACACAACAGATGCCTTCAGCAATCAGCGTTCCCAAAAAGGGCAATTGCATTTTAATCCTGACAATGGCAGCAGCAACACGAGCTGTTTTCCTGACATTGCATGTGCCAATAGCTCTCATGGATTTCAGTGGATACTGGCCAGGAGCGCACATTTTTGGGTAGCACATGTTTTCCAATTATTCCAAATAAATTGATGTCTCACTTAAGCATCCAGACCACGTTCTTCATGTACAAAGAAAACATGTCCCCATGAAAATTGGGCTTCCTCTGGCCACAAGCCTTGCTGCTTTGGCCGACCTCTGGCCGTCTGGCACGTGTCCACCGCAGCAGGCCAGCAGTGCCGCTTGACTCCACCAACATTGCCACCCTGGTGACACGACAAGATGACTGAAGTCCAGGCAGGTAGCGGCAGGACGGCTGCTCGGTGAGATATGCACAGCTGTGTTTCTTTCACCACAAACAACAACAGATGTTTTCTTCTTTATTTCTGACATCAGAAGGAGGTACGGCTCCTTGTAAGCTTTTACCATGATAAAAAGGAGAATGGATGATGCAATAAAAATTTATTATTTGTTTCTTTGAAATGAAACAAACATTTTCATTTAGAAGTTTTTACATTAACTAAAAAACACTTATCTGTGAAATCCCTGGTTGAGCTAGCAGGTTTTTCTGCTGAAGTTTGACCTGGATAGAAACATCCTGTGCAGCTCCAGGAAGAAGTTTTTGTAGACCAAGTAGTCACCCCAGGTATCTTCCCCAGAAGCGTCTACAGCCTCCTGAGCTGGTTCAGCCCATGTCAAGGACCCTCACAGCAGCCCGTTGTCAGCTCTTCCCCTTCTCTATATAAGCAGCAGTTCCTCATCCCTCACACAGCAGTGACTCATCCGCACAGCTCTGTCCCATCCTGCCTCAACCCAGTGACAACTCGGAGAGTGTCATCAGCCCACAGCCCAAGCCGGGGTCCAGCAGAGCTCATCCCTGATGCAGGAGAGGACCAACTGGAGGATGAAGTCCCCCACCTGCTGCAAGGTCAGCCCGCAGCCTCCATGCACAGACCTCCATGCAAAAAGCTGCAGCCACAAGTTACAGAGCCTGAAAGTCTTCTCTGATGGCAAAGGCTGTGATACTCTGCCCTGGCTTTGGAGGAGGAAGAATTTTTTTACACTGTGGGTGGTGTCACACTGTCCCAGGTTGCCCAGAGAGGCGGTGGATGCCCCATCCCTGGAAACATTCCAGGCCAGGTTGGCCGGGGCTCTGAGCAACCTGATCTGGTTGGAGATGTCCCTGCTCCTGGCAGGGGGGTTGGACTGGGTGGGCTTTGAAGGTCCCTTCCAACCCAAACCGTTGTGTGATTCTATGAGGCTGGTGGGAAGGTAGGTCCCCACGCGTCCCAGGGGCCATTCCCAGCGTCACGGCCCAAAAGGGGCAGCTCCTGCCAGAGGCAGTTGCGGGACCGGCACAACTGCCCATGGTCACGGCAGTGCTGACATCCAGCCACACAAACAGGACACCAGGCCCTCTGCACAGGACACCTTCCGCGCTCCGACGCCCTGTCCTGCCAATTAGCTGACAACAAGGCGACTTGTTTTCAGGAATACTGAGCCCATGAATAACAAAAATAGGAACCTGACAAACAGGTCCCAGTGACCTGGATCCCAGGCAGCTCTCCCAGGACAAAACTCTCAGTTGCCCTGAGTCAGGCGTCCTGTTCCTCCCCTGGCCATGCATACTGGAGATGCTGCCAGGCACACAGCCCACCCACAAGCTCACATCTTCCCAGGGTTTCACCGTAGAGCAGGACCTGCTCAACACTTGTACTGGTTAGAAAGTGGAAAAGCACCTGGGCATCCTAAGGCAGTCAGGGGACTGAAAGGGGCAGGAGTGAGGCTGGAGAAGCATCATCATAGCCATGAGGGTCTGGAAATACCAGGAAGAGCATCGTTGCTACATCGACCCAGGGAAAACAACCACTGCCATTTGAAAAGGTTGCCTAACATGAAGGAAAGAGAAGGCAGATAAACAGCAACAGCTATTTCTGATGATAATGCAAGAAACACCACACTACAGCTCACCCCCCGCCAAAGACTCACCACCACAACTCACCACCACCCTGACCACCCCACATCTCCAAGTGCAAGACAGTTGCATGAGGCAACTTCAGCAGACCAGAGAAACCGCCACCAGCTAATCTGCCTGAAGACAGCAGCAACGCAGGCGCCAAGAGATAAGAAGAAATAGCCCAAAACCTCTCTGACTCCGTGCCCCAGAGGAGACTGTGCCTTGCAGGAGTGAGTGGGAAGCCGTCATTTGAGTGGGAAAGCCCCACTGCTGTCCACCTCCACCGATCCCACTGCCATGCGCCAGATCCCGGGAGGAACTGGCAGAGGGACAGGGCACCGCACGGGAACCCAAAAAGAGGCACCCTTGACCCACGATGCCTGGGTCAATAGGCTCCTTGCCAGAGAAACCACACCACTGCTCTGTCCACCTCTGCTTCAAATCCAGCCTGAGGGAAATCGCAGTGACCAAGACATCCAGAGAGGCCACGCGAGCAGAAACCTATGCCCAGGCAGAAACGCAAGCCAGGCCTCGGGCAAAGCAGCTTCTTAACCTGAAGCAGACCTATGGGTTGCTCACATGAGAGGTAATTACTCCTTGGCAGGGAAAAGGACACACTGCGGTACCTGGGCAGGACAGTCACGGGACTGAAGGGACCATTCAAGACCAGTCGATGTGTTTGCTTGCAGTCCATAACCACAGACACCATACGGAAACCTGGAAAACTCCAAGGTAGAAAGGAAGGATAGAAATGGGAAACACTGATGGAGCACTAGCAAGAGCTGTGCAGGTTGGTGGCCCTGCCTGTGGCCAGAACAGGGTCAGTGCCTGGGTTTCCCTGGCCGTGGCGAGGCACAGGGCTGTGCTGGGGAGGGGGGACAGCACGGGACGAGGTGAGCAGTGACATGTGCAGCTGAGGCAGGAGCCGGTGACGTGCGTGGCCCCGTACCACGTCAGAAGCTGTGCCGGCAAACCGGTCTGGTTGGCTGCCTGCTCCTGCCATGCTCGGAGCAGCACCCGGAGCCCTTTGGGCCAGGTTCAGGCTGCATGTCCGTGGCTGGGTAGTGCTCAGGCTGCCAGCTCTCTCCAAAGCAGGACTGATTTTTCTGTCATCAGACCCCACAAGGGAGGTCCCTGAGGGCTCGGGGGGGTGATAAGCGGGATCCCTGGGCAGAGTGGGGACAGGCAGCTGGGTGGGCGAGGGGTCAGGTACCACACAAACCGTACTGGGGTCAGCTCTGCCCCAGGACTAGAAGCCTTTTGGCCCTTCAAGGCTAAAGTGCAGCCAACGCCTGCCATGCTGCAGGTCTAAATGCAAACGGGCTGCGTTGGCACAAGTACAGCAGAGCAAGGCAAAGGTGCAGGGCAAAGAGCCAGGATGCTGAGCAGGACCTTGCCGAGTCCCACAGCAGCTCTGCAGGCATCAGCAAAGAGAGGCCAGACCCCAGAGCCCCATCCTGCTCCCTGCCAGCACCCTGGCCCCAGCCCCACAAGAACATCCAGGGAGGCACGCGGCTGAGCCGGGCTGGCCTCCCGGCCACCTTCCCCGAGGCTGGGAACAAGGAGCTGGCGCGGAGCAGGGAGCGGAGCAGGAAGCAGCCGGCACACGGGGTGCGCGGCAGGCCCGGAGGAAAGCAAACAAGAGAAAGCAATTGAGGAAGCTCGTGTCTCATTCGTGCGCGTCCCAGCCAAAGTCCAAAGCAGGAGGCACTTGCAAAGGACACTGGAAAGATTCCAGTGATGTTATCTGTCCCCACAGAGCAAGATTAGCCCAGAGGGAAAAAAAAAAAAAAAGAAGTTGTTGTTTACAAGCTGGGCAAGGCAGCTCAGTGGTTGGAGCACACTGGTGCTGGGGTCAGCTGCTGCCCCGCCGACATCTGCCACTTTGGAAGAAGCACCAAACCCCTCCGTGCCCAGCTCTGGTCTCAGTTGCCTTTGCACCAGTCAGTGGCCCTGGCAGGTGAGATGCTGCCGAAGGGCGCGTGGTCCCACACCGCTATCAGCGCATGCAGGAAGCCGTGCGCCGCGGAGTACGTGCGCAGGGAGCTTGCACGTGAGCCACCTGCGTGCTCGGCAGGCTCCTGCGGAGCCGAGCGGAGGCACAGCCTTCCCTTCCTTGGCATCTTTGCTCCCGAAGCCCAGCAGGGTTGATGGAGAACCCAGTTTCCCGGGAGCTGGCCACCAGCTGCAGACTGGTCAGGCTCGCTCTCAGCATTAACAGTCCCTGCATCCAGAGGGGCTATCGGGGAGCAACCCCCCCTCCGCCCCCTCCCCTGGGCCACGTGCACTGCTAGCCTCTGCCGAACACCTCCTGCCTTTTGCCAAGTGTTTCCATCTCAATGCAGATGAGGAACCGCAGGATAATGTAGCACCTGGCTTCAGCTCTCCTGGAGGACCCTTTTACCGTGCAGAAATTGGTGAGAGGGAATTCTGAGTTGCTGTTCAGTGCATCCTTACGCTGCTGCTGCGTGGCTGCCCAGCCACCAGACAGGGGGGCACCGGGAGTGCCCCGGAGAGGAGCTGCACCGTGCCCCTCCTGGGCTCCTCGCTTTCCTCCATGTTCTTTGTCTGTTGTTTTTTTAAATCTTAATGAAAATTCTTTTCTGCTGGACACCCATGGCTGCTGTTGGTGAAACACTGGACTCATCTCTCTCCTGTGCATCTACCCAGGAGGCATTTGCTCCAGGGAGCTCCGCACGAGGCTGTTCCCGCCCCACACGCACTAATGCATCTGCTTTACAGAGGGAAGGTACAATGCCGTGGCCGAGCCAGGCAAAGTCCTCCCCTGCAGACCACGTGTGGGGTGACAACTCCACAGAGCCATCACCAAGCAGGTTGTGCCCGGGGCACCTTCCCGGAGAACTTGATGCGTCCTGCTGCAAAGCCCGGGGGGAACTCGGACCCACCGCCCCTCTTGCTGGGCTGTGCTGGGACCTGTGGCCCCCATGGCACCACAGATTCCCCATGTCCTGCCCAGGGAACAGTGCTTGTCCCCTCATTTACCCACATCTGACCCATCTGGAGACAAGGAATAGGTCTGGTAAGAGGT